>JAJSRV010000097.1:0-458111 GCA_021527715.1 Neoseiulus cucumeris
GCGGGACTGAAAGAGACGGGGTGATGTAAGAAGTGTCATTTGTCCTCGCTGAGAGAGTTCCAACTGCGATTGCGGTGCACTCACTGAACGTCTTGAAAAGAATCGCGTACGGAATTCTCTCGTCGACTGTTCTCGCGGCTGGTCAAGAAATTTCTTCCACTACTTCCATCCAGCCAGCTATCTGGTGTTGGCTGCTGTTACTGCTGTAAATGCTATATCCAGAACAGCAGACGGAAAACAGCAGTGACAGCTGCTGACATGTGGTGTTTGTTGTGCGCTTTCATCCGTCCGTCCGTTCGTCCGTCGCTAGTTGGTCATCCTGGCGGTCGAGGTCCTCTTCGTCCTCCGCCACAAACCGCTTTGTCGTGTTTGGCCGCTGTTTTCGTCGCGACATACAAACGCCATCGTCACCCTTTGAGCTGCTCTGAACAGATAGAACACGTTTGCTGTTTGTTGATGGTCTGTTCGTTTCTCGCGATGATTAGGCACGCGCCCACCAATCCTGCCCGCAAGAAGTAATCGATTACAATAGTTCATGTGCTGTTCCGCACGACGGTCGTTGTCGGCCGCCGAGGCAACCTCTCTCAGCGTCGAGTACTCTGTTTGTATGTTTGAACGTATGGCCACCATACAGCTAAGTCAAAGTGTTCACAACGAGATTCGCTGTCAGCGAGCGAATAAACCAACCGGGATTGTCGTCCTCCACGAATCGCTCGCAGCCGCTCTCGGGACGACAAATCATACTTCCGACGACCTGGCATGATTTCTGAAAATTCTGAATTGGGTTCACTCAAACACGGACAGAACCTTAGATAATAAAAAGAGCATAAATAAAAAAAAACAGCGAAGTCGATAACATCTATCGAGCAAGCGTCTTCCCCGTCCCACTCAAGATCAACCGAGTTTTTCCATGTTCGAAGGCAGGTTTTTTTTTGTTCCACGTCAAAACGCTGCTGCTCCGAGTTCTGTCAAGAACGTTCATTTGCTAGATAGCGAAGATTTGTGAGGCGAGGCTTTCTGGACGGAGTTTCCATTTGCCGCAGAACCGCCCACTCCAACTTCCACATGAATCGGGTGGCCGATCTATTCAGAGATTCCTGCGATTCTATCAGAAGCCTTCTTTGGCTGGCCGGCCGGCCGGCCGGCCGGCCGGCGGAACTGGTTCCTGTCTCGTTTCGCCGGCTGCAGACACAGCTCTGGGAGAATGTTCTCTCCGCAAAGTTGCCTTAGGCAAATTGTTGAGCCATCTGTAAAACTTTCTTGATCGCCTGACCCGGCCACAGGGAACGAATCTGGTCAAGCCGACGAAGAAAGGAACCAGACAACACCTTTCCTTACAGACAACCCAGCGCTTGTTCGTCGTTTGGCTGGAAGCATTCGATGAGCGCAAAGTGAAACATCGCAATCGCGGAGCCGCTCATCGATTCCACGAATCCAACTAACTGACTGCCTGCTCCTTTCAACTAGTGCTGTTTCTCACTTCTGCGAAAGAGAGCAACTCGAGAGAAACTTTTGACCTCTGTTGAGTTGTCTGAAGTCAGAGAATTCCGGAAAACAGAAATTTTCCAGACCAGAAAACCCTTTCCCATCGGAATTCTTCTTCCGCTGGTTTCGGGTCGCGAGCGAGACTCTCTCGAGCAGTTGACAGGAGGTAATTTCCTTGCAGGGAGACTTGATAGAAACCGCAAACGAAGGGCACCCTGTCAGCTCATCGACTCAGCACGTCGATCGCTTGCTGTCTGTCTGTCCGTCTGTATCTCGGCAGCTCGCTCGGTCACCAAAGCACACACGAAGGCTGGCAAGGAGGCAGCCGGTTCGAGCGGGCGCACGACCGCCCGGCAAGCAGTCAGCCAGTCGAGCCCCCTCCTTACGTCAGCGATCTCCCCGGCGGAGGACAATCGCTGCGCCTAATGAGCCGTTGAACACCCACCCCTTCGCCTCCTCAAACCCGTCCGTCCGTCCGTCCGTCCGTCCTGCTTGCTTTCCTGCCGTCTCGCCGGCCCTTGGCGATACCCCTTCCCTGTGCGCACTCCAAGGCAACGCCTAACGTGGGGAGCGTCGCCTTTTCCGCCGATTTCCCCTCATTGTGCCCGTTCGTTCGTTACTCCCAAGCCCTTCCGCCCCTTCATCCCTTTCTACTCTCGAGCTCCTCGAAAGTTGCCACGACCGACGAGCTGAAAGACGGCCGCGGCGACGACGACAACAATGACGACGGTGGGAGCGAGCGACCAATGCAGCTCGGCCAGACTAAACGGGAGCCCGAAAGAGCGTTCAAGCAGGGAAATCGGACAGGAGAGAGAGAGAGAGGGGGAGAAAGAGTGGAAAACGAGCGAGAATACTCCTCTGGGTTTTTGAACGTCGCATCGGTTACTGCCGCACCTCAAGCGCTCAATCAGTTGACGCCGAATCCGCTCTCTAGGTGCTGAAGCCTCGGCGGGCGCGCTCAAAACACATCATATAGACCATGAATGTCTTACTATCAGTCAGTCAGTAGTTTCACCGGAACTTTGGGCTGATAGTGGACTGGTTTTTCTATTTCGATGTTTCTGCCTACGAAGTTGTGCGAACAAGCGAGTCTCGGTCTCTTTCAGTTCGCTGCCTCAGCGGATTGAACTGTGATTCAACACTTCAGTGATTCTTTGAGAATTCGAAATCATTAGCCGGCTCGGCCGGCCGACCGGCGGCCGGCGATCGGTTGAAGCCTCAGAACGAACAAAAAAAATCACATTCGTAGGTGGCATAATCCCCTCGAAACCCCGACAACGAATCTGGGGAAGATGGAGGACTAGGGCCGGGAACAGTGAAACGACGACGACGACCGAGGACCGCGTGAGCGCAGAGAGAAGACACCGCCGCAGTGGCGGCAGCGAACGATAAGGGGATTTCTTTCAAAATTGAAGAAAATCCACCGAGTTCTCGTTGCGCACCACATTTGAAGAACCTCTTCTTGTCGAGAAATTCTAATTGCGCAAAACGGAAACGCGGTGCCGCTGGCCAGATGTCCTCCACGAAACCCAAGTTGGTCAGTACGCCGGAGAAAGAGGAGGATTGGACACTGTTCAAAGAAAGTCCCGACAGAGAATCCTTCGGAAAATTCGGAAACCCACTCGTTCCCGGAAGAATTCAAAGTTTCAACCATGGGTAGCGAGTTCGGTCGCACGAATGAAATCTAAAACTCTGAAAAATGAGACTCCCTAGGAACTCGTCATGATTCCTCCAACTAAACCACCTTCCTCAGCCTCTTGCCGCTGTGTGCAACGATCAGGGACTTCGGTTTGAGCAACTCTCCTCTCCAATCGGAAGAACCAGCTCAGATGATCTCGGGAAAGTTTCGTCGTAAAGCGTTTTGAGACTCCCGAAGATTGAAAGTGGAAGTTCCGGTGAATCGAACCGAACGGGAGTGAAATTCATGGGGACAACCGTCGTCAAGTTCTGTCTGAAAAAGAAAAGAGAACAGACGATGAAATCGATCTCTATTGGGGGAGAAAGGGTTGGGAGTTAAGTCGCGAGACTTCGTCGAGTTCGGAAGTCGCGATTTGAAGAGCGGTCGTGCTGGAAGAAGCCTTTCTGCTTTTTTTCTTGAAGATCCTTCCCTTCCAAAGTGAAGAAACGGGTGGGTGACCCGGGTGGTCGGACGGACGTTTGGGAAGATACCGCCATGGAAAGAGTGATCCCATCCACTGCCGGAAATGAGGAAACTGATCTCGAACAAAGTACTCGTCCTCATCCTCGACGCGGTTGTTGTTGTTGTTGTTGACGCCCGGCGACACTTTCTCGTATTTCGCGGGAGACCCCTCCCCCCGACAGGAGTTTGTCTGACTGAGAAGCCTCTCTGGAGCCGGAAACAGGTAGCAAACAGTGAGTGCCGCTCCTCAGACGCTGCTCGAGCCAGTCGCCGGCTGTCGGTGCTGTCTGTGGCGACCTCCGAAGCAGCAATAAAGTTGTCGTCGCGTCAAGAAGAGAAGATCCAACGGAAGGAGCCCCAACGCTGGCTCTGCCCTCGAGGTGAGCGTCTGTGTGGCTTCCCGTCGATCAGTGCGTCGAACTAGTTGGCTGCTCTGGTCGTCTAAATCTGCGACGAAAGAGAAACAAAAGGCGGAAGGGATCGAGAGGAAGAGTTCGACGCGGCGCCGCAAAGCTCAACATGCCATTATCCGAACTCCACAATCCGATGGATTTCACTCGTCGACTGTTTTGAAGCGAACCAAGCGGAATTTTCATTTTCTCTTCTCTCGGGGTCGTCATGACGTCTTCCGCTTCAAGCACCGCTAGCCGAGATCTGTCCTCCCTCTGTTCTTGACAACGTTTCTTCAGATCTCATGCAACAGGAGTACTCAACGAAAAGGCCCCGAGACGCGAACTTGAGCTCTCCTTGTTCCGATGTCCAATCACTCCGAAGGATTTGAATCCCGCGATTTGAAATGACCGACTGTCCGGATGGTTCAAATGCCCCAGTGCCGACTTGCCGTCGGAGAAACCTTCTGGCACTAACGTGGCCGAGGAGAGGCAACGGAACATGATTTTTGAATTCCTGAGAAATGAACCCAAATAAGCTCATATCGTTCCAGGTTCGGATCACTAACAGCTCTCTACTTCAGTGGATATCGGTTGCCTGACCTTCTGACCTTGCGCAACACATTTTCCGTGCGGAACTCTCATTACATTGATGGATCCTGTCCGTTCAATCACCTGGGAGGTTCCACTTAAAACGCGTGATCGCCAAAGGCTTCATTCGAACTAGCCGCAGAAAAAAAAAATTGATGAAACACCTCGCCTTCCTTTCGGACCTTCATACGCGGCATTGAGTTGTCTGCGGTGAGATCAAGCAGTGAATATTTCTACATTCGAATGGAAAAACAAGAAAATGAGCCGAAAAGCTCTCAGAAAGTTGCGAGAACTATGGGAGTGGAGCCACCCCTGTATCCTGAAGAAAGACAGGGAATGTAGAGCTGTGAATTCGCGTTTGATGTTGATGACGTTTCTCTTATTCATCTGAAATTCCACAACAAATTTTCAGTCGTCGATACTTTTATAGAACTGAGAAGGCTCTTCTCGACCTCGGAACGGAGCTCGAAATATCTTCAGGTACATCAAAAGTGCTCGAGTTTTCATATTTGGTTTTTACGACTTGGTTTAGACTTGAGACACATCCATGGAGGTCGTTTGAGATTCGATATCCACTCACTAGAAGAGAGGAGCTTTCGTGTTGTAGTTCTCATTTTTTCATCGTGGGTCCGGCGGTGTCATTCTGCTATCCTTTTTTGTGAATGTGACTCCTTTGCAGGTTGTGTGGTTTCCGCGCATCAGCTCGACAGCCAATCCGGCCGAAATAATTTCCTCGGAATTTCGACGGGTCTTCCCGGCAACGAGGCTTCTATGAAGTGCCCGGAGCCGTCGCAAACACGAGGAATCTTCGCAAATCATATTAACAGGATGAATTCATTTGCGCATCGGAGGTATTCCCTCGACGAGAATCATGAAACTCCTTGGGGGAGTTCAAGCTATTGGAAGTCCCTGATGATTGTTGTGTACTGACAGAGCACAACGAAGTCATTCCTGCGAGTACTATATCAGCAGACGGCTACTCTAATAAAACACTCCTTCTGTCCGACCTCGTTGTCTCTTCTGGTCCTCGCGGACACAACAATCATCAGGCTAGTGGTTCTGATTTCGGCATTCAAATAATCGTTATTCGATCAGCGTCATTTCTGAGGATCTTACGAATACCTGCAGGAGGTAGTAGAGAATTGTGAGTTCGTTATCACTTGAATCTCCTGAACTCTTGAAGAAACATTCTCACGTTATCGGGTTTGCGGATCGATGGGCGATAACCTACGTTCTCGATGAGTTTTGAGAATGTCTCGCACACTGTAGGTAGGGTGCGATGTGTAAGGGGACCACTGATGAGTGATTGGGATGGTCGACGAAATGTGATGATTTTTGCGATCTGTCGCCGCTCACTAAATACTCATTCCGTCAATTCGGAAACAATCGTCAAGTATTTCAGGGAAAAACGGCTCCTGTTTCTCGTCGCCGGCGGTCCGTCAGTTCCTCGGTAGCCGCCGTTGGTGGTGCAACAAAAGTACGTTGTTTTATGGCGACTATCTCCGCTATCTCTCCCGAACAAAAAGTTGTGAGATCTCCGTTCATCCGCCGACCGCGCGCTGTCTCGTCCTTCCGCTCTACCGCGACCCGTCCGTCGCAGCCCGGTTTTTGCCGTCGTCGCTGGTTCGCGCCGGTTGCTTTTTGCTCACTCGCTGATTCAAGTGAAAAGTAGTGCGGCCAGTCAAAAAAGAACAAGAACCAAAACCTCAGCAGTCTGTCTGCGATGCGACGCGGTCCCAACTACGCTCGCTTCTTAGGTCTGTTTGTCTCTCTGTCCTCCGCCCCTCTCTGCCGGCTAGCAGTGAGCCGGTTCCGACCGCCATCATCTGGACCCTCTGTGCCGCTAATTAGTGTTCCCTTCTCTTTCCGTGTGACACGTCCCGTTCCTTGCCCGCCGAGGGGCTCCTGTTTAGTGAGCGAGCTCCCTCAACGGCTGCCTGCCTGCCTGCCTGCCTGCCTGCCTGCCGACTCGCTTGGCCTCGCTGTCTTTCGATTGCGGTGGACACCGCTTCCGCTGAGATTTCCGCTCTTTTCCCACCGATGTTTAGAAAAGGAAATGCTCGAAAACATCGAGGTTGAGATATTCCAGCTCGAACGGTGGGATCAATCAGATCAGAACCTCAACTCTTAAGAACGTCGTCTCGGCTCTCGTCGAAATAACCCTCGAGACTCTCTCGTTGGACTTTGAAGCAATCTGACCGAACTTCTTAAAAACCCTTCCGAGGGCGTTTAGAACGCAGGTGTTCAGAATCAGAGACAGCGATAGTTTGGAATGAAAAAGATAGTTTCCATCGATTCCCTTGCATCCGGGCCCTCCTCGGAAGAAATATCTGGAGCGTTCCTTTTCCGCTGAATAACCGAGCCATGACGCTCCCATCACTCCCGGATAACCCTTCGGAGAGGGATAAGCCCATATCTTGTTCAGAAGTTTGCGTTGACTGATATGGGATTCCAAGCACTCAGAAAGTTTTGAGTTGCACAATGCACGTACTCCGTTTAGGGAGACAATCATGATCGCTCGCGCGCTAGCTCGACACGGAGAAGAGCAGGCCCTTGTTCTGGTCCGTGGTGATAACGCGAGACCGCCCTTCATGCGATGCGCGCCCTCGCTCTTGACTCCTCTTGCTTTTCACTTTCCGACTCCCTTGAGGAACAGTCAAACATCCAGTCGCAGAAAGTCCGACTCGAGATCACGGCCATGGCGGCTCTCTCTGAGGCGGGAGCGCCCGGCTCGCCCGTTCCTTTTCCCGCAACTTCCGAGAGGCTAGTGTTGCTGCCGCCGCCCCCGCCGCCGTCGCCGCAAAGCTGCTGTTCTGTTGTTCGGCGAGCGCGTTCTGAAGCAACATCAGGTCGTCTCTGGTGTTCTGAGAATGATTTTCTAGACGAGGCTGGTGTCGATGCGCGATAAAGTTCCCTCCGGCTCTTGACGGATGAGCATCGGATGAAATATGGCTCGTTGCAGCGAGTCGACCAGCTGCCATGTTTGTGCAGAAGTTGATGAGTGAGTGCAGTCACAGAACTCGTCGTCGTCGTCGTCGTCGTCTGCACTCCAGGGAGTACTCGCGATGCTCGCTTCAGATACCCGACTCTGTTGGAAAAGGAGATGCGAAAGGAGAACGGAAAAGAAGCCACAGAAAAGAAAACAAGCAGGAGGCGCGAAAGTATCACTTCCTTGCACCACCTCTGGACGCGATGTTTCACGCTCCGCTCCGCCGCCGTACTGCGGCTGCAACTGTTTGAGTTGTTCTTGACGTATGTTGGACGCTCCCTCACTTCGGTGAGGGCTTGTTCGTCGGTGGACGCGTTTTTTCTTTTTTCCTCTCTTCTTCTCCCGCTCCGCCGTGTTTTGTTCCGTTGGATGGCCACTATCGTTCCTCCGGTCGCGGCTGACTCGAGTTGCTCGCTGTTTTGCTAATGATAATTTAGTTTCGCCTCTCTCCTTTGATAGAAACTTGTTATCTCAACGTTCACAAACACAGCACAAGCAGAAAGCACACTTCAGGTTGAAAATGACTGGCGGTCGCTTGCAGCGAGCGAAGCAGACGTTAATTCACTCACCCAGGCACACGCGGAGCGACCGGCTTTTTCTGTCATCTTCTCGTTTCCACTAACAGACTGACAAACAACAATACGTACAGAGGTAGATACGGTCCAGGAAGTGAGGGGAAAACGGACGCAAGGAAACGGTCGAGGCAGCGATGATTCGCCTCAATAATTCGAGAAGCATCTCGAAAGCTTTTCCTGATGTCGCGAGACGACTCGTTTGTGAAAGATCAGACGTTTTTGTGCAACACGTCTCTCGCTTGCTTGCGAAACTGCCGAGCGTTTCAATCAACGTTCCGAGCCCTCAGAGCCCTCAGAGATATTTCTCGTGCGAGCTCAGCCCCGCAATGCGCGGGCTTTTTGAATTCTTGACGCTAGAATTGAATGTACTTTGTATAAAGAGGGAAAAGAGCACCGAAGGGAGAGAAGAAAAGAAGAAACGTTTCTCTCCCGAACTCCACCGGAGCATCTTTATTTAATAGGTAATTGATTATTAACCGCTGTTGGCCTTATCAATGACTGCCGAGAAGGTATTACAAGGAAGGTTGGCAAGCAAGCAAGCAAGCAAGCAAAGCAGATGGAAAGCCTATCGAACAATGGACGTCGTGCCAGGACGAGATGCTGACGGAGCAGAGCCGCATTCGGTTCGGGTGATTTTGGGAAAGCACGGCGGCGGGGCACCGAGGCCAGCTCTCGGGAGACCGATGACAGCTGGTATGGAATAGATTCGAGGTGTCTTTTAGCTAAACAACCATTGATGGATTGTTGGCTGCCTGCTTACCAACCTACCTGCTCGGCTGTCCGTCTGCCTCCTTCCCTGGGAGCCTATCCTGTCTGCCCGCTTGCCTGCCTGCCTGCCTGCCTGCCGGTTCGCTCAGATGCTTGATCATGTTGTCCTGAAAAGAGTTCCACCCTCAACGTGCTCGAATTGCTAAACGCCTTCTTCAGGATTCCGCCATCATCACAAGGGGCCAATCCAGTGAGCCAGTCAGTCAGTTCGTCCGTCCGTCAGTCAGTCAGTCAGTCAGTCAGTCAGTCAGGCAGTCAGTCAGTCAGTCAGTCAGTCAGTCAGTCAGTCAGTTGGTCAGTCATTCAGTTAGCGAGCGCTTCTCTTCTCGGACTCGGCGAATTCGGTCTGCTTTCAACTCCGTTTCGTTTTAGATCTGTCCTTGCCGAGAACAGCTACGTCGAATTTTATTGAGAAAAGAAGATTTTTCGCTTTGCAACGGAAGTGCAACCTGGCCGTGATCGAAATCAACATCAAAAGAGGGTCGTGCTGGTTATTATCGCTGCGAACGAGGGTAATTCTCAACAGAGAATTGGAAAGAAAACCGATCGGTGAGCAATCATGGCGCGCCAAGGTTCGGAAGTGATTCCGATTTGGATTTGACGAACTCGTCTTCTCACGCCATCCTCGTTGAACGATCGGACGCGTTCGTTGCTCCTGTGAGTGAATGCAGCCTCAGGAACCCTCCACAAGAGGATTGAGTGCGAGTGGTGGATGACTTCAAAGAACAACAGATTGGCAGATGAAGCGTCCGACCGTCAGGCGTTCACACCTGGAAAGCGGAGTTAAATTCGAAATTACTCTCTGATGTACCATCAGGGGTTTAGCTTGACTGTCCGTCCGTCCGTCCGCCGTCCGGGTGACGAGCAGGCGAGAGCTCATTCCTGCTGTCGCTTCCGACGACCGCGTACATAAATTGTGTCGTCGCAACTCACAATTCCGCACCTTTCGATCTCGGGCGGACGCTGCTTGCTTCGTTGGCTTTTAACCTAATTGCGCTGTTCGGATCTATGTAGGGCGACAACTTTTCGGTCGCTCGGTATCGTGTTTTGAGCCGTCTAATGATTTTTGGGGGGCAAGGGACGACAGCGGGAGAATCCCGCGCCCACAGAGGACGAGAACAATTCATGCAGCGCACTCCATGACTTTCGAAATCCGTCCAAGAGCGAGATTGAATTTTTTCCAAATAAATAATGGAAGTTCTCTCATGGACATCCGAGTGTCGAGCTGACGGCCGATTTCTCTTAGGATTCATCTTTCCAGACATCGCGAGGAAATCAAATTGTGGTCATGGAAATTCTCGCGAAGAACAAGCTCACAGTAGCCTGTATTACAAAACACTTGGCTGCTCCGAGCAACTTTTGAGAAATTGTTCGCTATATCCACTGAGAGCGCATTGTGTATGGCGGCCTCGAATTTTTCCGAAAACTTTCATCTTGCTCGAACAACAACCCGTGTTGAAACACACCCCGTAGGCCCCAATGGTTTCTCAACAAGGGCGAAAGCAACGCGCAATCGTCCTTCTCGTTCGGGAGATAGTTGCTTCCCGCTCTGATTTCTATCCCGCCTGATGCGGGCCGCCTGGAAAGCGAAAACAAAAAGTGAAATGAGTGGAGACCGGCGAAAATTCTCGATAAGTCTCCTGAGGGTGAAGCCAAACAAACTTTCACTTAGAACATTTCGCGTTCGTGTAGGGGTCCGCGTCGACTAGAAAGTTTACGAGCGAGAATCGACGACAAGTGGATTTTGGTTTCCCTTCGGCAGCGGACGTTTCACACAAGTTTTTCTCACTCTCAATCCTCCCTCCGGTCTTGCTCCTTTTTAAAGAAAAGAAATAATGCTTCTGTTCCAGATGAGTGGCCACAACAACCGAACCAGTAGCTGAAATAGATTGCCTAGATAACCTGGCCGTGCTTCAACAGCAGCCGGTGGGCCACCGAGCAAGAAGCGGGCGCGGGCTACAAGACCATCGCTCGCCGCTGCTCCGTCGTCCGCAAGACCACCCGCCGGTCCTTTTGCCTTCCGCCGAAGCAGCAGCCGCCGCCGCCGCCCGTACTGGCGAGCGGACGAGTAGGTTTTTCACTTTGTACGATCGAATGGGCTGCGCCGCATCCAACGGTTAAGATATCCACCAGCGAGCGAGCAGCACCCCTCATTGGCTTGCTGCCTCTCTGGCACTGAAGAACAATTTCCGCGTCAAACGGCACGGAAGCTCCCTCAGTATCTCTTCCATGTACTTTTTCCTTTCGTTCTCCCGCGTTCCGTTTCCTCGCCAGAGATAGAGAGAGAGACGAGAGGAAATAGACGTCGGTCGGTCGGTGATTTCCATTGTTGAATGATTTCTTCCTTTTTCTCAAGTTGAACGCAACGAGCAACCGAAGAGGCTCCACCTCCGAGCACAAGTCCTCTTTGAAGGACGGAAAGAACTCTCTCAATGCAACCAATTAAGATATGATTTCGAATTTCTTTTCCAACACCTGAAGGGTTGGCTCTGGCGCAATATTCGCTTCATGGATGCTCATTGACGTTGACTCGCTCTCGATTTCGGACGCCCTGACAGAGTCTGACCTTGACCCATGGAATTGGAAGACGATTCTGAGAATTGGGAAATATTCGACGCCGAAATCTGGATTAGGCCTATTTGGAGTTCGTTCGCCGCTTCCTGTTGATGTCTTGGGTTACGTCCCACGAGAGGAAGAAGGCATTAACCTCTCAGGTTGCTTCCCGGCTTCCAGTGGATCGGGTTGCAAAACGAGCAAAGGCCGGACTCTATGGCCGCCCTGGTTGACTTCTTTTCGGCTAACTGGCGGAATGTGTTTGGCTCGTTTCACGACAGAAGATCAATGACATCTCAATATTAGAACGATTCGATCAGAGTGTCAAAACATTGGTTTCAACGACTCCGGAAATTATTCTCAAATATCTCGGATCAGTTTTCAAACGACAACGTTACCTGGAAACTTTCATCGATGTCGGAGTCCTTGCCAGGCTCTCAACACCCATCCTCCGCGAAATCCTCTACTGCTACAACATATCCACGGTGTACATATCATATGTTCAAGGAGGAGGCTCTTCCATAGTAGGGGACTGTCTCCGACCAGCGGGCTCGAAAACGACGACAGCCTCGGCTACCAACCAAGACGACTGTCAAGCTTGCCGAAATGAATAAAGTCGACTGACTCAAGAAGCCAGAGAATGGAGGAGAAACTACATTAGCAGTCCCTCCGAGCCCTGAGGGGGTCTTAAAACGATTCGGTTGGAGCGGTGTAAAAGAATGAAGATGAATCTCTTTCTAAAAGGCCATCTGTGTCTGCTTCCCCCTCTATCCCTCTCCCCACGGCCCGCCCCACTTGCTTTCTCTCGGACTCGGAAGATAATGCAGCAGAATGCCCCGTCCGTCCGTCCGTCCGTCCGTCCGTCCGTCCGTCCGTCCGTCCGTCAGTTCAGCTGTCTACGCGCAGCCGGCTTTCCGTATTGAACACTTTCAATAGTCGGCAGTTGGAGCTGTAAGAACTCTCGGCAACTGCGAGTTGTTCAAATAGAATTCGAGAAAAGAAGGAAAATCTGAAGCATCTGGTTCAAGTGTTCCCGCAACGATAATTCCGCACATCGCGAATCACTCGTTTCGCAGATTTCGCGATGCATCCAGGGAGGAATTCCAGATTTGAACTTCGCGCCGCCGCTATGCCAACGACGACGATGAAGCGAAAGAAGAAATCATTCAACCGCGTTTCACCGATTCGGAATATTCAACATCCTCGACTTTGGAAATTCGCGATGAGGTAAGAGCCGCCCGGGGCTCCGTGGTTCCAGGCGCAAGGTTCATGGTCGATCCAGTTCCTCGATGTTCTGAAGCAGCACGGTTGCGTGCCAAAATCAAATCATAGTAAAATCTGTAGCACAATGAGACAGTTTTCCAGCTAGGAATCCGCTCGTTCAGAACATTATCCCACTTGTCAGTTGCGTGGCGAAGAATCGCACGTCTTCAGGAAGGAGTTGTTCCATAAATTTCCATCCTTGACCCTCCTGTTCCAGACGAGGAACTCTATGGTAATAGTGGCAAGCACGCAGCAAGATGAATAGCCCTTTGATACCAACATGGGATTCATTATTCAAAGCCAGGGGGGGGGGGGCTCTTCGCACGCTTCTCGCACACTACCAGTAAGTTCTCGAACTCGATTTCGGTATTTTTTTTTATGATTTCTCCTCCAGAACGCTCTCAACTTCGAGAGGGAACTCATGATTCCATGGTGGAGCTCAACTCGAACTGAGAATCGAGGCGCTGCCAACATCGTGTGATTGTCGAAGGTCCGCGTTTCAGATTCGGATTCGGGATAGGGGTAGATCGGACTCGACGTACGGTCGGTCCTCTACGAAAAGTTCGCCGATTTCGGAACGAGCGAGAAGAGCTTTAGTTTAACCCTCGGGTAAGTTCGGAGGGGACGAGGAGACAAGAACAAATGTTTGCTCCGATGAATAAATTTATGCAAATGAGGCTGATGTAAGCTAAATCTGCAAAGTGCACACTCGTCAACTTTGACGTTTATTGGAACTTCGTTGTCACGTTGAGCTTTATTGCCTCTGGATTTTTTTTATCAACGAAATCCATGTAGCCCCAAGTTTGTGCTCTCCGCGCTCTGGTTGTATCGAATTATTGGACCGATTCACCCTACTCTACGCGGACGGACGGGCCAGCCCGATGATTAGTCGCAACAAATTTGCGAGCAAGGGGTCTGTGTTTTTACTTCACGAAAGCCCTTACATTCAGTTTCAGTAATGTTTTTTGACCTCAAACTACACCGTATTGTTTGAAGGGATCGTTAGATATTCACATTTCTACGGTTAGTCGTTGCGTTTGCTTTTCCTGAGCTGAATCATCAGCTCGCCCACTCTACATTCTCTCAAACGAGATCAAAACGGTTATGAAACGAATGAACCATCCGCCCTCATGGGCGATAACGCGTCGGGCGGTGGAGCCATTGTCTCCCCCGCGAACTTCGCTTTCGAGAAATGTTCTGGCTCGGGGCGTCAATGGACGAGATCCTTAAATGTAATCGGCTTACCGGCTGAAGAGTCGTCCGCCGAGCCCCACGTAACGCTACGTCGATTGGATGACCCAAAAAACTTTGAGGAATTTCCTCGAGGCCTCGGCCGAGAACAACCGCGGATTTCTGGCTCCGCTCGCCTTCCGTGACACGACATCTAATCAGCCACGAAAGTAGCCGGAAACTGTCAGCTTCGGGAGATATTCATACAGTACATACATCGATAGATATTAAGTCTCATGCTTTGAAATTCCACGATGAGGAGGGTCTCGACATCGACTGTGGCTCCAATGCCTCGAACCATTCGTAAGTGGCTGAGCATCCGGAGTAACGACGAGCCCGTTGGTCAGGCTCGGTAGCGAATGAGTGGATATGGACTCCTCAACAGTTCCGTTAGTTCTCATGTCTCCCGCCATGACTCGCACTCCCCAATTTCGATGCCTTTGTGTCTGTCTCTTGTAGGAATGAAAGAGAGACAGAGTGAGCTCCGGCAGCAGACCGGCCGGCTCATTCGTTCGTAGGCTGTAATTAAATTTATCGTCGGGAGGAAAGCTAGCTGCTCCCCTGACCGGTCGCTCTTTCGGTTGGCGGGCGGGCGAGCGAATGGGCCAGCTTTCTTCTTGGCCTCTTGCCTTGCTTGTACGCCTGCTCTCCGTCCGTGCCCGCCAGTTCTCGCGTCCATGTCTTGTTCGCCGCCGCCGCCGCCGTCGCTTCCACTGTCTTCGTCGTCTCCTTCTTTTTCTTCGTCCTCGGTAGCGGCTTTCTTTTTCTTTCTTCCCACCAAAGTGAAGCGTAGGCCCACTTGTCCTCAACGGCGAATATTGCATTAGCACGGCCGGATAGCACCAGTAGCAGAGGCGGCGGCGGCGGCGGCGGCGGCAGCCAGGGAGAACAAAGTAGATACACACACACACACACACATGCACATCCATACAGAATAGCGTTTCGTTTTTTCTTCACGTCGGCCGGTCGAATGCGTGGTTGTTGTCGTCGTCGACGACTCATGTCAGACCAATGAATGTCGGCGTTCGTTCAAGAGTGCGTCCGCCAGCGAGCGAGCGACTCGACTCGTGAGAGATTGTTGCAATTGACAAAACAAACGTTCTTTCTATGCACATCGCAGCTGCAAGACTCTTCATCCAAGACGCTCGTTCGACGTATGCGCTTGCATATTTGTCACTTTGAGATCCACGAGTACACATGCTGCCCGACTGCTAAACCAGAGACAAGGAGAGGTGGAGTGAGTCAAAAACCGCAAGAGAACCAAAGTTGTCTGTTCGGCGGAATGTCTACCGCGGAATCTTCTTGGCGAAGTGTAGCAGATCGTTCAGGAGCCGCAGATGCCGTTCTTCGAGGAATCCCTCAATCGATTTGAATTGTTCCCTCGGGATGAAAAGGAAGTTTCTCTTCGAAGACTCAGAGAAACCCGGAATTCTGTTCATATCCAACAGGCTTCCTAACAACCAAAACGCCGCAATCGAGACTCTTGTGACAATTTGACACAGCGACACTCCGGGCCGTCTGCGAAAATGAAACTCCTAATGACTCCTCGTTCCAACGATTGTTAACTCCTCGTGGTTCGAGGTCCGACCGTTGAGCCAACGAATCGATTCTCGAGTGTGAGGAGTGAATTTCTCGGATCTTGTTCGTGAACACACAAGACCGGATCGCTCCTTGGCGCCACTCTCAGAACAGGAAGCCATTAGATACTGATACGAACAAGCTTTTGGATACCTCGGGGGAGACCTCATCGAGAATCGAGCAGGGAAAGGTGAATGCGAAATAGTCGATTCACGATATCAATGAGCACGCAAGAAAATCGTGGAACGAATGAAGCGGATTCTTCCGAACCCATAGGTCAAAGGACAACGCTTCCTCATCCCGTTTGAGTGAGTGGTGTCGAAAAGCTTGTTCCTTTCGTCGTTTGTTGATCGATGATCGGAGTTAAGCCACGAAGTCAGGGATCAGCCGTTAGTCAAGCCACACTCGCATCCGGGAGGCTTCCCGCTGGATCATTGACGGCCGTCAATGTAGGTTAGAGTCTTCAGAGTAGAGAGCATTGAAAAAGCGCGGTCACGGCAGCGAGAGGAACAAATAAAGCGATTTCATGCTGGACAACCCGCTAGCAAAGAAGAAACTGCTCCTGTCGCGATCGCCGTCTTAGGACGCTCCACCTCAGGAGTGCAAGTGGTCTCGAATCCCGTCCACCTGCCGTCTACAGGAAACGACCTCTTCTGCAGAAGTTCGGGTGCACCTGGTTGCGATTGCTGGTTGGGTTAATTCCCTCATCGTTCGTTTTTGTCAATTTTTATCGGACTCGTCCCCTTTGTTATCGAGCCCCTTTCCCCATCTCGTAAAAAGGCTGAGACTGGTTGGCTGTTTTCCAGTTCATTTCGTTCGGCGTCGCAGCCTTCGCCCGAGAGAGAGAGAGAGAGAGAGAGAACAAAGAACAAAGGGTCGGGCGAGTGGTCGTCATGCAGGCAGGCAGTCAGACAGACCATCCACCCGGTTAGCTGTTCAAAGAGGTGAACTCTCTCCAAAGTAGTCGATGGAGGAAAATGAGTCGTTTTCCGCCTGTGCTTCCCCGTTATGAGTCATGGTCGTCCAGCGTACTTCATGCGAGAAAAGGAAGACCACCGAGGGAAGCACCTTGGAATACACCACCGAAACAGGCACCATAAGCGACAGGGAACAAATCACGACGAGACAGTGGAACGGAAGAACGGCCGAACGACCGATTGGATGAGCGAGGAGCGGTTCATGTAACTGACAGAAGCCGGGTCGAGAGCAGAAACACACGGTTCAGTCGGCTATGAATCGTTTCTTCTTTCTCCACTTTTCAATATCTCCCTAGAGTCCGCGGATTCGGATAGCCACACAGTTTCCTCTTCGCTCATTTGCTTCCTCGTCCTCCCCCGCCCACTTCCCCTTTTTCATCGTCCCTTGTTCTTCTCGTTTGCACGGTGCGGAATTCTCCAGAGCTCGGAGAGCAAACTCAACAGTGTATCCGCTCAAGTTCAGGAGTCTTCGCGTGAAGAGAGCATTCCACGGGAAGTCGAAGTCCTTCTCTGAGGAATTACGAAGAATATTTTCTTGTTTCACGGTGGACTCTGCTTTTCACTTAATTTGATGTTTCTTCTGGACCATGAATTCGCCGCTCTGATGGCCGGCGCCGCGTTTGCGACGGGGATGAGGAGTTGCTTTTTCGCGTTTTCCGCCGTCCGCTCGCTCGCTCGCTCGACCCAAAGCCGCGAGACGGAGCAATAACGTCTCCGAAGCCGACCGGAAAGCGTTAATTTCTCCACCATTGCTTCTCGTATGAGTATTGCAACTGCTATGACTGGTTTTGATTGATTGACTCGCTCCCTAACTAGCTGGCTCTTTGCTCCGAATGTTTGGATTGCTCCTTCGCCCGCCCGCACGCCCATCTGCTAGCTCGTTATCCTTCGACAGCTGAAAGAGGTACTCGGTGAAAGTTGTGGTTGCCGAGTTCGCAGCGGATTGCGAGACACGAGTTCTTCGGAAATTTTCTTCGCACAAACATGCTCCCGACGGTCACGGAAGTTTTGATCGATCTCCGCAAAAGTTTTCGAGCTCTCACCGATTTCCCGAAACAGCCTCCGGGAACACCTCTCCAGACGAACCGAGTAGCCGGATCCTAATTCCTCGGACATTTCGCCATAGATGAAAATTGAATCCTCCGGAAACTAGAAAAGTTACCAGATGTCTAAACTCCTCGTCGGGTACGGTCGCCATGGGGTGCGGATGCGATCTTCGGTCCCGGACACGGAATGAAACCAAGAAATGATTTCTGAAGACTCGGAATGAATGTCAGGGTGCGAAAATTCAGGGCACCCATGACGGCGTCCTCACGAACGGGCCGGCGGGCAAGCGGTCGGAGTAACAGACACACAAACAGGGTGAGTGAGCGAACGGGACAGGGACTCACAGACAAACGGAAATATCTTTCTCGTCCGCTACAGCAACGGAGGCAGGCAGGCAGAAAGCTCGCTCGCTCGCTCGTCGGTTGGTTCTCCTCTTCTCGCCGAAGAGAACCTTTCTCCGTCTTGGCCTGGGGCGAAGGGCCTTTCTTATTGGATTTGCTACAGACATTCGATGCGTCGATACAGCTGCCGATTGTGCCGCCGTCGCTTGCTTGCTTGCCTGCCTGCCTGCCTGCCACCCTACCCGTCCGTCGCCCGTTGAAACCCCGTTCCGAGGGAACTCTGCCCTATGCTCGCCCGGGGATGCTTGACTTGAGAGCGAGGAGCAACTTCAAGTCTTGCCATGCGACCAGCCACCCGGGCACCTCTTCAGCCACCAGTCAGTCAGTGAGAGTCGTTCGTTCGTCCGTCCGTCCGTCCGTCCGCTACGCTGAGTGGATAAACAGAGAGATAAGCAATGAAAAAATAACATGCGCTACTCGCAATCCCGCCGAGGGACAACTGGCTGCTAGATGAAACCAATCGTGTCTAGCCTAATTTCGTTCTTAGTGACTTATCTCTTCCTCCTTGTCGTTGTCGTCGTTGTCGCCGCCGCCGCCGCCGCCATCAACGTCTGATCTTATCTGCAGCTGGCTCGAGTTTCGAGAGAACTCAACAAGCAACTTCGTTAAGCTGTCAACTCGAAACGGGAACGACAAAAAGAGGATCGAGCTCGAAGATCCGAAAAATGTTTCGGGATCTGTTCTGCGCCGATCGCCGAACCGACGACGACGACTCGGAGAACAAGGTTTTCTCAGCGCAAGATCCGTTAGTTTCATGATTTCTCAATGATGGAATCGGAATTTTCTGTTTCGATACCGAGAGAGGAATCGCAGGACGGTTGTGATGTACCTTCGACACCGCAGAGGCACTCTGAATGAGAGTACACAGCCGGATGAATGCGGCACAGTACGATGCTCACCGATCAGGAAGCGTGTTCGAGCGGGCTTCCTTCTCCGAGGACTCACTGTTCGCCGACTGGAAGACTGTCTTGAGTCAGTGAGTGAGTGAGTGAGTGACAGAGACGCTGCGGATCGTCCTTCTTTGGAAGACGTCGCGACATGATGAGGAGATTCCGAACATTCCAGCTCAGCTATAGTCACTGCTGCATCATCCGGTCATCGATCTAAGGAACAAGCTGCACCCACTATACGAGAGCGCAAGGAAGAACGAGCTCTCGAGGATGAGGAAGGATCAGGGAGGACTACGAACAGAGCAGGCAAGCCGGCAGAAAGGCTGGCACGCATCGCTCATCGTTTCTTTCGTCGTTGATGATGAACACAGCTAGCGAGCGAGCGAGCTAGAGCACACAACGGAGTCTGTTTTGTTGTACGACCGCATGTCTTGGTTCGTTTCTGTCTCGAGTTCTGTCGTCCTGTCTGCCAGGAGGGCATCCTTCGGTCCGATCCGACAGACTCTCATACTCGCCTAGACGAGCCCTCGAAGAACAGTCACCGCGTAAATGACCGCATTCCTTAACAAATGAGCTTCGGCTGCTAAAGAAGAAAAACCGAGAGAATGAGACAGAGAAAGGAGCAGAGCAGCCGGACCAGAGGGCAATCGAGATGCCAACGTCAACATTGTATACCAACAGTGTAAACCGTGAACGTTGTCTGCGTCACGTCCAAAATGATACTCTCCCGGTCGTCTCGTTTGTGATATACTATGATCCTCAGCCGGAGACGTCACGAATTCTTCAGCAGACGCCAAATATCCCGTCTTCACCTCGACTTCCGCGCGGCTCTTGGAATTATCGTGAGATTCAAGGTGGCTGAGCGAGTTGCCGTAACGCCTGAAGATTCCGATCGACAGACCTCGTAGACGTGTGGCTTCCAGGCAACTGTGACGGAAACTTTATTTCCGGATGGAAATTCAAAAATGAAAATCAGCTATTCAGAAAACTGAAAACATCGAGTCAAGGCGGCCAGAGTCTCGTGAGTGCAAGCAAGAGGGCGCTCGAGTTGGGACGAAGAAAAAAATCAGAAAGAAAACTGTTGCTGCTCCGTCGCATTCCACAAGACGAAGAGCAAGGTTTAAGTTGGGAGTCTGGAATGCGTAGCTCGGGATTTCTGTCGCTGCCGTCGACGACACAGCCAGGAAAGTGTTCCCATACGGCATCAAAGACCGCATCTCTCGCTCGTCTGACAGAAGACCATCCGTCGCAAGGTAGCAAAGCTCACAATAATACTTGTTAAGGCGGGTGTTCGCGTTGGAACCTTTGCGTGAGCGAACTCCTCTCTGCGACAGAGGCACTTGATGTCGCTTCTGCGATTCTTGGTATGTCGGATGCATTTGAATCAAACCCGAGAACCAGCGAGACGGCCTTTGACGGGGCCACCAGAAGACGAGGTTGTTTTCGAAGCAAATATCATGGTGGCATATTAGCCGATGGTCTCAGGAGATTAAAACAGAAATTGTTGTCCTTGTTCTCCTTCGCAGGCAGTTTCGTTTTTCACCGAGGCATTTTTTAATATCGACAAAATTGGACTGATCGTTGGTGTCAGTGACATCCGTGGGCTGTCATCGTCGTCATCGTCGTCGTTGTTGTTGTTGCCGTCGTTGTCGCCGTTTGCCGCTCGCTGTCGATGAAATGTCTCTGTTCTTCTGCACACCCGCTTGCTTTGCGCTGTTGAAACGACGACGGGTCTGAGTTTTGCGTGTTTGTCTCCCCGAGTTTCGGTTTCTCTTGCTCGTTATTAGATTCTCTCCGGCATCCGGCACCTGCTCATGTAAATCGGACGGCCTGGCGGGCGAGGGAGCGCACAAGTTTGTTCGTTTGTCCGCCTTCCGCAAGAGGTGACACTCTCTCGAACGGAATGCCTGCGTCGTTGTTTGCGTTCCGCCTTCTTTCCCTCAAACGAGTCATACGTGAGCTTGTCGTCTCCTCGTCGAAATCCGTTCACTTGCTCGTAGATGTACGAATCCAATATTGCGCCGCTCCGACGCTCGGATGCCTTCGATCCACGTTTTGCGCAAAGCTGCACTCGAGGAGAAGCTGTTCATGTGTTCCAAAAGCAGAAACGACGATTGGTCGCCTGTTACACCGTTGCAATCAAGATTTGTTGAAGGAATTCAATTGTTTAATTTAGGCTCGTCCTCATCCGTAGATGACTCCTTTTGTATCAGGGGGGAGCGAGCGAGCTCACCAGGGGAACAGTTCGTTGATTGATGCTCCATGACGCCAGAACTCCCACGGTTAGAGTCCCATGCCAAATGGACAGCTCTGAATTCGTATCGAAAGTGGGAGCGATGTTTAACGACTTCAGCTCACCCGCATTCCATTCGGACGAACTCGTGATGGGCGGTCAGTCCAAAACGCCTAAGCCGGCTGTCAAGTTTTCGGATCCAGGAGGTGGTAGACGATGCGGCGGATAGACTAACGGAGCGAAAAAAAAGAGGGAGAAACGAAGGAGCGCAAAAACCTGTTCCCAAATACTACTATCAAACGACCTGCACCATGATCAGGGATATGTCAGGTGTCAGACGTGATCTCTCAGGCAACGTCCAACGACATGAGCTTAGCCTCACTCACTCACTCCGAAGCTGGATCTTAGGACGACCAACGTAACACCGGACGGACAGTCGACCCTCACAAGAGGAGCTTTAATATAAACTCCAAGTGGCCCGAGAGAGGGTTTATGCAAAGCAGTAGATGGACATAAACCACTAAAAATAGAGTGAGCTACAGCACACTGCCAACAGGTCGTCGCTTGTTCGAGCGACGACGGTCCTGAGCACCAAAGGATACTGCCGGAATTTTCCGCCAATTGAAATACTTCCGTCTCGTCCTGAGCCTCGAGTACATAGTTCAAGAGTTCATCGGAGTGTGGTCCGGATTAGGATGATCGAATCGAAGGGGAACGCTGTTCTTTTCCTCAACGAGAGCGTCTTCGGTTTCGTCAAGGAGCTCCCCGATCGAGTTTGACGATTTGCGGCTCTTCTGTATCTTTCGTCAGGGAATTCTTCATGAATAATAATAATTGATCGATTCACAGAAAATATTTCATTTCTTCCCATGCGGCGAGAGAACACAACAAGGATTTTTCGAGAGGAGGGCTAATTTTCTTTTTGGAAGAAATCCTCAAAAAATCCACGATTTGGTGTTCAACTCCGATTGAGGTACATATGTTTCGAGAGCCGGGGATGGGGGAGGAGGCTTACGCTGCTGGTGTATGGGAATAAATAACGGCGCTATTAACATGAGCTCCACATTGACAGAGAAGGCGCTTCAGCTGTCTCTGTTGCGCCTTTCCTCGTACTCTAAATCTGTTGGCAGAGGGTAACGAAAACGATAAATTACAAACGAACAGGTCGAGGAAAGAATTGACACTCCACGAAAAATGGCTCGAGCATCACACTGCGGGAGCAACGTCAACGACGTTGTCGTTGTTGTCATATCTGTTTGAGCCAGCCGCTGCAAACGTCGTCGCACCCGCCGCCGCCACCGCCGCCGCCGCATGCTCCCCGTCTTGGTTCTCGGTGTGCGGCATTTGCTCGCAGGCTGAGTGCTTTCCTTCTCCTGAGAGGGGTTAAGGAAGAAGGAGAACG
Organism: Neoseiulus cucumeris; assembly: GCA_021527715.1. Lineage (NCBI taxonomy): Eukaryota > Metazoa > Arthropoda > Arachnida > Mesostigmata > Phytoseiidae > Neoseiulus > Neoseiulus cucumeris. The sequence goes on from JAJSRV010000097.1 coordinate 22,512, forward strand.
CAGGAACGGTCTCCCTTTTGATCGCTGCTGTTTCTCGACTCTCCAGAGTAACATATGGACTCCCTTGGGAAACTCCAGAGGGCGGCCGCGGTACCATAACCAGCCAAAAGTAAATCGCTCCTTGGCTTTCAGCTCGACTCCTTCAGCCTGGCTGGCAGCTTCTCTCCTGGCTTAGTGACTGAGTTTGCTTCAGGCTCGCTGACTGTTCACCCATCAGAGTGACGTCAAATGTAAGTGAACTTCTGAAATCGTTTGTAAGTGCTTCTCTCGAAGAGATCCCAGAACTCCGAAAAGCAATTTTCCGCTAAACTGTCGAAGTCTCTCGAGACTTCTGATACCGAGAATTAGGTCGAGGGTTTGAGTCCTTCGGTTATTTGCTTCGACCGAACCCTTACAAGTGTGGAACACATCCAGCTCGATGTTGCAGTGCACAACCCGCTCTACCTCGAGATGTTCACCACCTCGATCGGCAAGTGATGCCCGCCTGTCGTCGTTCTTCGATCGAGAGCTGTGATCCTCAAGCTGGGGGACTGCGAATTGTGAATACAGCGTTAACTCATTTCCACTCATGTTCCAACAGGTTCGACGTCTCGGGAACCTTATGAAAGCGAAGTGGAATTTTGGGCAACACGAACCCACAGGTTCTTAATCAAATTCTTATTCAAAATTATCATTTCTATCAATTCAACGTGTTAACTCATGAAGAATATTCCACAGTGACTATCTGTCAAGTCGCCCAGTCTTTAGGACCCTTTCCAGACTGTTGTGAATGCCGGTGTAGCTCTGATTCTCTGATCGGGGGAAACGGAACGAGGACCAGTTGACTCCAAGGCGTAAAGGAAGCCACTTTCCGAGTATGATCGTCCCGTCGAAAAGGCAAAAGGTTTTATTCGTTTATGATTCTTCCGGAAGTTTGTTACGGAATCTTTGTATCTGTTTCCCGAAAACCTTTTTCCTGGAAGGGCGACAAGATGCAGTGCCAAGAATGAAAAAAGGCAACAGGCAGACGAAGGACGGGAGAAAACGAGAGAAAAAAGCAGCGACGAGGGCAAGAAAAGGCCAATCTATCGAGACGCAATGGACAAGAGACAATTGCAATCTTTTATCGGCGTTATTGTTGTTATATCGTTGAGAAGGACGTTGTGTTGCGCTTGTGTTGTTGTCGACGCCGTCTTCATACCCCTCTGCCCATCCGAGTCGCTTCCTTCACTCGGCCTTCGCTTTGCCTTTCGAAGCTTTTTGCGTTGTCGTCTGCTCTTAGCCGGATAGACGGGCGGACGAGCGAGCAAGCAGGCAGGCTGGCATCGGCCTGTATCGGCGTAGAGATCCAAGAGCTAGCGAGACCGTCAATTTGTTATACGATCAGTGAGAACCAGGACGGCCGAAGAGAAAGATAGCCTGGCTGGGTGCTTTCTTTTCAAGCGGCCCGCCTCCCAGCTTCTATCGTGTTCGCTCGGAGTGATGCCGCGGCAAACACCGTCTCGAAAACATCCAGTCGGCAATCCAGGCATCGTCGGAGCATCCTCTAAAGAAGAATCCGAGTCAACCTCGGAACTGGACTCGTTCTTGCGAGACTCTCAAGTGGAGCGGGCTGTCGGCCGGCCAGCCTGCCTGACTGCGTCCGAGACGTTTGCTTCGCAACGCGGATGGTTCCCTTACACAAACAGAAAAGTGCCAATTTTTCCAAAACTTTCAACACACAAGTAGCAACGGTTCTCGACTAGCTACTCAGAACGGATATCGTTCGAAGCTGTTATTGATCTATCATTTTGATGCTGCCGGTCGGCATCGGTGCCGCCGGCTCGGACGACACTTGCCACCGTGTCACATCATCTCATCGATTTTCGAAACAAGCTCTCGATACTATTGAGGAAAAGCCATTCAAAAAAAAAAAAACGGATTCGAGGTGATTTCTCACTCGCAACGGTGTCTGACGTCGCTGTGCGAATGTTGCTCAGAGACGTGCTCCTTTACTCCTTGCGACGCTACCGCTTTTCCCCCGCCCCCAGATCCATCCGAAGAATGAGGGTGGAGACTCCTTCTTCTCGCGTTATTCTCTAAATAGTGCCCGAGGTAGGCCCGGGTTCCTGAGCTATGATCCCTTTCCCCCTTCTTCCTCACCAGTTGAATACATTCGAGACTTCAGCGAAGAGAAGAAGTGTTCTATCTCGGTGACTGTAGATCTTCGAAGTCACAGAGATGGGACGAGAGTCGCTCATCAGCTCAGTTCGCTGCCGCTTCGACTTGAAGTGATCGTGACAGAGCGCTTTTCGTTCGGACCAATTCCTCTTCTCTAGCATCTCTTCTTCAATCGCTTGCTAATCATGCGGAAAAACCCTCTAAGCGGACCCACCAGTCCGGACGCTTGCTCGGCCTCCCTGCCTGCTCGGACCGAATATCGGTGGACTGGCCACGTTCGTTCACATGAAGAACGTTTAGGCTGCCTTCGGTGGTTGCTCTCTCGGTTAGCTTCCGACCCTGACTCATTTCCTTCATACTCCTTTAGATGCCCGGCCCCGCTGTTCCGTCTTCCTGGCCAGCTGTCCCGCTTGCTGCTTGACCGCTCAGTAGCCTCTGGCTGACAAATTTCCGTGGTTCCCGTATTTTCACAAAGTGGGACAAAAACATACGCGACAGCTGATTATAAGAAGCGTGATTTCTTTCGTTACACAATTCATGGATGAATTGGCAGACAGCAATCATGTCAGAATGGATTTCATCCTAGGAGTTCATCAAGATTCCCCTGGCTCGTGGCGGAGCACGGCTGAGTGCTTGGAACTTCTCTCCACGGTGCAACAACGTGGCCGTCTGGTTCTCGGAACGTTTCCTCAGAGATCAGAAACGTCCAATCAAGTGACCAGGTCAAGCATGCACTCGACGGCATGAATAGTTATTGAGTAATCAATTAGTTGATAGGCAAGATGGTCTCATGGGATTTCGTCGTTGAGAAATCTAACCTGAGGCTTTCCTTCACGATGATGCAAAGAAGCGACGTCTTCAGATCTCGGCTGAGAATCAACGTTCTCGTTCGCAATCTGCGCCTCTTGTTCTGCAGTCGAACGGGAGCAGGGACAAACGATTCCCTGGAAACAGACTAGATTTCGGGATTTCATCAAAATACTTCGGATGACAATCATTACGGCAGGTTGAAGTCGCATCACAAACAATGAGTCTGTCGTTGGAGTCCGAGTTGATTGATTTTTTATGCGGTGGACGATGATGCTAACCGAAGCTCAGATCAAAGGCTGTGGAGTCAGCGTGAAAAACGATCGACTCAAGCTCTCAGCTGTTCTTCACGATTCCAACCTGCTGCGAGAAGTTTCGCTTAGAAAAGAACCAAGAGTATGGTTCAGTTGACGAGATGGTCAACGCGGTTCACATCATCCGCGCGCATATGCATCTGGCCACACTACGACGGGCGGCGTCTCGGGCGGAAACTCAGAGGGAACAGAGGCAGCAGGTTCGATTCCGGCTTCTGCGGAAGTGGTCTTCATCGTTGCATTGTTTTGAGGAGGAACGCGCACGAATAGATCTCTCGAGTCTTCTGCTTCCAAGCCCCGGGTTCCGTTTGCCAGCTTCAAAAACTCACTCGATTCCACGACTCCCGACCGCGATTGGCGGCGACGAGTCAGGGGACGCGATTTGAATGTTTTGATTGAAGTTCGGAGACTAAATCGGACGACGGAAATCCCGGATTTCCTTTATTTCAGGATAGCCTCTGAAAAACGAGACCGCCCATAGCTCAGGTCTTCGAACGCGCGGAAGCGGAAGATATAACCGAGTTTCGGTCGATCTTTCAACAGGTTCAGCACTTCAGTCAGATCACAGGAGCCAGTTTCAACTGGCTGGCTGGCGAACATATCCATCCGGGTTGTAACACGAAAAACGCATTAGTCTCAAGTGTTGGATAGATTCCACTCCTTGTGACCAGATGATGATAGACAACCCTGTGATGGAGCGTGTAATTGGTCCAGCAGCAAGCACTGCATTCAAGGCGACCGCAACGTCGGCGAGGTTCGTCCAGGTTCGTGTCAACAACAAAGGCGGGTTCCGTCCAATTTCGTTGACAGCTCATCGCCGGCCGTCAGCTCTGGCCCGGTGCCGCAACGAGTGCGGCCATCTCGGCGATAGCTGGCACTGTGATGTAAGTACGGAACGAACGAACGAACGAACGAGATCCGCGATCGTGTCTGCTAATACCGAAACGAGCTTGCTTGAATAAAGTGTGTACTGAGAAGCAGTTTGTCAACACCGAACCGCCTCGTTTACTCATGAGCTCATAGACACTGCATCCCTCTGCCTTGTCGAGCCACCTAGCAATCAAAATTTATCACAATAGCAATGTGTTTTGGCCTGATGGAACCGGAGTGTTCCATCCACTCCTTCCGTTCTTATCGCGTTCGGGACAATCGCGACGGATGCACTGTTCCTGCCGTAAATCGTCGTTTGTTCTTTCGAGGGTGTCAGCGCGAGTCGCGTTGCCTTCTAGCGTCGTCGTCGTTTCACATCGTCGAGTTCCCTGCAGCTCCGTTTTCTTCCCAAAGCAGAGTTTTGCGCGGTTTTCCTCTTCTCCCGCCTTTCCGGTGCCGTCGTCCTTCCCGCTCCGCGCTCAGCCTTGGATCTCTGTCTGTGTCTTTGGTTTCTATCTCAAATTTCCCTCCGTTGTCCCTTCTTTCCCTCCACATTCCTGAAAGCCACTCTACTTACCTGGCTTGCGAAGATTCTCCGCCAATATCCCAATTCCATTCTAATGCGAAAGGCGGTTCCTTGGAGCGGTTTCGAAGTTTCAATCTCTCACCCCGTTCGGGTTCAGTCTCGGGTTCGGCTTCGAGCGTGCGGGTTTCGTTCACGGCTGTGTGAGCCAGATTGGCGCCTCGTTTTCCTCTTCTCGTTCACTTGGAAAAAAGGAGAAAGAGGTGCAAGAGATAAATGATCTTATTCGTTCTTTTCTCGGAAGACTTCTGCACGCTCCAGTTAGGCAGGCAGGCAGACTGTTCCAATAGTAGTTCACTTTTGATTTTGGCTTCCCGCTCGCTTCTTCTCCGCTCGATTCATTCAGTTCCTTGGTGGTAATTCCCACCCGCATCCCCGTCCAATCCTTCTACCCGAGCTCTTGCCTCCGAGCGAGCCCGCCTGCAAGCAAGGCGTCTCGCGAGCCAATCCCACTCTTTCACGCAATTCAACAAGAAAATTGAAAGTGATCCCCGAATTCCTCCACTTGTTTGTTCTCGGGATTCTCTGCCCTCTGTCGGGATCATTACCATGAAAGTTTATTTGATATTCGCCAAATTTGCGCCGCTTCGTGCCGGCTGTCAGTCCGACAGAATCGCAACAGATGTGATTGGAGCGGACCGCTGAACGACCGGATTCTACTCGAGCATTATGCCAAGGATCGTTCTTCGATTCCGGAAGCGAGCGCGCGGGGGAATCACTCGGATCATCCTGATGGAAGCCCATATTTGCGAGAAGTGGCCCTGAAATTTCCCAGCTCGGCCAAGTCGAAAAGTGAACGCAGAAGCGACGAAACCAGTTAGAGATTAGGGTGGTCTGTCGGTCAGGCGGTCGTTGCGTGGGTCGGTTTCTTGTCAGACATTGGGCGGGTGTTGTAAGCGGGCCGCAGTTAGTGCTACCAGTCTGTGGCTAGTTGTAACGGGTTGTGGAGACGGGGAACAACATGGGAAAGAGGGTCCCGGTTGCTAAAATTGTTACATCCAAAGGAAGCAAGCGGCAGACAGGAAGGAAGAGGACCCTAATGGCTAAGAGACCGTGACGCGACTAGAGAGACCAACCTCTGAGAAGCTTTGTCGATGTTGTAACAGGGGCAGAACGAGGGCTACGCGCAATGACGACACCGAACCATCGGGAGGGAAACCGAGACAAAAACAAGGAAAACGTATTGCGCGAAAACGAACATGGAACGACGATTTATGATCGCGACTTTCGATGTGCTCAAACTTGAGCATGTGCTTCCGAAGTGGAACAAAAGGAGCAAATGATGCCAATGACCAATCCTCTTGACTTGACCTGCGACCGGGTCTCCTCTCGAGTTTCTCGTTGAGGATCGAGAAGGACGAAAATGAGCAGCTTCAACAGCACTGATCGGCTCAAGCTCCAGTTTCAGCATTCTTCGTTTCCGTTTGCCAAAGGTGAGGAACAGGACCACCGTTCCTGCTCCAAAACTTCACGACGACGACAGACGGTCGATCGACCAAGAAAGTCGTGACACGAGGGATCGAGATAGGATCAGTCTGTATCGTGTAAATAATCCAATTTCCTAAATATTAAATTCAAGGCGAGGATCTAGCAGGCGAACATCTGATTCGTTCCAATCGTTCCAAAACAAGAATCTCGTCAGCCGACAACATTCGAATCTCTAAACCACGATGTCGTATACAACCTCCGATGCTTGTTCAAACATGAAAATTATCCGATCAGCTCGAGCTCGCGCCACTTTTTTCTACAGCATAACGTCAGACATCCAGCGCTCTCGACAGGCTCTGCTCAGTTAGTGCAACGAAAGAGGAATGCGACAGGACACCATCGTGATTTGAGCGACGAATTTCCTGAAGCTGAACAAACTCCGAACCGAGTTTGTTCAGCCAAGTGTCGACACTCGGTTTCCGAGGGCGCAACAGAGGCAGAATTTGATTTTTTCTCTTTCGTAAAAATCGCCGAAAACGCAAGCTATCATCAAGCCACAGGCAAGCTGACAAAATTTCGAAGTTATTATAATTCCAAAAAGGCTTAGAAGCGGTTGCCTTTGCGGCGAGATCTTGACGCCCGGCGCGGCGAAGTTTTTACGACACTAAGTATCGTGTGAAGAGGGTTCACCTGACCCCCCTTCCCCAACGCCTAGACGGCCGGGCACGGCGGCCTGCAGCCTACACCAAGCCACACGGCCGTTCACCGCACGAGACGACACACACTTTCGTACACTGTCGCCGCGCAGCTTTCGACGACACGAAAATGGCAAATTTTTGCTGAGGAAGCAAGTCGCCAAGTGGGATTGCAATTTCCCGTATCGAAATTGTAACAGCTGAAGCAAGCAGCAGCGGGCCCGCCTCGGCCTCTTTTGTTGCCGTTTGTGATTTGTAGTGTGTTGATAACACGTCCACATTGGAGATTTGGAAGATTTCCAGAGTTCTCGAGATCAAAGTATCTGCAAGGAATTCGATTTCGAACGGAGATTATCGAATCAAATCTGACGTCATTTGGGTTCTAGCGACAACTCTTTCGTTCTCCTGAAGATGCTGCACGAGGTTGTACAGTAGGTCGGTTGCGCAATGAGGACGGGAGGTCTTGCAGCGACCGACGACGGAGAGGACGGACAGGGCTTCAGTAGGTATAATACGTTGGTGGGAAGCTGTGTGTAGATGGCGTTTGGGCAGAACGTGCAGAAGGACGAAGATTGCCTGTCGCTTATTTGCATGTTTGGCGTGGCAACCTTTAGCAGAGTGCGGGCCGGTTGAGTCTGTCGACGGTTTTCAAGCTTACTGAAGCCGACAAGGACGACGATCCTCAGCCTTGGCCGGAGGCTCTCGTTGTACACGCGCGCGACGACCGCTCCTTGGAAACGAGCCGAGCGTCGGTCGAGCCGAACTTTCGTGCGTCTCACTCATGAGACCTGCTTTGGTTGACTCTGTATGGGTTCTTCCCGAGGAATATCAACGCTTCCGCAGGCTACTTGTGGCTTCCAACGGGCTCCTCCAGGCTAGTCATGCATACCTATCGCCAACACTGCGATGAGTAGCCTGTGCCGATAACGCGAGCTAAGAAAGCCAGGTGGCTTCTGCGTACTTTGGTAGAAAGCTGTCCTGTTGGACTAACGGTGTGTCCGTAGGTCGTTCGGTCCGTCCGTCCGACCGTCTATCTGTGGTTGGAACTGCAGGCAAGCTCTCATCCAGCACGCCACCGACTGATATCAAGCCGCGTCTGTTTATTTTTGCCTCCCTTCATTGGAATATGCACATAAATTCTGCAAGGTCTGCTTGCACCGACTTCGCGCGGGGCTCGTGCGTTTCTCGCCGCTTCTCTATGTTCGTCCGTCTCGCTGTAGCTGGGTTTGTCTATTCGTAGGTAGATCGGTCTCTTTGTGAACCAGATGTCGTTCTGTGCATCCTCTGAGGTATTCAGCTCGCTACTGGAGGCTCGGGAGCGCGTTTGCCCGATCGGAGCTGAGGCGATCTTCTCGGTCTGCCGCGCTTGCTCATTGGTTGGATCCGTCGAGACGGAGTTTCCCCGATTCTCCAAGAGATGTTCTTGTAACGATTAGCAAGTAGGGTGGCACGAGTTGTATAAAAAATATCTTCCCCTACTTGCATGTGTCAAGTGAATTTGTTATTCAGATTTATGTACGTGGATGGATGGATGGATCGATCGATTGCTTCTCTGCTGGCGAGCTTGGCACGGATACATCGGGTGAAAACTCGGGTTGTTCAGTCGCCACCCATTGAGCAGCGATCCGCGAGAAGATCCTTCGGCGCCGTGATCCGTTGGAGCATCTTTTTTCATATCGAAAGGTGACGTATTGCTTCATATAATGATCCCTCATTGCCGAGGAAACTGTTTCGCTTTCAAACGTTATGAAATGAGTTCCGGGAGAAGAACGAAACGCTCGCTAAGCACTCCGTTCGGCCGAAATACGTGTTGCGTAAGAGGCTAATCAATAGACAAACAGCAAAACCGTTGGCGCGCTCCTGGTTTGGTGGCGCCCTCCACGGCGGACAAGAGAGACACTTACTTTACTTTCTCTATGGAGCTGAAACTTCATTCCCTCAAGTATGGCTTCTGAATCATCGAACGAATAGCGGCGGCGCGGCTCCTTAAAAATTCAAATCATCGCTTCTGTTTCCAAGATTCGCCTATGATTTTAGACGCACCCTCTCAATGATTGCGGCCTATTGAAACCGTTCACACGTGCAAAGTATAATGTTGATGATGATTTTTCCCCGTGCTTTCCTAGAATTCCCTCACAACGATTCGCTCACCGCTTCGAGCCGTAGTAATCAAGAGAGTTCCGTCGCCAACAAATGATCGCGGTACGAACTGACTTCGAGATTTCTTTCGTCGATTCCAAATTGAAACAGCTCTCGTTCGAATCTTCCCAACCGAGAAAATGAGCGGTCACAGCCTGGAGTTCGAAAGAAGATTCTTGAGGTGTCGTTTGCTTAGGCGGAGTCCCCGAGGCGGACATGGAGCGGGGATTCATCCCTCGAGAATTATTATTCGAAGGGGTTCTCGAGCTCTCGAAGTTTAATCCAGGCGTTGAAGTTCAAACCATTGTCTCCCCTTCTCCTGGAGCCTGGTAGATTCCAAGGAATTGTGCCGTAACCGTGGAGACACCGCGACCCGACACCTGTCATTGCCATATCAGTTGGAGGCTCGGGGAACCCTCGCGAGTATCAACGATTCATTCGGATCGATACCCACTGAGGGAAAACTTGCGGTGGACAATGACGAATCACAAAATGTCGGATCGGATGGCAAGTGTTCGATGTCGAGACTCGTGAAACAACTCAGAGACAACATTTCTCGCTCCATAATTCCGCTGTGAGGGCTATGATGAAGCTGAAGCTGCATCGGTTTCCTAAGTGATACGGGGCTCGGTGACATCGATGCCCTCAGGGCCATCACACGGCTTCCCATTAGAAGGAGAGCTGTGTGCCATTTGGGCTTTTTAAGTTCCCATGACCATCTATACGTGCCGCGTGCACTTCTCTCCCTCTTTCTCCCTTTTGTTCGTCGACCCTTCTTCGGTGGAGCCTCGAGCAAATCACAACACGTCCTTGCTAGCTTCGTTATGAATCAACGCAGCTTTTGAAATTTATGCCTCTTAGAGCTGAAACTCGCGAAAATCTGACCATCTTATGGCCACCCATATCCAGTCCAGGATAACATCCATTATTCGAGGTTTCAGAGAGACGAAAAGCTGGAGTTTGGAACGCTTGGAGTCGACCCGAGCATCCTCGCGCGGAGGGTCGTGTTTTTTCGTCGGAGGGAGAATAAAGTCGTGATGTAAATCTATGAAGACGCAAGTCCGCGGGCGTCAGCTGGTTCCTCAGCTTCTCGTCGCCGCTTCCAGGAGAGCGCGGCGAGCCCGGGTCAAACTTCTTGAGTACGACGCCACCCGTCACCGTCTTCGTAGAGAGCGGAGGAAAGGACACGAGTTACGTGTGTCACCGAGTTGGAGCGCGACGAATACGAAGCGGCGGACGGAGTCACAGCTACTTTTTGCTCGATGGAAGTACTCGCACTGAACAAACTCGCAATGACGTTGACTCGGCAATCTGAAATGAGTCACGAACTCGGCTGCAATCAGTTATGAAAGAGACGAGGTCGCGTTCGCTGACGGGAACTGGGCCCGCCCGAGGCGTTGAGAGCGCGCCTTTTCCGCAGGGGAGATTAAAGACAACTTTAATAAAAAGAACTTTTAGTCTCCGTCCTTCTAATTAGGAGTGAGTGAGAGCGTGGAAAGCGCTGAGAAACTGCGTTCAGAAAAAAAGTGATTTGCCTCCCTGACTGACACCAACTACCAACCATGTTTCACAACAGACTGAGGAAGGATTTGTTGACAGGAGCCCGAAACGGCTTTGCATAACCGTTTTGTGGAGCCCCGAGGTGCCACGTCATTCGTGGTCGGCTTTCCTTCAAAACGCTGGATGCAATCTGCGAGGAGACCACAGTAAATGGAAGACGTTTCTCCTCGGAGTTCGAAGTTCATCTCTCCATCATCGAAATTTCACTGAGGAAAAGTGGGATGAAAACTTTCGTCGAAGACGGCAACGCAGAACAGAAACTTCCATCAAACTACAATGCGGGGAATTCGAGCTCTTCAAGATACTGGGATCCTCGGAAACGCTTTGAAAGATTGTGCCTCGGAACTATTCGAGGGATGTACGGTTCATCCCGCTCCCAAAATGCCGGAGAGCGGTCAAACGAAGAGATATCATTAGAGACCTGAGCAGACGATGTTCGAGTTCAGGAATCCCAAGCGGAGAGTCAGTCGTCACATCGTCCGAAAAGACGACATCCGCTTTGAATAGGAGCGAAACGATGTCTTCGTATCGAGGTTCGCAAAACATGCCGAGCGGTGGGCACGCGCACATACACACACACACACAGAGAAACTCTCTTCGAGAAGCTCCTACGTCATGTAGATTTACAATCGGGGAAATTGGAAACCTCAAGCCGCGATGGAATCCGACACCATTTCAATGAAAAGTCAACGTCTTTCAGCAGCCGATCCGAGCTCGAGTCGGAAGGAACGACTTCGAAGGCGTAAATTGAACTTCTAGAATCCATGATATTTTTTCGTGCTTCGCAGAGCCTCTTTTGGCGAGACGCACGAAAACTTCGTTTCGTATTTCATCGTTTATAGACGACGCTTTATCGGTGTGGCGCGCGTCCGGGGTCTGATTTCAACTAAAGAGTATTCAGCTGAGCTAGTGTGGGCCAAAAACGTTCAATGGCGTACACGTATGCTTACGGTGATTTTCCCAGGAGGAGAAAAACGTTTATTCCAAGCCCGCCCATGGCCGCTGTGAAGGACAGAACTATTATTAAAGCGCTCGACGATAAAAACCTGTGATGGGCAACGTATGCCATGAAAACCGCTCCGGAAGAGTGGAAAGGTGATCGATTCCCGCCGCTTTTTCCCGTGCCTAACAGTTGTGAGAAGGATTATAAAATACGTCGGAGAGGTGGTTTTTACTAATGACCTGGCAGTGATGTTTCGGTTCAGTTATACACAGAGCAGATTCGAGAAAAGAGAGTCCTGGAGTAGCTTCGGTCTAGACTTAAGACACAGATTTTGCATTTTGTGGCTCGTGCTTTCGACGAGAGGACCAGAAATGCTCGGACTGGCGATTACTTGAGCTGCCTTTGAGGAGTTTGATATGTCCATCTCATTTATCGTTCCGTCCGGGATCAGAGACACTCACTAGAGACGTGAAAGAAACCCCGTCAAAACAATTGTGGGCTCTGCATTAGTGTCAGTGATTCGCTGAGCTTCAGCTGCAGCGATCGTGTTTCATGATGTATGTTCGAAGGCTGAGCTGTCTCAGGGTGGTATGTTTGCTCGTTTGTTTGCGTGTGTTCGTCTACACACCATCCGATTGACGACACTTGATTTTCATTTGAAGCCAAACATTGGGAATCGCTCTTGTCGTCGACTATCCGTCCGGAAGGAAAGAAAAACTCTCAGTAGCGACAGCAAGAGCTGCCAAAGCGACAATGTCAAGAAAACTTCGCGTTCGACTCGTGAAACTGAAGAAGACTGAAACCGCGATGGGTGTCTTTGTCAATACGACCGTCAATTGGTGACATCGATGTGTTTGTTATCATGATGGATCCAATTTGCATCTACTCAGGGTCGGTTACGGTAGGAACACGCTATCCCAAAACAATTTTGACTATCCGAAAAACTATTCCATCATTCGGGTCAAGGTCACCACTGGATTCGCTAATCCCGAGCTTATTCTGTAAACGACATTCCGGTGGGAAGAGAATCAGAAATGTCCGTAGCGAAAGTCATGACGTCGGAGTCTCGGATTCGTTTTCCATTGATAATCAAATCTTACAATTAGTTGGTGATTCGCTCCTTCTATTCCACTTCACTGAGATTTACACGAATCTCGCTCGTGGATAGAAATTTGGAATTCCGAGAAAACTGAATTTCAGTGATTATTATGAGCGATAAACTAGATTTGTTCGAAAGACAACGACAACTTTATTCAAAAGAACGTTTCTCGCTGTAAAAATGACCAGAACAGAAAAACTACTCAACAGATAGAACATTTGAGGAAACAACTGACCATCTGCTCGCTGGCGTGTGCTGCTTGAAGGATGGAGAAAATTACGAAGAGTACAATGATCGACATGCCAATAGAGACGACGCTACAGAAGAAGAACATCCTGGTTGTTGGAGAGCTCCAGTAGTAGCAGCGGCAGCAGCAGCAGCAGCAGCAGCAGCAACCGCGTTGGTGTCCAGACTTGGATCGATCGATTGAGCGCCGTTACTCGATTGAACAAAGATAAATCCTGTCCGCTCTCGTTCAGCAAGCAGCAATACTTGAACTCATACAGATGACGGACAGATTCAGACTTTGATGTTGACCGGAGTTGATCACTGAGCCTCGGGTACTCACTGCATTCGCTGTCCTTGTTTGTTAGGATCCTGATGAGTTCTCCAGAAACGGCGGGTGCCACTTTCCGCCAAACGAATTCACCGGCAGCGGCACTTCGATTCACGAGCGATCAACCAACAAAGCGGAGCAAAGCAAAGCAGTCAGAGAGCTCGCACTGAACGAGCGGCACTTTGCGGCTTGGTGGCCGCAAAGCCACAGCTAGGAATATAACTTGTCGGGATGTTGGTTGACTGTGCGGGTGCAGGGAAGGACACGTGACGCCCCGGTGCATCCGTTGTTAGGGCCCGTGCTGTTCGGTGTAGCTCTGGGCGCGGCTATCTGCGGAAAGAAGACTCAAACGAACTATATGACGATTCTTCGACATCAAATTTTTGAATGGATTCAAACCTCAGAACGCTTCTCGACCGAAGCAGCGTCACGGCTCCGTTCCAACTCAGCTGATCCTATCGTCGGAAAGATTCTCTGCATCCGCGCACCTTCAAAGCATCACTTGGGCATTTGCTCCTCTCCGTCAAGGGGGAAAAGGATGGAGGAGGACACGTTGAGGAGAGAAAATCCGATCGATCCCACGAGAACAACTACATCTGCGATCTTCGGCCGTCGTCGTACCACTTTGGAGCGTACGGTGGGCTCGATGAGTTTTAGCTTTCTCCTCGGAGGCTCCAAATGTAAGCCGAAGAAAGAAGAGAATTTTGACTGCATCGGAAATAGAATTATCGAAACCTTCCGACGGATGACTCAATGTCGCGAGATGGAAGCAGTAGATTGCGGGTTGTGTCGAACTGATGTAGTCGTAGAGGATAAACGAAACCGGTCATTTTGGACATTGTTGTCCACTCTACAAGCTCTAGCATCGGAGGACGCAGCAAGAGAAACATCCGCTGCTACACATCGACCGCATTGACTCTCTAATGGTGGTTTCTTCGAACAACGTTTCTACGAAAAAGTTCTCTTCGGGAGCTCATCGAAATACAACCGTCAAATTCCATCTGACATGAAATCGGGTCGCTAGGTGCTCTCGAAAGAAGAGAACCGTTCCTTCCACCGAATGTTGGAATGTCCGCAATCGCCCTTCGTTGGGAGCTCCTGGAGTTCAGCTTTCCTCATTTTGGGGTTTGAGATCACGAATCACAATATGAAAGAGGAATCGGTGGTTTTATTTTTTCGCTGGAAGCGTCATTCCTAAGGATTAGAAGTTGGGGCAACGATCGTGAATTGTTGAGACCAGCTCTCCGCGTCTTCCATTATAAACGTAGCCTAACGGCGCGGCGTCGCCATCAAACTGTAGCCGGAGTCATCAACGGATCCTAATCGTTCAACATTAATCATCAAGCTTTCGGCTTTAATAGAGGAGCTCGACTCGGTGGAGCTACGCGGCGAGCGAAAGTTCGCCGAAAGTTGCATTTGGATGATGCGCGCTCGCGACTCCTTTCTGGATTATCTGGATCCTCGACACCGTCTTCCCGATTAAACTCTCGTGGGTCGAGATCCAGGACTCTTCTTGATCGGCAACAGCCAGCTTGAAGAACGAGCGAGCGAGCGAGCGAGCGAGCGAGCGACAAAGTTCATGGAAAGCTTAGCTCTGAACGTCGACATTCTCAGAGCACAAGAATGTACGACGACAACCGTCTGTCTGCTCTTCATCACAACAGCCCCACCGTTCTAGCGGCATAGTTTCACTTCGGAGCCGTCGTCACGAACGTCGTATCCTTGTGCCGGACCGAAGGCGACGGACGAGCCGAATACTGATATGACGATTCCGCTTGCCGAGTCGTTTGAGTTTGGAATATAATCGCCATGCTTGAATCACTCAGAGACGGCTATCGGTCGCCTCTAACAACTTGGCCTCGTAGCGGAACAGTGGCTGTCACCGAACTTTGCAATGGATGCAATAGAGGAGACGGCGACGACGACAACGACGACAGAGGCATTTCCAGCGCGGATTCCAGCCATAGCGTCGACGCGTGCGTGCGTCGTAGGCGGGCAATCATGACTCTGCGTAGAGATCCCAACAGAAGCGTGCCCTGTTCCCTACGGGCCGATCTTTACGAATTCCATTACGAGAATAGAGATCATTTGAGCTTACGGAGCTTGAAGCTATCATGCGTCTTTTCTCATTTCACTCTTCGAGGAGATTTGTGAATGATATAAAACGCTTCATGGGGAAAAATGAAAACAATTCCGCTGAGATCTTGAAATGATGATAGAAACAACGACGGCATGACGGGGAACTTATCCCATTACCGGATTTTCATGAAGAACAGCCAATCTCAACAACTGAGCTAGACAAGCGTCGTGCGAAAATCTCAATTCTCATCTCCAGATTACGGAAGCGCTTGTGTAACGGCACTCAAACGAAGAATAAGCTAGTCACATTCAAATCTACATATTCTCTGATGACAAATACGAATCAGCTCGGGAACAGTTTTTCCTTCAATTTTCCTCACAGAATTTGGATGCAAGCGGGCCAAGAAAGCTTCCGAGCGAAGTCTCCCCATGGTCACCGCTTCACTTGAGTAACACGGCTCTTCTTCACGGTGGCTTCGTGCTTTCAACGGAGCCGAGACGCATCTGGAACACATTCGTCCTGAGATAGCAACGCGTAAACTTTATAATCAAATCAACATTACTTTCTTCGAGTTTCGAGAAGAAAACCAGAGTACGGGAGATGAGCGGGAGAGAAAAAAATTCAGGCTCCGCAAGCATGAGCGAAAACACGTTCTCGCCAAAATTCAATCAGTGTAGCTTGAAGTCGAGAATCATCGGAAGTGACGTTGAACGAAATCCATCTCATCGACCTTTCCGCACGCTTCAGTCCCGAGGATACGAAAGCAGGTTACAAGATCAACGGATTCACAGTCGCGGCAAAGCAGGACGACGATCTTTGGGTCCTTCAAAAGCTTCTCGGGAACACTAAGGCGACCTTCTTGACCTTCGCGGGGGAACTTGAGGGGGAATCGGCGGCGTTTTCGATCGACAACCCTCAGAGTCCGTTCACGAAAAAGTTTAAGACTATTCGAGATATTGTTGGCGTCCCCTCTCATTATTGTACTCGTGTGAAATGCGAGCGTTTTTGAGTAAACGCTCGACTTTCGGAACGATGGCCGGCTCGGTCGCACGAGAGGGGCGGGCTGGAAGGCGGCGGCGGCGACGACGACGGCCGTCGCTTTTCGCCACCGCAGTTCTTTGGTGGTAACTCGACACCACCGCCGCCGACGCCTCCGCCACCACCAGCAACGAAAATCTGCCGCTGAGATAACTTCAGCGCCGGCCGGAAAAGTTGAGCGCCGTGGGCAACCCGACCCTTTTGCGACAATAGCCCGAGTGTGAAGAGAACACTTCAGGCCCTTCAGGCTAGCGGATTATTCTGCGGCTGGCTGCTTGGCTGGGTGGTTGCGTAGCCGCGGCCGTAGCTTCGTGGATGGTTCTATGGTAGAGCGGGAGCGGAAAGCTCTATTCAGAGCGATTGCCACAGGCTCCTTGCCTGCTTGCTTAGTTGCCAGTCTAGCCGGTCGCTTGCCTGCTGGGTGGCTTACTGGTTGACTGGTTGCCGAGCTCGCAGACGAGTTGCCGGCATTGTGCAGTCGCGGCAGCCGCCGCCGTCGTCGTCGGCGTCGCAGCTACTGACGCGGAATCACCAGCAACAAACAGTCCAGCCAGGAGAGCGCAGCTTTAAGAGAGAGAGAGAGCGCAAAACGGGACTAGGTAGGCATATAATATCACTACATACGACGGTCTCTCTTTACACAACATGACACCAACCGTTCTCATGAAGGGCTCGACAAGTTCATTGAGCGACGCCCGAGCCAAACAAACATTGCAGCAGAAAGAATTATAGTAGGGGGTTGACGCACACGAAACTCTTCACTCCTTCCTCGTTCAGGCTTGAATATCGATGTATGTATGTACATCATTTGCGTAGAGTCCTTCCAAGTCCCCGACCATAGAGTTAAGTGGTGCGGATGCTCTGCAGCTCATTGTTACTGAAGCCGCTGCCGTCTCCACCATTACTCCTGTCGGATTTGCATCGTGTGTGAATACCGAATGTGAAAATGTATTAGTGCCTGAATGCTTGCTTTCGGGTGTCTATCTTTCTGTGTGGGAGTCTGCAAGCCAGTGGCCTTCAGCTTCGAAAGGACTCGGCCTGACTCAATCTATGTCCGTTGCTATTGCCCAAAGACCGAGCAAGTCTTGAATACCGCCATTGCCAGCACAAGAAGCAGCAAGAGGAGTGAGACTACTTCTACCACTATGTAATAGGTTCGCCATCCACCAAAGAGCGGCTCGTTCCTGACTGCATTGACCGCACTGTTGCTGCATCTTTCGAGTCCTTTCACCGATTGCTAGACAAGATCCACTCATGACCGAGCGAGTATTTCTTCCGTGTGTTCCAACATCCGAAAATCATGCTCCGAGCGGCAAACGAAGGTCTATAAGACGCAACGTGGCTTTTCAGCCAGGTGAATACATCCACTTCTGGCTGCTCCTGTTGATGACGACCATCTCGAAGGAGGAAGCTCTCGATTCCATTCGTCGTCGTCCTGAGAACATCGAATCGAATCGAAGGAAACGTCGGCCCCAGGAGCACAAGCAGCCACGAACGTCGATCAGCATCTGGAGCTCAGAGTTCACCACAATGAAATATTTTCGCTCATGAACATCTCAGATTCAAGCGCCGGCAGGGCGGGCAGGCACAGAAGACGACTCACCGCGCGACCGACATGCTCCTCATCCTGGAGCGCGCTCGAGGGCTGGCTGGTTGGTTGCCACTTCGCTTGCCAGCTGGTGTGTTCGCTATTTCGAAAGGGATAAGAGAAAGCAAGCAGGATGCTTTTAGCTGATGAGTCGTCCTTCAGTGAATGTCCCATATTGACAATCACTTAATGGCATACCAGAGCACAAGGCGTTACTTCCATTACTGTCGGAGGACAACGGAGCCAAACGACCCACTCTGCACACGACGTCATATGAACGGCACCGAGCTTCCTCTCTCCACAAAGCAAAATTGCACATCTTCTTTCTTGTAATATCAAAAACAGCCGATGGCAATAAGACTGCTTGCTTGCCTGCCTGCCCACCAGCTTCCCTGTTTTTCGCCCCCCCCCCCTCCGCCGACCAGCCAGTCAGCCTCACTGATAGCCACCGAGCTTCCCTGCCAGGTGGGAATTTCTGTCCGTTCGCTCGCTCGCGCTTCGGTCTGTCAGCCGTTCTGTCCGCTTGCGTCGCGTTTTTCATGAGGATCACATTGTCAAGGACGATACAAGAGACGATACGTTTTTGTCGAGTCGTTACGAACCGATCCCGCGTCTCATATCGGACATCTCTGCTGCGAATTCCATGATTTGGCAGATTTGAGTTTTTCCTCGATGTCATTCTGCTACTCCTGTTCCTTCCGACGAAACGCTTCAATCGAGAGAAAGTTGGAAGAATGGGAACGGACCTTGTCATCCTCTCCAATGCATTCAGAGTAACGGCAAGCCACAAGAAACAACTGAGAAACATAGATGTTTTTTGAACGAAACCATGTTTTATTAACTCAAACAAATGAGAAGGTTGGGTGAAGAAACGAAAGCTCAATGAAACAGATCCACTCAGAGACTTCCTTGTTTTGTTGTGATTCCCCCATTCCTCCACGGCCCTGAGTCGCGTGGCGCAAAGAGGAAAGGACCTGAAAAGAACGACAAAATACCAACACTCAAACAGCTGAGTAGTCAGTCGGGAAGAGCGCGTTGGACACAAAGACAGACATCGGAGCATTTGTAACTGAATATTTTTTTTCGTTCATTCATTTTCTCCGTCAGAACTCCATCCAACGCCGGCTTCCGGCGAAACACGATCTGCTGATTTCCGTTCTCATTGCAGTCATCCCTTCACTCTATCTTTGACTGTTTTGCCCGCCTCGCCTCTGGCTCACAACTCTCTTTCGCCCTCTCTCCTCCAACTGGAACTGTTTCAGTTTTCCATCTTCTTCGCACGCTCGTTCGGTGGTTGCAAGCTGAATCTCACACTCGGATGAGGAACATACAGTATCATGTACAGATGAAGAGAAAGTCAGCTGTATTCAAATGAGCGAAGAAAAGAAGGAAGACCGACAGGCACGCAGCCAGGCGGGCGGGCAGGCAGACGAGCGCGGAGTCGGAAACCGGGAGAGGAGCAAACGAGCCGAAAGAAGCTCAGACCGAGTCGCAGAGATACATTGCCGGGAGCGATGGATGACGAACTTTGTGCAGCCAGCCCCTCTAAGCGAATGATGAACACGGAGATTACGCGTGCAATATGCGGATGCTTCGATTCTATCCGAGTCGGATGAAGCTCGCACAACCAACGCCCGATCAATAATCGTTAGCGAGAAACAAGGTTGCTGAGAAAGATTTCTCATGTTTTTGTCCTGCGCGCCAAAGAGCTCCACAGAGACTTGTGAGTTGGTCGATGCACCAAGGCAGAAGGGCTTGAAACTAGCTGACTGGTAGCCGGGGGAGCGCGGGGATCCCTCCCTTTGCCATGACTCCAGGTACGATCAATGAATGTGGGAATGAGATTCCTCGAACTCGTTCCGAAATGTTGGCCATCTTGAGCATCAAGGAGGAGTTCAGGTCTGAAAAATGTCGTGAGTCGTCAGACATAATGGCCGCCTGTGATTCCAAGATTCGTGCTGGGAGATTTGTGGTTGTGAACAAGCTCCCAGAAGCTTCGGCGACCGCCGCAGAACAACAGCAAGGTTGCGTTTTCGAAGCAAGGAGAGAAAACATATATAAAGATGCTAATCTAAGGAATCTCTGTAGCCTGCAGTAATCGTCGTTTTCCGTCGCTTGTGGCTTCCCGAATACGGAGGTCCGGAACTCCAATATTTGCTGAGCCTTCTGGGTTTGCCGTAAATTGTTGAGGCGGCGACACCCTTATCGCCCGCCAGCCACCATTCTACGCGTGGCGGGTAGCAGCTTGTTTTATAGGCAGAAATATATTGGGGCGATATATTTGAGCTGATATACTACACTCACATACATACACACACACGGCGGACACCTAACGGTACGCGTTTTCGTTACTTGCTTCCTTGCTTGCTTGCCTTTCCACTTTCCTGTTTGCCTGACTGTCGACGGGCAGGATAACAGATCGTCATGCGAAAATCGCCAGGGCGCCCGGAAGCCCGTCATATGAAATTCAACGATGCGGATTAATGTGTTCAGAAATTCTCCTTCGTCCTGTTGTCTCCTCGAAGGATGAGGAAGGCTTTTTGCGGAGGACTCGCTCCCTTCACCACCACCCTTGGGGCCGACAGTGGCTCGATGCGTGCGTACTGGTTGTACGCTGCAAGATTTTTCTTAGAGGGACGTGGGGAGAGCGGGAGATAGAGCTCATATGCCGGTTTTGATAAGGGCTGGATGGCAGGCCCTCTT
Source organism: Neoseiulus cucumeris (assembly GCA_021527715.1). Taxonomy (NCBI): domain Eukaryota; kingdom Metazoa; phylum Arthropoda; class Arachnida; order Mesostigmata; family Phytoseiidae; genus Neoseiulus; species Neoseiulus cucumeris. The sequence continues at coordinate 43,054 of JAJSRV010000097.1, forward strand.
CTATTTTTTTACTTCTCTCTCTCTCTCTGCAAAGCTTCCTCTCGAATTATGTATGCATGAATGAAGTGGATATTGGTTCAACTGAATCGCCTAACCTTCTCTCGGGTACCACTCCCACTTTATGCAGGCCGCCGCTGCGATCGCCGGCTGCACAATCGAAACCCGCTCCCTTCGCCTTCTCGTCGCCGAAAGACAGCGCTTCCTCGCGAAGCGAACTGTAGAAAATTAAAACCGTCTCTGCGAATCTTCTTTTCCATCTGGCCTGGGGTTTTGAATCGATACGAGGTGATTCCTCGAATCAGCAGGAAACAGATTCTCGACGATCCTGAAATGATGGCTAACTGTCAAACACATACCCGACACTCGACATTTACTTTTCTTCTTAGTCGCGAATTCCAGGTTTCGATTCGACCCTCTTTTGTCGGGTCCCGGATCGGAGCTTGACCTCGGACTCGACATTCCCACTCTTGATCATCTCATATGAAGCCAAACATACTTGACAGACTCTTGGAACAATAATTCCCGTCATAAAACGGTTTAATGCCGCGTCGTAAAAGCCGTGGTTGAACGCTTGCTCCCCGAGGAATCGAAGTGCTGCCGGGCCATATCGTGATTTCCACTTGAATATGTTGTGATCCAACCGAAGACTCGCTACACGATGCATTCATTTTTTGAAGTCCGAGATAAAGTGATCAAATCTAAGGACCCGATCGTGCGGGAGTGTCTGTTTGCGTATTTCCCACCAGCTCTGTTAACCGTTCTCCTGCTCGCCATTTTGATCGTATGCTCGGTTGCTAGTACAGCTGTGAACGGCTGCTACAAACAGCAGATCCACGGCCGTCAACAAGATCTACTTCTAAACTCCACCGGAATCAATATGCTTCTACTCACTGAACGGAACCGAGAGTTTCACTCGAAACTCCAATCTGTGGCGAAATTTATTTACGTGCGCTACGGTCGCTTCATCAGAACTCAACTGAATTTCGAAATTTCGGTGAGTCAACAGTGGGATGACGACAAGTTTGCCGCAGAGCTCGTCGACCGCCTGGAAGAAATCTCACAAAATCCTCTGGTTGTGCACTCAGAATATAAAGTTTCCTGCGCGACGCTGCGAGAAACCATTACGACACAACCGAATCGAGGAGATTCGAAGAAATTCAACTTGCATCTTATCGATGAGGATGTCATGGAATGCGCCGCACAGTTCCTAAACTTGACTACTGCTCCAATACTCGCGATCATGGTGGAAAACTTTGATTCGGGCTTCGATGTCGCAAGCGTTTCGAACATTGCGAGTCATCGGTTTTTGTGAGAGAAACTCGGGGCTGAGTCGAGATCCCCAACTGTCTCCTCGGGAGCCGAGAAAAGGAGCCGCGTCACAGGAAAAGGTGTTGCGAATTACCGCCATTGTACGGTCCGTGCGGCAGCTCATCAACGAGAAATCTCTTTTGCCTCCAAGGGCTTTTTGGGAATTGTTCGGCAAAAAACGTCGCTCGACTCACATCTAACTATCGGGGCATACACGACGGTGAAAACATCCGCGACGGTGGTCGTCGGTTTCGTTCGCTGAAGCTAATCTATAATCGCCCGAGGCGTTGCCGGTGTGTGTCACATCATCAATCGCTCATCTATCATCCATCGCGCAGTGGGTCTCATCCATAACGTGCGGCTGCAGCCCTTTTTTCTACTCTTTCTTCGCCAAGAATTTGACGACCGTTCCCGTATTCAACTCGAGAACGGTCATCGCCCAGAACTTCAGAGAGATTTTGGTCAGTTTCGAAGCGAAAATAAAGTAGGAAGATTTGCGCGAGCCCCGTTTTTGAAATAAACGCGAAAATACTTCGCGAGTTTCGAATCAGATTCTTTCCGCATCGGGTTCGAAGCCTCTCGAAGGAAGAGACTCACAAACACGAAGAACAGATGAGGGCATTCAAGTCGTTCTGTCAACTCAGGACGACCGTGTTTGGCGTATCCGTGACAGTTGTTAGTCTTTTAGGTCGTAGGTCAGCGAGTTTGTTTTGGCCTTCCACGGTCAGCGATCGTGGCTTTTTCTTCGTCCCTACCATCGGTCGACAGCAGCTCCTTTTTTTCTGCCTCTTCTGGTTCCCTCTCTGGTCTTTCTTCCTCCTGCACTCAATTATCTATTCTATTTGAGGAACGAACTTGCTAAAAGTCGGAAAAGTTTGTCATATGGATGAGTAATAGCCGATACGAGCAGCTGGGAGCCAGTTCGCAGAGCTTGTGGTGCGCAGACTCGAAAACTCTTGTTACCGGGACGGAAGCCAATCGTCTACCGACCGATGCCGATGGAGTGGCCCTCCGCTTACCAGCAGAATATTAACACTCAGAGAGCGAGCCGGAGAAGACGTCAGAGGGCACAGTCGTCTAACGGGGGGATATGTAGAGCGTGTGAGTGCGTATGTGGGGCGAAACGCTTGGAGAATATTATTTATAGCTCACAAGTTATCGTCGTTCACGGCCCAGATGGCGGCTCAGTCATCAATTTCACCTCAGTCGTTCCCTCTTCTTCTGACGGTCGGTCGGTACGTCCGTCCGTCCCTTCGTCCGTCTGTCGCTCGACCGACCGGAGAACCGATGTGACGATGTGTGAACTTCTTGCATCACTTCCGCCGGGGACCCTCCGCCATTTGTTACGATTCGAAAAGAGAGCGCGAACGACACTCATTGGTTCGAAACGCGTTCGGAGTTTCTTTGGGAAGTTCCTTTCCAACACACATACATCCGGAAAACAGCGCCTAACTTCACTCAAGAAAGTTCTGGAAGAGCTTTTGACTGTTTTCGTGCGCGGGAGGCCGTTCACATCTTATGGGAGACGGCTCGGCTAACTACTACAAAGCGCGGAGCAACCGACGATGCAGAGAGAAGGGGAAGGATCCAAGTATAGCGTTTAACGGCGTTTCCGTGCTCGTATGATGAAGAGGGGGGGAAGCTCACTAGAAAACTTGAGAGGAGAGGAACCGTTGGTTGGTTGGTTGGTTGGTTGGTTCGCTCGTACGTCGCTGTTCGGTCCGTTCGAGCCTGGCCCGACTTGTTCGTTTATCTGTTGGGAACAGGAGGCCCCCGGAGAATATGAGCTCCCTCGCTCGCTCGCTTGCTCGTTTCCCCTTTTCCTCCCTTTCTGGCCTTCAACAACGTACAGCCTTATCTTGAAACGCCTTTCAACAAGGCGTCGTCCAAAGCGGTCGAGGCGACAGCGTCGACGGCAGCGGCGGTCTGTGAGCAAGAGCGAAGCAGCAAACCATCTACGGATTCGAACATTAGCTGACGCTTCTTCCGGACACTCTCTCTCTCTCTCTGCTCTTCACAATAATGCCTCTCGACCTACTATCGATTAACAAATTAAGTTGGAGCGACCACACAAAACACATCGCGCTCCAGTTTCGGGACCACCTTCCCCGGAACGAACGCCATCACCATTCCCTTCCCAAGCTCGTTCCCAATGGCCATAAATTTCTAGCGAGATAATTTTTCTCGAAACAGCGTCGTGCAATCGCGCCGAAGCACCGCCGAGTTCATCACGCGGGAGCAAAGTTTCTAAATTTTCAAAACACGTACTTTCCCTGAGTTGCAGGCCCTTATGGCATCCTGTTTTCACGGAAGCCAATGTTGGCTACATCCTTAACGAAGCGTTGGGGATTACTTATCCAAGTCTCCGTATCGTCGCCAGATCAATCAACTTTTACACTTCGATTATTCCTCCCGCGATGCCTTACTTTCGATAACTTTCGAACTTTTCGGTGCCGAAACATTGGTGAAGGAAGCAGTGAATTTATTTCCATCCGATACGCCATACGATGGGTACCGTGAATTCCTAGATCTGTGATTGTCAACTCACACGGCTGCGAAGCCGTCGATGCTCGACAAGGTCCTGACCACGAACAGGGCTAATCTACTCTCTTTATGCGGCCTGGTCTCTTCGCTTGTTTGTTTTTTCCCCCGCGTTGCAGATATGAAGTATCCACGCGGTTGAGTCATATCGCTCAAGTGCATGAACAGCAGCCGCAAACCCTGCGTCCTCGAGATCGTTTCCTTGACAGAAATCGCGCGGGAGCAGAAGTTCCGAAATATCCGGACAAAGCCATTCATTTCGGAAATAAACGACGCATCAGAATTTGTTATGTAGTATTGCTGTGGCGAGCCAGGTGATTTGCTCACGAGGAAAGCTGTGGCCGAGATTATTGCCCTGGGCCTTTTCATAGTTTGCGGAGCTGTAACCTCGACACCGACGGCCGGCCGGCCGGCCGGCCGCTTGGCCAGCCTACGCTTTGCTGAGCTCCGAGATTACCATATAAAGATATAAAGATCAGGTGCTTGATGGACCATTACTCGGCTGAAATCGAATTAGTCGTTGGCTTTGCTACACCGTTGCCAAGCAAAGTGTTCATGCTGCTTTTTATATTCATCACATCGAATGCTTTCGTGAGCTTTCTATCCTGTGGCGGAAGAGAGTGCACTTTGCTCGACCACCAATCACAACGAGGACCTTTAATATCATAATCGTTTCCCGGATAGAGTGTTACATAGTCTTTGAACGGAACGGATCACGGCATGGTCCTCGATCTCCTATTTCGTGTTCGGGAATCGCTCGAACCTGATTTCGATAAGTTGATACTGTTGGGTTCAGAAGATACGAAAACACACGACCGTCCGCGCAGACCGGCTCACGTTGAGTGATCCTTTTATTTACAAGTGCAGACGACATATTTCCGACTAATGCGATACATGCGCTTTTGAATGAGACGCGGGATATAACTGGTGACGCGACAATACATTGCTTTGGATCCTTTCTACTCGAAAAAAAAATAGAGCTCAAACGCGGACGAAGGATTCGCTCTTCACATCGCCAAGGCCTGGTGGACATCCGCGGAAACGTAAATCTATGATATAATGATGAAAATATTATTCTCCACCGTCCATTCGCAAAGAATGCTCCGCTCCTTGGAGTTCCAGACGAGTTCCGAGTTTGGATCACCATATCTCGTGGTTCCCTCCGAGCACAAGAGCCTTCAATTCCGCTCGTGCGAATTTCCCACTATCTGTTTTTGGAAGACTTCCGGTGAAGTAAAGTCCACCATAGAGGTGTTTGTAAGCGGCGAACTCATCTGAAATGTGAACATTCGTTTCTGGAATCGTTTCCCTTTGCGGAGGAGGGTTACGATGTTCTGAGAAACCGGTTTGCCTGAAAACATGACTGATCGGATGCAGACCTTTTATCATGTTCTTGAGTTCTTCTCTGAGTTCCTCCGTTGCCTCATATCCCTCATTCAGTACCGTGTACGCTGTCGGAGCTTCTCCCAGATTTTCATCGGGGAGACCAATTATCACGATCTCCTTAACGGCCTCGTTTTGCAACAGAAAATCTTCCAATTCCGCCGGAGTTAGCTGATTGTCCATGCATTTTATCATTTGTTTCAATCGCTCCAGAATGTAGAATTGGCCCAAATCATCCACGTAGCCGAAGTCACCTATTTTAAAGTTGGAATATTCGATTCCTTCATTTTCTCTTTTTCATTCTTCCTACACTACGCTTTTGATCTAATTCTTTTGAACCTGTGAGGAGAAATCCGTCTTCGGTGAAAATTTCCGCCGTGGCTTCAGGATTCTTGTCGTATTCCTTCATCACAAAGTCGCCGCGAATCGCCAACTCTCCCTGGAAGCGAACACGAACAAATCACTCGGAGTGGAAATGAAAACCTCGCGGAGATCAATGGAATGAGGATTCACGCCCCTCAAATTCAAAGAGAAGGCACTTCCGTGGAACCGAGCTCACCTTCTCAAACGGTTGCAACGCCTCTCTCGTGGACAAGTCCACTACTTTCATCTCGGTATTTGGGAACGGTTTTCCGACCGAAGTGACCGTGAGTTTGTTTTCGTCGGTGATTGTGACGAGCAGAGTCTCAGACATCCCGAATACTGAAACAAAATTCAGTCTAGTGGAAATTCCGGAAGTCAAAATCTCCTTTCCGGAATCTAGAATCAGTGGTTCTTACGAATCCGATAACTCTGAAGATTGAGCAGCCGAATCAGTTCTTCAGACCAGGATACTGCGACCACGCTGCCTCCGACGATAACATGCTTCACCGATCTGCAGGTTCCGGGATTCTCTTTGAGAATTTCTATGAGCCTTTTCAGAATGACGGGGAACGCCATCACAGATGATATCTATGGATTGGAATCGTTTCGTAACGATGATGCAAAGAGGAGCGTTGCTGGATGTTTTCAGCTCACGCGAGAAGATACGAATCAATTTCCTCGTAAACGATTACATAAAGAGGTTGGAGCATTGTCTGACGATTACCTGATATCTCTCACAGATCTCAACGAAATCATCAGCGTCCAATTTAGCGTTGGCTAAGACGGAGACAGCGCCGTTTGCGACGGCCGCTGGTAGGAAAACAGAACCAGATATATGGCTGATGGGACACCATTGGAGATATACATCGTCGTCTCGTACGATTCTGGCTCCGTCCTCTCTGGGGGAACAAACGTTGCTAGAAGGAAATCTGAACAACTTGGCTCGTGGCCAGAATTCATAAGCCAAGTACATCATTAACCATCCAACCATATGGCCTGAATCCGGATCATTTTCTTGCCGTGACCGAAGAAAGCGAAAACGACTCCCGCGAATGAACTTTCTGGATTCTGCCACTTCACGTCCAGCGCTCCTAACGTGCCATGTTTCGAGTTCAGGAACTCACCCACAACACTCGAGCTGCGCTTGAAGCGAGAAGTGAGTGTGGAGAACACCTTTCGGGAGGCCGGTTGTGCCTGAAGTGAAAGCGATCAGCACTCCGTCCTCGCGAGGCTCGACATCGCTCGGGGGTTCGAATTCGAAGCTGTGGGTAAACGATCACTTGAACATTTCAGGAAGTTGTAAATCCTGCCAAGGAGAAGAGAAAGTCCAGAATTCGAGAAGAACCTTTCTGAGAGAATGCCGGGCATGGTTCTGAAGTCGCCGTATCCTTCAGGAGCTTCGTCCATGTTGGCGAGAATGACCGCTCCCACGGTGGACAACTCATTCGACACATCCACAGCGACTTCGTAGGCGTGATTGTCGGTGATGATGAATTTCACATCGGACATTTTGCATTGATACAGCATCTCACCTGGAACAGAATCCGTTTCCCTTCCATTGAGTACTGCCTCACGCGGAAACGACGCTTACAGATGATGATGAACGTCTACTCACGGACTGTCAGCGTTGTTTTGCAAAGGACAGCGGTCGCGTTGACGAACTGGATGGCTAAGAAAGCAACAAAAATGTCGATCGAGTTGTTGCCATGGAGAGCGACGCGATCTCGAGGCTGCACTCCGAACGATTGCAGCGCGCCTGCGAAGTTCTCCACGACTTTCAAGAATTCGAGAAACGTCAAAGTGCGATCGGACCTCACATCAACCTGAAATGAACTTCGATTCAGTCTCACCACGCAGTCATCTCCTACACACTATGTAGGGAATTCCTGAGCGTTCGCGAACTTACCACGGCCAGTTTGTCTCCGAATCGAGTGCACTTCTCTCGAAAATACTCATGAGTGGGTCGCAGCGGTATGTTCCGGAACTTCTTCGGCGAAGGCATCTCGGGACCGTCAGAGTTGGCGACAACGTCCACTTGTCCGCAGAAAACACCGCGGAAGAACGACTGGATCATTTCTATTCTGTCTCCGGGCTGCCTTGGCCAGCCTTCGATGTTTCTTCCTCTCTAGACGGACCGCTTTCTCAACTCGATGCGAGATGCTGGCTGTTCTGGAACGAAAAAGCGACTGAGTCGCGATCATTAGCGACAGAAGTTTTTGCCTTGACCACCGAAAGGAGTACGAAGAAGCATAACGTACCCGATTTGATGAAGTATGTACAAGCCGTCCAGGAGACAGCGAAGCCAAACGTTCGCATCTTTCCGTCTGTGACCTTTACTGGCCGAGAATTCGGAACGGAGCATCGCCGCAGCTATCGCAACCGAGTCCACAGGATCGATTCGTCGGCGTAAGTGACGTTTCGAAGGCCCTGTGTGACCAGTTCCATGTAATGAATGAATTGATCCTAAACTAACTTCGTAATTGCATTTCTCTTGAATCGGACTGTGATTCAAGTGGGCCACCTTCCATCGTCGCGATCGCGAGAGCCGAAATTCACTAGAAAGCGCATTGACAAACAGACACGTCAGGTGTCTCGTCCAGACCGGTCTCTTCTCTTCTCTAGATTGAAATCGAGTCCGAACCATTACTTATCGAGCTGATTTCGAAAGAGATTCAGCTTTGCTCGTGATATCTGCCATCCTAAATTTGTCTCTCCTTCTAAATTTAACAAATTGAAGTTCCCCGACAGTCGTTGAACTCGGTCGAATACACAGATGAATGAACACAATCGAAACCAAGGATGCTTCAAAATATCGCATGAGCGCCACCATTAGGAACCCGGTTCTGAATTAATTTTAAACTGATGATCGTGCGATCTCGTCGCTGCGAGAGTTGAGCATGGAGCCGCCGACAGCTCGTGGATGAATTGGAATATGCCAAACCGAACACACACCCACCAACTCGAATTCTGCACAGTTTCTCAACTAGTTACGTAACCCGTCTGGTTTGCACAGTTTCGGTCGAAGCAGCCCAACTGGCCAGTGTTCACGAGAGCATCTGCCAAACGAATTAACGCCGAACTGAGAAAGTTGGGAATACGAAGTTTGTTCTCTTTCGAGACGCTTCCCCAGCCCGCCGCTCGCCCCCGGATCCGCCAGAACTACACGACTCGAAAGGGTTGTTTTCCGATTTCGGGCCATGTATGCCGTACAGGGAACGTGATCGTCGCTTGTCATGGTATGATTTGCGATATCGATTGTCGTGTCATGCAGCGGGAGGGAGCCTTCATTTGTCGACGAACTGTGGCGGCATCCCTGAATTCGGATCGATTCGACCGCGAGCTTTCATGCGCGATTCAACAGAGTCCGGTGGCGGCTCTGTTTTCGAATGTCGCCTCAGCTACTTCTTGGTTTAGCATGTCCTGATGGAGCCCTGCAATTCCCCCAAATCGGCAAAGCCGTCTCATGCTTAAACTAGTGAAATTACTTGAACTCTGGAACAGCTTGTTCCTTCGCTCGTTGGTGGAACGGCCAGTTTGCTGCCCCGCCCGCTGAGTGGATGGTTGGTTGCGATGCTTGTAGGAAGGAGTCAGGCCAAATTGGAGATGATGAAGGAATAGACGACCCCTTTTAGTGAACGAAGAGAACATGACGCCTTACTTCGCTCGCTGCTCCCCTGTACGCCTGTCTGCCTGTTAGCCGGCTGGCCTACTGGCTCACACCCACTTTCTCCCTTCTTTCATCGCCTTCCCTCCGCAGTCAGACACGCAGACAACCGGACAGAGGAACAAGCAGCCACCCAACCGGCCATTACTCGTGCCAGTGATTCGTAAAAGAAAAATTGTCGCAATGCACCCGTCGCGCTTTGTCGTCTCGCGCTGCCGCCGCGCCGGCCGTCGTCGCGGTCGCTTCCACGGCCTGAACTGTTCTTCAACTTTGAACCGACGACGTTCATAGTACAACCATCTTCAGCCAACTCAACGAACAAAAATATGGAACTCTCCTCGAATCATCACCGCGTATCTCGTCCTTCCATCTGATTCGGGTCCACGTGAAACGCTCCCAAGAAAATATTTCGTATTCAGAGCTTATCGATGGCGTCTCGTTATTTGAATTTCGGTTGCAACCGTTCATCCATACACAAAGCCGTGCGACCATTGATGGATACAGAGAGGATGGGAGGGAGGGACGAACGAACGAGAGACCGAGCAGGCGGAGCAGCGACTGACACTCTTCCTGCTGACCTCAGCGATGCCGTCTTCTTCGGTGCCGTTGTCGACGACATTGCCGTCCTCTTCTGTCCTGGCACTTAATCCAAGTCGAGTCCCGAACGAGTACGTGTTCTCAACTGCCTCAAGGCTGCTACGCTCTTGCCGCATGAAGCTTTTAGCTGATGAACATTGCCGCTTCATATTGACAACGCGATGCGCTCACATACTCATCCGAGACGAACAATCACTTGTCTTAATGGCGCTCTGCCTTTTTCTCGACGCTTAGCTTGCCCACTCGCGCGCCAGTCAGCCAGCCAGCCAGCCGGCCGGTCGGCCTGCAAGCGCGAAAGTGTACAACAGAAGAACGACGACGACGACGACAACGACAGCAGCACCGACGATGACGACGACGACTGTGCTCATTAGGGGGAGTTGTCACCATCAAGCAACCTTAGATTGTCTTGCATGCCTTGCTCTAATGATCACAATCACTATCGCGGTAATGGTGGCAATCTGAGGCAATCGATCGACGTGATGGTAGCACCTCATCATCACCACCAGCTTCGTTGAAGTAACGCTTCTGTTCAAAATTTGTTCGCGGCGGATCGGGGCTCTCGTAAGTACAAGCCGAGCACAAGACCCATGCCAGCGGCGGGCGCGGAGGGTTCTTTTGACGCCGCTGCATTCATGAGGACATATCGGAACATCTTCTCACGCCGCACGCATTCTATCGATATTCACCTGTTTCTTGAAAATGATTCACGATATCGAAAACATTCAACCAGCTCCCGGGAGTATCAGAATCGAAACGTCCTGAATGCTGTTTGCTGACAGTACATCGAACGATGTGGAATAAAGTTAGGGCAGAGTTTCATCCGCTAGAACTCCAATATCAAAAATCCGTTCTCCGTAAAGGTGATTCGAACGAATCCTGTCCAACAATGGCTCCCGGCCTCCTCGCTGTCCTCGATTTTCGTTGAAACTACATAACTCGTGACAGCTGCCTGTGATGTATCAGGCTAGCGGCTGGCAAGATGTTTTGCTCGCTCGCTCGCTCGCCCGACCGCCCACCCGCCTATCCTGTTAGTTCCCAAGGAGCAGCAGCAACGTCCGATATTGTTGGTCGTTTTTATTAAAGATGCTTCCTTGAAGCTTGACATGAAAGAGAAGAAGAAGCTCCCCGTTGAGGCCTCCGTTGCAGCCGGGGCTTCCGCTGCCACGGCTCTCAAAAATCAACTTGCTCAACGGAACGAGAAAGAACCAATAGCAAAACTTGAAGCGCCATGCTCTTCGCACACACTTATGCAGTTGAAGGCTCGACTGAGCACACGATGAGCGGCTCTCGGAGCAGATCAACTTGCTTCATATCTAGCGATTCGATACCACGGTCGTGTGTTGTTTCTGCCATCGAACGCTATCGAACACATTTGGAGGAACTGCGCGAGACGGGGTGTCTCTACCCGAGAACTAAATAAAAAAAATTTCGCAACTCCCCTCGTCCCGATCCGCATTCTCCCGGAATGTTGCCGACATCATCGGGGCGAAGGCCATACCTGCATCGAAACCTCATCGAATACTGCGAGACATTCTGCCAGACCGCTCGTGTTCATCAACGGAACTTTTCCGGAATCGAGAGAGTTCGTACGACGCTTCTGAGAGCAAGAACTGTAGCGCAAACTCTCGAGTCGTTAAAGAAGTCAATGGTGGGGGACATCTGTACGCCCTGTGCTAATGACAGCTTTCGGAACAGTGATGGGAACTAGGGTGGCAGGGTGGCATTTACAATCGTTGTTCAGGCTCGTGCTAATGTTCTCGCTGTATAACAGTTGACTGAGAGATTTTTTCCTCTTCGCTAGTGCGCCAATCATGAGGCAGAAGCAAGCGCATTTCCCCCACGACGGGATCTTTCACCGCTTTAAGCAGAATCTTATCTGCTCGTTGTTCTTTTTCTCAAAGACTTAGTGCTCCTCGGAGAACCCTTACTGAAAGAAAGCTAGCCAGCCAACCGACCAGCCAGCCAGGCAGCGAGCCACGCAGCCAGCACCTCTATCTTTATGACTTATGACGGCGACCGTGCTTGCGTTCTGCCGGCGTGGCGTCAAACGACCAGTGATGCAATATCGCTGCTTGCTTGCTCGCTCATTCGCTCGCTCGCTCATCTGCCTGCCTGCCTGCCGACGGCCTACTTGAAATGCTGCGCGCTCAACAGTGATTGAACTGCCACCGATATGAGGCAAGGACCCCAAACACCTCTCCGCTCGTTGGACTCGGGAATTCAAGATCACACGCCCAAACCAGTGGAAGGAGCTTTGAAGCGTGGCATAGAGAACGATCCGTCCCAAGGACTCCGTGATCATCTCTCACTGATTGAGTACTTAGTAGACAAAGTCGGCGAACCAGGCTTCCTCTGTATACTATGAGTTCTCGGGGTCTTTGCAACATGAGCACATTGGCAACTGACCCGCAGGACCTCACTGTAAAACCAATGATATTTTCAAAAATTTGAGAGCAAGGACTTCGTCAGTTCGTTCTCGTGCAAACTCTATGTAACATTGCTACAAGCGTCCTTGGTGGCTGAGCGAGACCTCGCATTGTTCCGGTCTTCGGATTCTAATCTGGAAGCTTCCGACTAGCACACCTCAAAGCAGTGGATGCTGAGGTGTGTCTGTTGCATTCACACACTCTACGGCAGCGCCGGAATTCACAGAATAAAACAGTGAAATCTGTCGGATAGGACTACCGCAGAAGGGGACCGGCATCTGAGACATCGGACCACTTTCGCCGAGCACCGAGACTACGAAATCTCATCGTACAACTCTTGTTTCATCGGAACACCTGGTCATTTTGTTGGGCGTTTTTCCACGGTCACCGCAGGTGGTCCCATTGGACAGGTTTCACAATAGTGAGTCTGAAAGAATGAAGGGCGTTGGAATCCCCCTTCCCCACCAGATTTTCTTTAAACCCCACACGTGGGGTCTGGGACCCATGCTGAGAAACGCTGATCTAGATCATGTTCGAGAAATTTGCTTGTCGGGTTTCTTCCCGCTGTCCGTTCAACAGATTTGATTTCGGTGGGACGCCCGGAAGATTCGAGCCCGGGGCGCATTTTGTCCGTACACCGATCCTGTCTCTCATAAAGACGAATATAACGTTGCTTTGCCGCTCACCGCGGCAAAGAGCATACGTCCGTCCCAAAATGGCGCCATCCATGCGTGTTCTTCTCTCTTGTCAATGTTGATTCTTACCCTCCTCCCCGTTTCATGCCGCCGTCGTTTTTTTCGTCTCAAGTATTCGAACTCACGTTACAGAGCCTGTGAGTGTCGCTGACAACGAAGATCAGAACTCACTTCTCGCGGTTTCGACTTTCATCTATCCTCAGCTGCACTTGTTCGCAATTTCTGCGAAATTGTTTCCCCGGAATATCATGGACACAGTGGCTCAATTCGATTCTGAGCGGGCCTCGGCGGAGGAGGCGAGATGTTTCCGAAAAATCGTGAATGCCTTCAAAGCATACAAGTGAGTTTAGAGATTCTCCACTCCATCCTCCGTTGACTTGACGAACAATAATCTCAGGTGGAGATTCATCGAGACTGAAACTCCTTTTGTTCGATACCGGCTGCGCTTCGATTTCGCGCACTCGTGACGAAGTTTCGAAATCGGTGCTTACTTTCAGCTTAGTTTGAGTTCACTTCCTTCAAGTGGGAAGTCCCAGATGAAACTCGTTCAATCAACTGATAGTCTTTGTTTGAAGAGAACTCGTTGGAAGATTGATACCAAATATGCCGCGCTAATTTTCCACGATCATTAGGGCTGAGAATTGGGCGCGGGAATTTTCAGAAAAATTCACGGGTGCCGCGATTTATTTTTGAACATACATAAAGCTCGAAAGAATCTGAAACTTCTTTATTAGACAATACTCTTCCCCCTAACAGATGCAACGCGGGAAAATAGATACTCCCTCCGTCCCATAATAGTGGTAACATCTAAAGTTGAGGGTCGAAATTAAGGAAACTTGAGGCACATTCTCAATTTTTGAGTCATGATCGTGAACATTGCACAAAAGAGCAATCAAAATTCGAAGATCGTGCGATAGCTAGAACGTATCATATGAACGCGGGTGTCTAGACATATTTTCGCATTCGAAAAAATGCATCTCGAATTTGTCCCGAATTAGTAGTCACATTTGATAATTTCACATCGGAGAATCACAAAAGAGGACTTATTCGCGGTACATCCCCTGGAAGAACAAGATGTCATCCGTTCCAGAAGCTCCGAAGAGAAAAACCGAACTCAGTGATCAGGATCGTAAGAGAGTTCTTCAATTGCTTTTGAAGCGCTCCGACAATGCCAAGGAACGACAATTCTCGCAAGAAAGGTGTAATTGATGTAGCAAATGAATTTCGTTCTCGTCATACTTCTCCAGCATCGAGTAAACTGTTCTTCGATCTAATCATTTCAGTTATCATTTTTTTGGGGAAAAAAAACGAGGGAAAAGTGAAAATCGGCAAAAGTAACTACTAATTCGGGACAAAATTTTGAGCTCAAATGCTACTACTATAATACTACTACTATATTGCTACTACTACTACTATTACTACTACTATAGTTACTATATACTACTACTATAATGCTACTACTATAATGAGACGAAGGGAGTAATGTTTAAGCAGACGTTATATTAGGATGTCTCCATACGAAATTAGGTCGGTTATCAGAATTATCAGACCTTCCATGCGTTTTGGTGCAGCATGTTGTTCATCAAAACACTTTCCGGTGCAATGAACGACGATCGTCGCTAATGCGCTCTTGACGGCAACATTCAAACTATTGAGCGTGACTTCGCAAAGTTTCGCTAGGAAAAGTAGATTTCGTGAGTGTATTATGCAAGGTGGAAGGACAGAAAACCGAAAATTGCGGTGTCGCGAATACCAGCCTCGAATTCGCGGGCTTTGTCGCGGCTGCGAGTCGCATCTCAGATTCCTAGTCCTGATGATCAGGAATAAGTCATGAAAGCTTCCGTCGGAAATCGATGTAGACCAATTCCCTCGAATTTCAGGACACATATGCTTAATCGTATCAGCCAATCCACGCGAAGCCTGAAAAAAATGAGCGAGGACCACCGCCGCTATCTGCAGAAGTACGCCGAACATCTTGATAGCGTGAGTCCGGTTAATTTACTTTTTCGCGCATGATGTGTGTTCTTACGAAACGAGTTCAAGCTCTTTCCTACAAAGAACCTTTTTTGAAAACCCAAATCGATCTTCGGAAACATAGAACCGTTTGATCTCAACACAGAATGTCTCCCCATTTCTGCAACCGAGATCACCCAGTTTGCTCGGAAGCAGGATTGCTGTTAAGTATTTCCGGATTTCCGAGCGCTACTTCACAAGTCGTCAATCGGAGATTCCTCGGGCAGTAGTACATATATAGAATGGATAAATTTCCTTTATTTTCAGCTAAAAGTCTACGTTGACGTCAACAGTGAGTTCGTCGAAAAAATAGCGGCAAACACGGCTATTTTCGAAAACCAAAATTTTGAGAATGTGGACGGCGTTGCTGAGGCGGAGGCTATCCCCACCTTGATGGATATGGACAAGGTCATGTTCATATTGAAACAATTCAGTAGAGAATGGAGTGCGGAGGGTGAAAACGAAAGAAATCAATGTTTTTTGCCACTCCTCGAAAGGGCCGAAAAGCTGTTCCCAGGCGATCGGAGTGAGGTGACCGTGCTCGTCCCTGGCGCAGGACTTGGAAGACTAGCGTTCGAGTTTGCATCAAGAGGCTTCGCATGTCAGGGCAATGACTTCTCATTCCACATGCTGTGCGCTTCGTTCTACATTCTGAACAAATGTAGCGAAGTCAACGAGTTCAAGATTTATCCCTATCTCCCACACTTCAGAAACAACTTGCGAAACGCAGATCAAATTCGGGGCGTGACAATCCCTGACGTACTCCCGGGGTCCAAAGTCACCGACGCGAACTTCTCAATGACCGCAGGTGATTTCACGGAAGTGTATGGCAAGCAAAACGATCAATGGAGCATCGTCGCCACGTGTTTCTTCATTGACACCGCGCCGAACATTGTGGAGTACATTGAGTTGATCCACCGCATACTCAAACCTGGTGGCTTCTGGCTAAACCTGGGGCCTCTCTTGTACCATCATGTCGATATTCCAAACATGGACTGCGTAGAGCCCAGTTTCGAGGACATCAAGAACATTGCTAAAGCGATGGGATTTGTCCTTATTGAAGAGAAGACTGATCTGGAAACGCATTATTGTAACACACCGGGATCTATGCTAGAATATGTGTATCGAAGCGTTCTCCTTGTCTGCCAAAAACCAACTTCGTCAAGATGAGTTCAGCTGATTTGTCAGCGCAGCTATGTATAGCAATAAAAGAGAATGAGGATATATCAAAGGAATATGACGGTGCTCCAGAACTTGGAACTGCAAAAGAAGCGTCAGGTTCTACCGATTTGAAGTTTGTTACCCGGAAGTTTTCAGATGTGGATTTGAGAACTGGAACAATCCGAGGTCTCGACGCGCCTAACCATCAAGGACGCTCAAAACCTTGTTGGAGTTCGAACGAGGTCAAGCAAACCAAATCCCAGCTTCCAAACTTCCAGGGATATCATGAGTCATATCGTGAAGAGTTGACGAAATCATGAACGCTTCCAAGTAGGTAAAGCGTCCTCTCCAGATCACTCGAGCGAACTTGAAATGGTTTACAGCTTCCCGGGCATGTCTCTAACTGAAGTTTTTATCTCATTTTCATCGCCCTCAATTTGGAATTCGGAATTTGAGGTTTGAATTGGGTTTCGCGGAGGTAGGGGACATAAGAAAGTTGCTGCGAAATCAGAAGTGCAGCCTTACATACGACTTTCGTGGTCTGAATTGTTTTCAGATGATTGTTGCTATTCCTCATCTTGGTATCGACTTCCCGTCTACCGTCGATCCGAGACCTTCGAAAAGAATATCGCTCTGGACGCGAAGCGCAAGCCCTGTCTCAATTCGAACGTGACCGGTGGAAATTGATGAAGAAATTAATTCATATCAAGACACATCCTCCTATGTGAAGAATGTTTCAGTCAACGGTTTGAAAGAATTTCAGCTCACATTACAGATAAGGTTTCCAGAGATAGTCCAAATAGGAAAGCCTCGATGACGATTTCTATATATCGGCCTGGAGACAATCTTCGCGGAACCGTTCGATTGTTTTCCTTCAATTTCGTTGAATGTGACTCACATTAGACCGAAAGTTCTGTTGTCGTAACGGACTCCCTCGCTGAAGTCGTTCTAGCTTAACGCGCTGCGACCTGATCGACTCGATCTAGATTTATGATGTGCTGGCCTCCAAGTCTCCTTAATTGGTTCCCAGCCGCCTTCTACTGGAGCTTCATTCTTCATACATTATCATCGTCAGTGGTGGCCCCTGCACCTCATTTGCAAGCTGATCATTTCCTCGATGAAGCTTGACTGATAGGCAGACTCCGGCGAGCTTGATCTCGACTCGAGAGACCAGCCGACCTACAGGGTACTAATAGAAACAGTGACATCGACAATTTTCAAGCAGAGGCCCATCCCGTTGTTTCAAACTCGGACTCATAACGGATTCTCATCTAGATGGAGTCAGCCTGATTCAATCGACGTCGAGACGTGGGAGCCTACGGCCCTTCGAGAGATCCGATCGGGGGACCATTGATCAAACTGACAACAGGTTCGCTCTCCGTCGAGACACTCGTTTATCTGAGCACGCCCCGCCTAACTGTGGTGCTCAAGATTGTTTCAAGCACAGTGCAGACCGAGTGTCGGTTTTGCTTCTCTGAGATGAGCTTCCTGACTCTGGAGGGAGGGAATCATTAAACCCTAGCTAATTATAATGGCAGTTCGCGATAGAGGCCGACGCTTTTACTTCAACAGGAAATTGTAGTTGCCGTCGTCGTTGTGGTTGCTGCTCCTGCTGCTACGCTAGTTGCTCGCCATTATCGTCTGTTGCTGCTGCTGCTGCTGCTGCTGCAGTTGTTGTTGTGGTTCTCATTATCGGTTGTTGAAATGGCGTCATTAGAAGAGAGGAAACACACTCATTTTGAGCGACAAATGCCTACACACCGAAATTACTTGAGGATTCGATGCGGTTCGAAGAGACAAAGATACACCAAAGCGCCCACACGCTTATCTATTGAGGGACACCAGGCACTCCCGAAGAAAAGTACTCCTGGAGATTGATGTTTCCTCTCTCACAGCTCCGGGCTTCTTGTTTGTCGCAAATGAGGTCCAGACCAATCCATAGAAAGTTCGAGACTTCCTTGAAAGATTTCGGATAGGAGAATTTCTGAGCGTTCATGGATTTTTTGCTTGCAGATTTTTCGGAAACTCGCGCCGTGAATGATCCATTACGGTCCCGTTGTTCTGGAGACTCTCGCGACAAGGTTTCTTAATATTGGTATTGAATCAAACGCGGCGCGGATGGACTCACATGGTGCGAAATCGGGTAAACGAATTCATCATGAAAACTGGTTCTTTCGAAAGAAATCTCAGGCCCAACCCCGAATAGACCAATGATGAGCATTTGAAGAATAGTAAATATACATTTATTAACAGTTCTCATGAGCCTATGGTTCAGGCTGTCAATGTATTTGTGCGAGTACCGATGACTTCATCTCTGAGTTTTGGAAAATAGCACGGATTAGGTGCCGCACTTCATTCGCTTGGAAATATTTTCGCAATTCGGACTCTGGGTCTTTCCATCGGGCAGCGAAATCTTTCAGACCGTAAGTCAAAATATTCTTCAGCTCAGCTGCTCTATGCAATACGGGCAGTTCCACATCTCCAGCAATCTCCTCCATTTGATCCACAATATTCGAAAGTAACCGCGCCCAACGGTCGGCCTGATCGGTTTCAATATCTTCGGTATTGACAACTACGTGGACAAAAGACTTCACGAAATGATCGCTCAACAACACCAGAACATTCTCGTACACATTCTGAGGCAGAATATGTTTGAGATCTTGACAGCGTTTCCGGAGATGCTGAGGGTATTCGACAAATGCCTTTTCGTCGATACTGTCAAGTGACGAGTCGAACTTGACTCCTCGAATTCGCTCCATGAAGGCTTTCTCGGAGAAACGTCGAAGCGTGATCGCCGCACTCAACGAGATCCTCGATGGGTGAAGCATCGTGTGAAGGAGTACTTTGTGAGCGAAATACATGGAATTGCAGAGAACGATCGCGCATTCTCTCAGCGACAGCGTCGAGAAAGTCTGCTTGTAAAACGACACATACAGATCGATCGCGATCGCCTGGGTCGAAGTTTCAAGTACCTCGAGGACTAGCGGTCTCAACCAGAAAGAAACCTCGCACGGGCGGACGTCCCCCGGGCCTCCAAAATCAGATGATGACAACTTCTCTGTCGGTTCCAGCGGCTTCCGCAGGATTTCACGAAACTGAAAATATGGATGCAATCGAACTCTTAGCTTCAAACTCTGAATGCAATCTTCTGCGGTTTCACTGCAGCCGCAGGCACTTACTTTGGCAAGGAAGTTTTCTTCGGTTTGCCCCGGATTCTCCGAAAAGTCGTCTGAAAATGGATCCGACTCTTTGTTGCTGTCCCGTAATTTCATCAGCGTTTTACGGTGTTCTGCTTCCAAGGTGTAGCGCTTGTTAAGGACGTACTGGGCGATGTTCTGAGCGGAGAAAGAGTGGGTTAGCGACGAATGGTATTTTTCAGAACGGATCAAACGGCCCCTCCCACACCTCAATCACCTTGACAATCAGGAGGTTGCCTGCACTCCACTGATCGAGGTTGGTGCACATTTGCTCGATGTTGCTCAGGTATTCAAGTGCAGTTGTGGGATCATCATTACAGGATTCCACCACTTCCAGAAAGTCGGCGACCTTCAACAGCGTCGTGACCTTCTCGTCCTGAAATTTTCAATTCGAAGGCAATCAGGATGGTTCCTACATTTTTATCTGTGACACAATATCGAGATTCAGGCACGCCGCTTCTGTCATCGTCCAACTTGTTGTGTGCTCCACGAAGCTGGGGCCAAGTGATTCGTGGGGATTCACTCACCACATCGTCCAGATGAGCCAATTCTTTCTTTAGTTGTGATAGCAAGTGCGACTGATTTTGATCCGCAATCTGACGGAGCGCATGGATGGAGTCATTGAAGTCAGTGGCTATCGAATCGATTTCAGCGATTCTCTTTTCCAAGGTTGATTCCAGTTGCTCTTTAGCACAGAAATCCGGTAACCAAGGTGTTAAACTTTCGATATGCATGGAAATTGTCTCAGCCAAACTCGTGGATAATGATATTCTCTGAACTTTTAGCTTGCCTGTTGACGCCCAGATTCCGTGAACGACTGAACTTACCTGCTTCAAGCCGCGATGGCTCGTCAAAAAGTTCGGTGAATCCAACCTGCTTCTGCAGCATCTTCATCTTGCGCTTGAGTCGCCGTTCTACATCCACGATACGTCCGGAAATGTCATTTTCTACGTCTGTCATCCTTTCTGCGGAAACTCTTCCCGTTAGGTTGATGGTCACCTGTTGTAAACATCAAGTCCAAGGAACCTCACTGGATGTCTTCTGAGACAGGAGTGCTCGTCGGGAAATGATGCTTTGAATTCAGCAAACTATTGGAATTGATGACACTCTGTTCACCGCTTTGTAATGATGTTCGATTTCTAACATCACTTCGGAACTGAGATGAGATGTTCGAGTTCGTTGTGAGTAGACATCCACGGCCTCAATAACCGGAACGAGCCTTCGTCTAGGAGATGCAAACCGCACTTACCGGTGGCAATCGACAGACAATCTCAGGAGGAAAATTTCATCCTTGCGGTAAACTTCCACGTTTGCTATGTTTAGTAAACAGAGTTTGACAAATCCCGTCTGAAGAGCTTCCCCTTGTGGCGACGAGCAACGCCGGCAGAATCATCTCGTCAACAACATCATCATTGCGCGCACATGGCTCCTTGAGAAACAATCGACGGTATTTGAAGAAAAAAAACACCGGCAGTGTCGTGGTTCTGTGAACCTAGTTCATTCAAATCTGACGGGATCGAAACAGCCAAGAGGTATAGAAAAGTGCTCGAGGACCTGATCGAGTTGTTCAAAGATTCTTCTCTTCAAAGAGTACGATACAAGAACGAAGCGGAGCATATTGCTTACATTAGCGTGAAATGAGTATCCCACAACTTTTGGGCTGCTCATGGAAAATCTGACGTCGTTCGATCTGATGTTTTCCAGTCGGAATGGCAGTAGACTCACAAACAGAAGACATCCCCGAGCAGAGAGTCCTCGCTCAGTTCGAGACCGAAGCGGGAGAAGCCACCGGTGCTCCGTTTGACATACCCCTAGGAATTTCAAAAGATAAACTTCAGATGGTGTGCAATGCGTTCTTGGAGAAAGAGTCCGTGAACCCTTATCTGTTCTTCGTCGAGGGTGAAGAGATCAAAAGCTCTCTAGAAGACACCATCAAAGAAAAGAAAATTCCGATAAAGCTTGAAACCTTGGTGAAAATCATCTACGCACCCCAAGCACTGTTCAAGGTTTGTGTCACTGGAACGTCGCAGCCGTATAGAGAACTAGAATCGATTCCAAGTTTCGTTTCTGTACTTTCAATATCTCCTGTCTTCATCGATCGATTGCAGGTACGACCGGTCACCAGGTGTACGAGTTCGATTCCCGGTCATTCAGAAGCTGTGTTGACAGCTCAATTCAGCCCCGATGGACAGTGAGTGTCATGCTTGGAAACGATGAGGAGCGACCCAACGAATCCCATGGGGCAAGTGACACTCAAAGATCTTTCTATTTCTCTTCCTACGCGAAGGCATCTCGTCAGTGGCTCCGGAGATACCACAGTACGTTTCTGGGATCTTGGAACTCAATCTCCGCACAGCACGTGTCGCACTCATCGGAACTGGGTACTCGCTGTTGCTTGGAGTCCTGACTGCAAGAAAGTTGCGTCTGGATGCAAAAATGGACAGATTTGTTTATGGGATCCCGAGTCCGGGACACAAATCGGCAGGACGCTGAGCGGACACAAAGAATGGATAACCTGTTTGGCCTTCGAACCTCTGCATCTGTGAGTCAATCTGTGAATTCAGATGGTTACATGATTAATTGGTTTCTATGATAGTTGATAGAGATTCGATTTCTTTCACTCAATCAGGACTGAAATCACAGCTGCCTCCTTTCCAGAAATCCCGAAGTCCGTCTCTTGGCCTCCGGCTCCAAAGACACCACGGTTCGAATATGGGACACTGTGATGGGAAATACGATCTTGACGCTGTCGAGTCACACGCGCTCTGTAACGAATATAAAATGGGGTAAGTTCAACTTCGTGGTTGAAGTATTCGGTTGAGCTCGTCCGAGTTCGATTATCGGCTCGAGCCGGATCGAAGTTCACCGCGGCCTGTTACTCACGTGATGCGAACGTTTTTGATTTTCAGGAGGCACCGGCTTGATATACAGCGCGTCACAAGACTGCACGATAAAAGTGTGGAAGGCGGAGACGGGTGCCCTCATGAACACTCTCCAATGCCACGGTCACTGGGTAAATGTTTTAGCCTTGAATACGGACTACGCGTTACGTACAGGAGCTTTCGATCCGTGCAAGCCCCGGGAAGAGAACGCCGTTTCAACAGGTTTGTGCTCAAGTCCATTGAGCGATTCGCGAAATTGAGGGATCGCATGGTTTCCATGTTCCCAAGAACTTTCTCCCATTGAACGCAAACTCAAACTTCACAAAGTCGCGGCTTCCAGGAACCTTGAAGTCACTTGCACAGCAGAGATACCAAGCCGCGAAAGGCAACGAGCCGGAGTTGTTGGCCTCTGGCTCCGATGACTTCACGCTAGCTCTGTGGAACCCGATGAGCAAAAAGCCGCTAAATCGGATGACGGGTCACCAACAACTCGTGAACGATGTGAAGTTCTCACCTGACATGCGCGTTCTTGCCAGCGCATCTTTCGACAAAAGTATCAAGCTCTGGGATGGTCGAAGCGGTGAGTGGATGGTTTGGCTAGAAGAAAACTCTCACAATCAGCCTGATGATCCGAAAGATGTCTCAACAAATGATCCGTGCTGGAGCTCAGACATGAAATCCATTCGCAGGAAAGTTTATCGGTGTCCTCCGAGGCCACGTTTCATCGGTGTACCAAATCGCATGGTCCGCCGACTCGCGTCTATTGGTATCAGGAAGCTCTGATTCTACGTTGAAGGTTTGGGACATTCAATCCAGAAAACTGCTCATCGATCTCCCGGGTCATGCCGATGAAGTTTACACGGTTGATTGGAGTCCCGATGGAGGCAGTGTTGTGTCAGGTGGAAAGGACAGAGTCATTCGATTGTGGAGGAAATGAATAAAGTCGTTAATCGGCTTCGATGATTTGTGGGGAACTCCTGTTCGGAGCTCCTGAATCCGAACGCGGATCAGTAGTAGGAATCCTTGAAACAACACGAAGAAAAACTCTGACTGGCTTTTGAGTTTAAAATTTCATCGGAAATAGGAGTCTAGTGTTTATTTTAATTAAAATAATTTCCACACATTATTTTACTTTGGTGGCAGCCCGCATATTCGCTGCCTCAATGATCGCGGCGAGACAATGACCGAATTCTTGAAGTATAGCTTTCTCCGCTTCATCTTCAGATGCTTCCGATGCTCTTGATAGCAGACACTCACAAGTAGCGTCGACAAGTTCGGATGAGATCTTCAGCTCGGGTTTCGGTGGTGGGGCCCGAGCGGTTGTCAGTTTCTCAGTCTCACCAACACCAGCAAGTTGCTTCAATGTTTCATCAAACTTCGATTTCGGAGCACGATACTGAAACCACGAAAAGCTCAATGATACAGGGCTGTCAGAGGCCGATAAGATGAAGAAAGACCGTCACACGCAACCGCATCTCTTACCTTGAAGTCCTGTTTTATTGTGAGCAGAGATTCTGCATCCATATTTTCCTCGATGTTGTGGCACCCGACACACCGACAGACACCGGAGCACAGGATTCTCGCCTCGTAGCACTCACAATAGTTCTTGAGACAGCCCGAGCGTTTGCAGTTGCATCCTTTCGTGTGACGTCGCTCTTTATCGCCGGGTTTATATTTACCTGTTGCCATATAGTAGAGGAATGAGAGAAAAATTCTTCTCAATCGACCACGCTGGTCATGTATCATTTCAAGCAGGAAACTCACCGATTTTTGGGTGGAAAGCATTGGGATTACGTTCGAGACAAAGCTTCACAGCTAACGATCTCTCTTCCTCGTGTTCGAGGTTGTTGTAACACTGCACGCAATTGCAGTTTTGACAGAATTCCCCGTTCGCAAAACAGTCACAGTACAGCTTGAGACACTGACTTTTTGTGCAGTTGCACGGCTTCTTCGATGAAGTGTGGCTTCTGTGAAGAATATTTTCGTTTCAATGAAGGGTCAGAAATGTTTCATATGTTTCAGAGACTCGGCCAACCGGAGAGTACACTCTGGAAAGATCTCGCGGTGTTTGAATATAGTCCAGATTCTGGACAGGACGTCTTGACACGTACAATTGCTTATCATATGCGTCGTAGTCCGATTGCGCTGGTTCGCTGTTTTGAGGTTGAACCGCAAATGTATGCGGTCCTTGGGGTGTTGTTTGCTTCACGACAAGGTATTGTGGCTGAGGTGCTACTGGCGACGCCTGAACGGTAACGACCTGCTGTCCAGACGAGCTTTGTGGTCGGTAGGTTATCTGCTGCATCGGCGATGTCACCGTTGTGATACGCGGTGCGATCTTCTGTGGGGATTTCAATGCTTGAACCGTTTGTTGGTTCTGGAAAACCTCCATGAGTTGGGGTTTGCCATCGGGACCAGTCGCAGGCTTCACGTATATCACCTGCTGCAAGGATTTTATGAAGAAAAATATTCAGTATCTTTGGAGAGCGATTTCTTCCGCGTTGGGGTGCAAACAAAAGATGAAGATTCCGTTTCAAGTATCGAGAACGAAGACAGTGCTTCTCTCACCTGTTTCTGGACTGTGGGTGTGGGTTGTGTCGGAGCTCTGAGTAAAATTTTCTGTTGATTATTCTCTTGGAAGGACGACGGCGACTGCACAATGAGAGTTTGTCCGCCGATCTGGATGAGCCTAGGCTGCGTCGTTTGAATTGTCTGCGGTGCAGATGAGGTGACCACCTGCTGCAGCTGAGCTGTCTGATTCGGTTTTGTGATCCAGACAACTTTGCTCTTCTGCTGATTCGTTTGTTGAGCTTGAACCGGCTGCTGGAAATGCAGCTGCTGCAGCTGATTGCTGCCGGGCTGTACAACGTACACCATCTGTTGAGGTTGTTGTTGGATAACCTGTGTCTGTTGCTGCTGTTGAGTCTGTTGTTGTGGTTGCTGCTGAATGATCTGGGATCGCGGTGACTCGGGTGGATGGGGAGATTGACTTTCCGTGATCTCTTCAGCCTGCTCTACCATTTCTTCATTTTCCTGGTCCATGAGGACGACCGAACCATCTTCGCCCTGAATGGCCTCCACCATGTGGCCCTCTTCATCTTCCACACCCGAACCGCTTTCTTGCATGATAACATGGTGAACCTGCTCGAGACAAAGATTGCCATCTTCTCTAATTTTTGCTGAATGAAGTTTCGTCAATCGTTCGAGAATTGCGAATTCGGTAAACACAGAGCATATCCACATTTCTATTGACAAACCTCGCCATGTTCGTCCACAATCTGCTCTACATGTTGATGTGATACTTCTTCGTGCCCTTCTTGAGCCGCTTCGTCTTCCTCCATCGGAACGTATTGGATGAGGTTACCGTCTTCGTCTTGAATGAGGTTGCCATGTTCGTCGGCATGGACCTGGATGTAGTTTCCCTCATCTTCGCCCAATTCAACTGTACAATGTTAAGTTCAATTAGAGCCTGTTAGAGAAGCTGCATAGGGACATTGGAGCGACAAGGCATCGCGAATGAATGGTAGCGGATGAAACTTCCGAATTCTATCTATTTCGAGTGATGTTCACTGCAACGACTCAACCAATCGGATCCCCGAAGAATATAAACGAAATTAAGGGAAAGGATTCGTGTAGGTGTCGCGTGCTCAAGATCGGAGCACTATCCCCAGTTGAAATACAAGCCTGCCCGCCAATTCACTGCCTGATATGTCAGGCTGAATCCGGGCTGTTCCGCCAGGATCCAACCACGCGGAAATCAGACTCGCACGTCCAGCTTGGCTCGACGGCATCATGTGCAGGGGTCATGTCATCGAAATCGACCTCATGATCAACATCGCGAAGCTAAAATCCAGGTGTTTGGAACAATTTTTCGATTCTAAGGTGGCATTTCAAAAATGCCGCCCCCGGCCCTGAAGTTTCGGCGGGGTTTCGGTCGGAATTTCATGTAATCAT
The DNA here is from genome assembly GCA_021527715.1 of Neoseiulus cucumeris. Classification (NCBI taxonomy): domain Eukaryota; kingdom Metazoa; phylum Arthropoda; class Arachnida; order Mesostigmata; family Phytoseiidae; genus Neoseiulus; species Neoseiulus cucumeris. The sequence goes on from JAJSRV010000097.1 coordinate 69,241, forward strand.
GTGGAGCCCTCACTCGTGAGCAGCTCTGTTCGCTTACCTTCCTGACCATCGGCGACGGTTTCAGCAATCTCATACGCAAACTCCGTTTCGGGCTCCGTCTCCATTTTCATTCAAAATAGAGGCGCACAACAAAGCGTACCCACAATAACAGATTTCGCTCCAGCATCAACAATGGATGAACGCATTCTAGGCGCATCTTTCGAGAATCGAGAGGTACCGGCGACGCTGCGATTGAACATCAGACATCTTATTTCATGAAACGATGAGACGGAGAAGGGCTGCTCTTGAGGCTGCCTTAAGGAAAGTTATCTCAACTGAGAATTCAGAATCCACGGAAGAAACGACGGGAAACGGGCTCAAAGGCAAAGCTTAATGGCTGTAATTTTCGATAGCAGACGAGTTGTTAGAGAGAGCTAATTGGGAGAGAGGAGCGCGAGGTCGGGTTCTTGGCGGCGATCCAGTCGGGCCTTTGACGTTTGAGACATTAATTTCCGATTATGAAGCGACCGCGTTCGAGAAACTGTATTGAGTCTCATATACTCTTCGCTTGTTGAGGCCTGTTTCAACCGATGCTTTTCCGGGGTGAGGGGGAGTCAAACCGTTTCCCGAGAATTTCGGCCCAGCGAGAGATTTTCTGTCTGATTTCGGCAATCGCCAGTTTTCGATGAGCTCAGTCTGCACCATGCTTCACTGCATCTATTGATGGATTTTTCAAGCACAACGACTGATGGTGAGATGCTCTTTCCACTGATGAACAGCCAAACACTCCTTGAAGCAACAGAAGATAATGTCGACCTGGAGACAAAGTTCCGAATTTTTTTCGTGACGGTGGGTGAAGTATCTCCACCAGGGTCCGAGTTGTCTCGAGTATAATCCGTCCTCCACGGATCTGCGGCTTCGTTCCTTAGCACGGAACTATTCAAGCCTTCTGTCATCGAATGACAAGCTCTTAATCAGCCAACAAACCCTCCAAGGTGCGTGAAAGCTCCACCGTTCTCGGGTCTCTGTTTTTCAAAGTTTGGACAGTGCTAGTCCTCTCGGCCTTTCTTTCTATAAGGCCAGCTCTTCTCTATGATTAGCGAGCAACTCATTGCGAAACCAGCCCACGTCGGAGCCGGCGTTACCTCTACCTGAGAGTGCGATGAGCTGGGTCTTTATTATCCAGAGATGACGGGCGAGTCGGTGGTCGATTCGAACATCCGCGTCTTCGATCTCCAAGAATTGAGAAACTGCTGAAATCCCGCAAGAATGGATCAAAATTGGCTTCTGTGCCCTTTCTTATTACGGTGCATACTCCTAGTGTTCAAGATTTTTTTCACTCTCTGACTACACGAGAAGAAAGTATTCCCCCGTCTCGGATCAACTACGCCTGGAAGAAACCATGCTTAACCTCGGTACATGAGTTTTCGGCCCCGAACATCTTTATGGCCTGACTGGACGCAAGAACCCATTATATAATGCTTGCAACATGAAGATACTATGGGAATCATTCTCAAGAGCCGCTGCTCCCAAAACATGTGTCACATGGAGGACGAGCCTTTGAAGAAATGGGTCGTAATTATTCTCAAATGCTGCGGAATCTAAGGAAACTTTTGCGGGCCCGCCGCGGCGCCGCGTTCTGTCAGCGGCATTTTGCAGGGGGGATACCGGGAACGCTGTAGATCAGAGATCGAAGTTTCCGAGTGGGATCATAGTCCTGAAGATTGGCGCAGACGTTACGATGTGGGTGAGGGGGGCTCGTGGGGAAGGGGTACTGGATAGGACCTTTCGCTCTCTGTGGATCCAGAGGATCCGATAGACTGTGAGAGGATCGCGATAGCCAAGAAATATTTGAAAACTTCGGAAAAACAGTATCAATCTGAGCTGACAACAGTCGCAGTCTCGAGTAAGTGACTTCACGCTTTCTGTTTCGAGCGTGTCTGATTGTTTCAGCGCTGGTCGTGGAACTAGATACCAGCAAAGCGAGAATCGATGTCTAACAGGTGACGATATTTCTCATACGCAGGACAGCAAACATTACAATGAATTGAACTTCCGTTGGACGAGAGATCATGACTCTCGATCGGATGGCCAACGCGTCTCGCGAATCAGATCAGAATTGGTCTGGCTTGGAGAAACTCGCCGTGACCGAAGCCGAGGCAAGTTAAAAAAATCTGCACATGCGATGGAATTTTTTTCTGAAGCCCCATTCGAGGAGAAACAGAGCGAAGAGAGTGTAGTCGGAGCCAAAACGAAGATATTTAGAATCCTTCCAACCATCTTTCAAGTGCATAACGAGGTGATCGAACAGATTAACAGTTCAAGTCTAACACGCAAGGTTTTCACCAGCGAAAGCAATACTATTGGCCGCGAAGTTTCAACGAACGTTTTCCCGACAGATCGCAGAAATTTGCCCAGAATGTATGTTCAATTCCGAATCGTTGGTGAGCATCATCGTGTACAGTGTGTTGTTTGTCTGCGCAGCGGTGGGAAACGTTCCCGTATTCCTCTCATTGATCAGAAACCGCCATAGAAAATCACGAATCAAACTCATGATGCTGCATCTCGCCATTGCCGACTTGATCGTCACCTTTATCTTCATACCGACTGAGGTAAAATGGCGTATCCGATATCAGCTCTCCCAGACCCGTTGCGAAAAATAGGTAAAGACAGCTCCTCCATCAGAGACCTATTTTCAATTTTCTCGGCAGATTTTCTGGGTTATGATGGTTCAGTGGAAAGCTGGGGACCTTTTGTGTAAGGTATTCCAAGTGGTCCGAGCTTTCGGCCCCTATCTGAGTTCGACGATTATCATCTGTATTTCTTTGGATCGATATTTCGCCGTTCTACATCCTCTCAAGGCAAGTGCGCGATCCATGCTGGAATTCGACAACTTCTTGACCTATCAGCCCGAAGGATTCGCTTACCCTGGTTCTTCATAGGTTCATGACGCTCAACGGAGAGGGAAAATCATGATCGGTCTGGCTTGGCTCGTGTCCCTAAGTTGGAGTTTGCCTCAAGCGGTGGTGTACGAAGTCGACGGACATCCATTCGTCAAAGATTTCTACCAGTGTATCACTTTCAACTTCTTCTCAAACGCTCCACAGCAGCGGGTGAGTTTCACGATGTCAGATTTGTTAAATCTCTATTCACGGCCCGAAGGAATGGGAGGAAGCGACTGAATTCACCGCAGCCAAATGAATACAGTCAAGCGCTGCGACGCAAAACTTTCTCGTGATCTCAACAGGTGTACGTGTTGTTCGGGCTCGTCTTGCAATACGGAATTCCACTCCTCATCATCATTTGGTGCTACAGCAGAATAATGTTGGCGATTTGCCAACGATCTCAGGACGGGGAACTTGCGACAAGTCGGAATACAAACAACCTCCGCGTGCAGTACAGGCAAGTGAGGCTCAGACGATCCGATCCTCGCAACGCAGAATGGTGGGTAGCTCGCAGGAAGAGCTTCCTAGAAAGCCTTCAGGCTCATTTGAATTGTGTCACCAATGATTGAGTTTACAGCATTAATCGGACCCGGAATCGAACCCTGCGGCTCACTGTGGTCATTGTGCTCACGTTTTTCTGGTGCTGGACACCATACGTGACAATGGTCGTTTGGTATCAGATAGATCTTGATGGCGCGACCAAAATCAACGGTTACCTCCGAAACGCGCTCTTCATGTTTGCCGGTAGGTTTTCGATGGCGGTGAGAAATTGAAAGCATCGGAGTTTTTGGAATCCTCTCGGCGCGGAATTATCCTCACTATTCCCTTTTCTCTCTAGTGAGCAACTCTTGTGTCAATCCCCTGCTCTACGGCAGCTACGCCAAATCGAACTGGACGAATGTCTTCAAGAAGTGTTTCAGCCCCAAAAAAGAGGAAGCTCAACTGGAGAGACACCTCTCGAATTCTCGTCAGACGATTATTATCGCTAGCGGAGGTAGTTCCCACCGCAGCAAAATAATATACACTGGAACCGAAATCAACAACTTGGACTGAAGATCTCCGCATGTTCCGAGGACAGTTCGTACATGGAACCTCGGCGCTGCTCGGTCGTTCCCAGCGTTTTTCTGTTAGCGGCCCTCCTAGAAGCCTCTAAACTCTAGAGCAAAAGTACTCACGAATGTTGCGCGTTATTCATCGTTGTGCAAAAGCGTCGTTACTAGAGAAATTCGTTCCTCCATCGTAAGGAACCGATCCCGAAAATTCATTCCAATAAACTAGCATCGGGTGTGAGACGACTCTCTTGAATTCGTTCCGATAAGTCAATCGAAATTCGATCTGAATGTCGTTCTCATCTCGGCGCGAATTCCGCTGACTTGAATAACTATGATGTCTTCGATTCGAATGGCGGAACGGTTTCGCAGTCGGCGAGAACTCATGCCGGAACAAGAATCACTGGTTTCGAAAGTTTTATTATTCAACTCCGCTTGCTTTACGATCACTTAACTCAGATTCCGACTCGACAGCAAACCGATACAAAGGCTGAGAACCAATGTTCCAGCTAGATAGATGTTGACAGCCCTGAGATGTTACTGAAAAAACAGAGATCGCCGAAAACAAGAGCCACCGAACGGACGTGCAACGGAAACTATCATTAATTTGAATCCTTCATCTAAGTTCCTGACCCTCCGACGTCACGCACGCAGAGATGACTGAGCACAAATCGGAAGCGAGGAAGGTCGCCGGTATCAGGCTTCGGACGAAACACGTTCTGAGGCAGCCTTGCGGGACTCTTGAGGAATTGTTCTGAGTATTTCAGCGTAAACCCGTTGATTCCAAAATTCGGAAATCGTCCCAACACGCCCACATGACCGAGATTTGCTTCGAGGGAGCAGAAATCTGAAATCCCACTCTCACTCGGAGGAATTGTGAACCTCGTCTCGTGATTGCCCACGATTAGAGAGAGAGTTATATTCAATCGCCGTAGCCCTCCGGACCGGGTTATCCTGCAAAATTCCGCACAACCACTGACGCTGAGGAAATCCATGTCCATAAAAGCGCTTCTCTGGCGGTATCACTGCTAGAAACTACCCAAATTGAAAAGACATAATTAAGTTATCAATCTATTTATTTCTTGTATCTTATACTGTCAGGGAATACGGGCACCAAAATTGGCTTTCCACTTCTTCGACTCCTTTCATGTTCACCGAGAAATCTGATTATCCGTAGCAAACTGTTTTGGTGAAGGTTTTGTTCTTTTTCCTCAAAACGTTGAGTCATCGGTGAGCTCGCCGTTCGATGAACGGAATGAACCCAAGTGTACGAGAAATCAGTGGGTCTAAATACTTCCTCCTGCGAACCGTCCGTCCCATCAGCCTCTTACGTAATCTATGATTCTGTACAGGAGAATCCCAGCTCCAAGGAATACGACAACTCCGATACCGATATTCTCAAGAAAAGTTCTCCTTTCGTGAGCGGCTTCAGCGTCTTTGACACCTGTGGAAGTATCCCGTTAGATCGCATGACGGAATCCTGAGACGTCCCAACACTGTGAAACAATGAGCTCTAGCGCACCAACCTTTTTTGATGGCTTGAACTTTCTGGATGATTTTTTGATCCTGTTGCCGTTTGCGGATGAGCATCTCATCGTCAGGAGTCGGCATAGGCTTGGCGTCAGAGTCCGGAGAGATTCCGTCAGACCCAAGTTCCTACGAACAGAATGTTTTCGAAGCAAATCCAGAAAGTAGATGTCGATTCACAATAGGAGAGATCGCATTCGAAACTTACCGGCTCGGGTTGCATGCTTTCGTTGGCAAGAATTTCTTTTTCGAAGCTATGAAGATCATCGGAAAGGTTTGAAATTACTCTATTCGTTGGCAGATTTTCTTGGCGCTGTGATTCCAGGAGCTCTCCTGTCGGAATGTCCTTTGGTGGTAGCGGAGGAGGTCCACTACCACTATCACTTTCGCTGTCGCTTTCGCTAGCGTCGGCCGAAGCACAGGCTGAATCTGCCGGAGATTCTTTAGAACTAGCCAAAATATCTGAGGCGTCGGCGTCGCCTGTCGGTTCCTTGAGCACTTTGTGGCCAGGGACCCCGTTGCCGATAACGGCTAGTTCGTCGTCGATACCGACATCGTGCTCGTTATCATCGTCAGATGAACTGTCTTCTGTCTGATTCACAACGGTGACTGGACGAATTCTGTGAGGAGGTGGAGGAGGAGCGTCCTCGTCTTTCTTTCGCGATAGGTACGGTGATCTTCCGTCTCTTCGACGTAAAGCTTCAATAATGGCAAGGTATGAGAATCGCAACTGCTCCGGCGCCTGTACCAAAGACATGCGGTAGCGACGCATCTCCAGCAGGATCTCTCGTAAGTTTATTTCCGACTCATCGATCTGATTATGCTCTATCATTCTCAGTATCGAATCGACGAGACAGAATGTTCCCGAACGTCCGATGCCAGCAGAGCAGTGAACGATTGCGGGTCCACAATCGCTCTCGAGGCAGCCAGAGCGTCGCCTGCAACGCCACAATTGCCCGATTTCAATGAAATGAAGGATTTCGTATTCTTCGTGTGGGGGGATACGCTACGAGCAGTTTATAAAGATCTAGTGGAACACTCACACATCTCCCAAGAAGTCCAGAAAATCGTCGGGGCTTTGCGGGACGCCGAAGTCCGGCCAGTTCATGTAATGGAATTGGAAAACTTCGCGACTATTCCCCGTCTCACCATCCGCGAGCCGAAATGTCCTGCGAGAAAATATCAACATCAACATCATGCTTACGATTATGGCTAGATGCGTTCTTATTCTACGACGAGCCTCTCACTTCAGGGGCGAGAAAGCTCAGCGGACACCGTTAAACCTTCTTCCGATTCACGGTCGTCAATCGATGCACTCTGCACATGCTGCGACGTCATTGCCTGCAGACATGTTGCGCCGACACATACACGTGTACACGTGGCATAGCGTGCATGACGGCCGCAGTCGAGATTCGAACCACCGCGATCGAGTTCTGGTTACAAGATTGGCCGAGTAACCACAAGACAGTCGGCCGTTTGATCCCTTTTTCGGACACACGGGCTGAATCAACTCCAACCAACGGTGCCTAGGTGAAGGGAACTTCCGTACGGACTTCCTTACGGGCACCGTTCCGGACGCAACCCAACATCAGGGGATACGAAACAGATTCCCTCTAGTGGCCCATAACGCCGGCACATCAGCCCCGCCCAGTTGCGGTTACAGTCTCATGACAAGGGGACCGGCAATTTTCTTCATTTGCTTTACAGCCATCGGTTTACGAGAACTGTCGAGACACGAGCAGGTGTCAAACGAGAGGTTACTCACCGGCAGATATAACTGTCCTTTGCACTCTCGGAGACAAAACTGACAGTGAGTGACACAGATTCGAAGTGCATCTCCAAATTATCCTTGTCGGGCCAATATTTGTGGCACTTGAGAAGGTTTTTCTCAATCAGTTTGTTCAACATTACGATGCCCTGAAAAGACGAGGCCACATTTTAGAGAGTTTACACAGGCGGGATCATTTTTCTTTCCAAAACTCGAATCGGATGCGGAAGAGCTCTACTTTTCGAGACCTACTTTTGTATTTTGTTCCCATATCATGAGCCAGAACTGAGACAGAGTTTCAGGCAGTGGTCCCTGGAAAAAGATTGAATTTTCATCTCTCGAAATCGAATTCTCGATTCCTCGTAATGAGCTCTTATCGTGTGCATTTCGGCGTTGCGAGTCATATGGCATTCGCAAGCGATGGAATATTCATAAATTCAAAATGCGACCACCGATGAATGATTTTCCACGGTACAAATTTTTCCAACCTGAGTCAAAATGTATTCGCGGTCAGCTTTCTTCACAGGGACAATGTTGGCATTGATGTAGTCGCTTTCAGATCGCAGAAGAACCACTCGAGAATGATCGTAAGGGTGTACGTCCCGGTACCGATTCAATGAGCGATTTTCCACTTTCTTGGCTTCATCCATCGTGTATTCATGTTGAAGAGAGCTGATTTTTATTGAAAAGAACGCTCGCTGCCAAGATCTCTGGTTTTCTATATCCTCGAATTCTGCTTCCATGGTCTCGCAGGTTGTCGTCGCTGAATGTTTTGAAGTAATGTACACAATTTGTTCCTACGAAGTGGGCAGCTATGCAGTTTCGACGATTTCCTGTGAAGTGCATTATGCCAGAATTAGTCCCCGTCTCTACAATGGAACTTTCCCGGGTTCAAGGGAAGGTTCACCAACCGATAAAGAGTGCACCTCGGAACATCGCCCAGAGAACCTGATCTCGACTTCTAGCACAGCGACTGAAGCGTCTCCTCACAAGCGATCTCCAGGTCTGGGCATTGAATGAATTCATGGAACTGACGTCGCCAACACGGTCAATTTGATTGATTGATTGATTGTAGTCTATGAGATCTCACTCGGCCGATACCCACATTTCACAGAGACATCGAAACAATAACATGATCACAGAATAACTGCCGCGAGTGTGAGTCTTGTAGCTTCTGACGTTTCACAGTTCCCGCGAACCCGAAGTCTACCTCTACCAACATTGTTTACCGGCTTGACAAAAGCCGCAAATCAGTCGGAATTCGTTCGGCTGCGTATCGTCAACGTTTTTAAAAAGTCAGAACCTTCGCTCGTAAGAATGACAAGAGCGCCGGACAGCAGTACTCACCAGATAAGTAAATAAACCAGTGATGAGATTCACTTTCACGTAGTTTTGTAGTCCTCTGGGGCTGGCTCCTGTGCTAGCCAAGTAGTGGTGGGCTGCTTGATGTTGGTACTCGGTCGCGGCAGCGTTGACAGCGACTGCAGCCACAGAACGAAATTTGCTATGCTCGTTTTCTCTCAGTCGCGATGATGTCAATGGTGACGGTGCCACCGGTTGGATACGCAAGATGCCTTATAGTAACCTTCTGAGCGAATGAGTACTAAACGCTCATCGCAGGAAGGGATGCTCAAAGTAGAGTACCACTTTCGTCGAATATCGAGTTTTCAGCCTTGGATGGAGATGACTTTCGCTCAGAAAGAGTAACGGCGTTTTTTTGTAACGGAAACACGTAAGCTCCAGAGACCGTTCCAAAGAACGTATCTCAACTTGTAGGAGACCCGTTTTAAAAAACCGGGGAGACAAAAATCTCCAAACCGAGTTTCGTCAACGGAAACATGAAAACAATGATGATGATGGTGATCTCTGCTGAACGAAGAGGGGATTTGCTCGAACCGGAGCACTGTCTTGAATTCGAACAGGAAATCTAATACCTGGAACATTGTTCAAAAGGAAGTATATTGAGCGATAGAAAACTATAACAAAAAGTACGGGGGAATAGGAATCACGGAATCGAAATCCTTCATCAAGAACATAAAGACAATGATGTCGATGATCTATGCTGCGCGCCACATCCGAATCCGAATGACACCGGTCCTCGAGCTCATTTCCAGTCTGAATTATGATGCCCCGATATGGGCTGTGCTACTCTGGGGAGTCGGAAGATGGCCATGATGCCGATAGATCCAAAACCCCCAGCCTATGAGTGAGACGGCTGTGAGCATCAAAGCTCAGGTGCTCCAGCTTCCCCTTCATTGGAGCCTTGAAAGAATCGTCCAGCTTGTTCTCCATTGATCCTTACTTCAGCTGTCTGATGCGTTTATTATGCATGACGGACTCTCGATCAGGCTGACATCGTGTTTTCACCGCTACTCGCTCCATCTTGAAGACAGAAGCCCGCGTGATTTCCAATTTTGCGTGACACGAACACTGACTTTCTTCGCGAGATCATCGAGAACTTCAACACTCTCCTTTGAACCCTTTATCTGTTTCGGCTCTCTAGCCATGACATACCTCCAGGGGCGGATCTTTACAAAGGCTAATAAAGCTGAAGCCTGGGGCGACTTTGTTTGAGATGGCAACACGGCGGCGGTATTTCAATGAGCGTCAGAATTTTGGGAGGAGGCGAGATTTCGTGAAGCGGCAAAATTTTGAGTGGCGACCAAATTCCATCGAGCATCAAACTTTCGATCGACGCCTGAGTCTTCAGCGATTTTCTGATTTTTTTGCGCAAGTTCACTCTGTAGCGACGCTTGATGGTGAAATTCGCGGCACACCATCCACGGAGATACCTTTCTCAGTCAGACGTGGCGAGAACCATCTCAGCAACCCGGAAACGACGGCAAAGCTCCATACTGAATCCTTTCCCCATCCCTCTCTTGAGCGGAACTTGTCTCTATATCAGTGGTTCCCAATTACTGAGCCGCCGCGACCCACTGTCTGGATGTATGTTCCTCCACGACCCAGCATGCATGGGTGGATAGATCGCTCAGCAGATTTCTATCTACGATTGAAGGGCCATACACGGATGGTCATAATTTAATTCTCTCCAAAATCAAGATGATCGTTAGAGAGTGTCGAGCTCGTCAGTCCGCACATTTTCAGTTTCGGGAATTTTTCTTCTTCGTAATATTTTTCCACGGGAGCTCGCTGTCGAGATCGCTCATTTGACATGCTTCCCGAAAGAATTCCTAAGATGTTCTTTTTTTGTGAGATCAGAAGATACTCACTGATCTAAACAATGGCCCAACGTCAACAAATATTTGTCACGAAGATATTCTTACCCTGTTTTCGCCTGTTTTCTCGGAAATCGAAAGAGTCGAATTGAGACGTTCTGGATGTGGGCTCTTCAATCCTCAGTTTCTCCATCAACCTCAGGCTCCTCGAAGCCGTAGACCGCTGAACACGTTCCCGTTCAAAGTCTCAATCCCTGGACCCTATGCTTACATGCTACTCTAGGCATACATTGTTAGAGACTGCTTCCTGACTCCGCGCGACCCAATCGCGATTTCTTCGCGACCCGCCTATTGGGAACCGCTGCTCTATATCATCTACGGACGAACACGTGAGTGGGATCAGCTATCGTTCGTGGCTTCAGACAGCGATTTGTCGCAGTCGGACCCCCGTAGCTGGCATACCTCGCGTTGTCGACCCGGCTCATCGGAGAGGAGAGGTGAGATAATGATTGAGTGGCCAGTGGCACACAGCTTGAAGGAGGTCGCTGGGAAGCTGAACGCCCTTTTTGGTAGCCGCATCTCAAAACTCGTCAAAATTATCTTCCCTACGCAACAACAGACAGGATTGCGGAAGGGCCAGAGATCGTACAGCTCAAATGCGCTCCGACTGAGAATGACCTTCCCTCTTCGAAGCTTGAGCGAGGGAAGGCACCATGGAAATCGCTTCGGGGCGACGAGTTCGGAGATTCGCCACTGCATCCATTCAACGATAAGACTACGAGCAATCGAGGAACAGCTCCTTCTCTGATTTTCTAGGAAAACGGTTTTGAGAAACTTTCAGCAGCTCAATCTCTACTTTTTGTTTTCTCCCAGTCCCTAGCCCCGGCTCCACGCTAGAGGTGCGCGGCCTGTGTTGAAGCCTGTGCCGTAGAAATCGAGTAGGAAAAAAGCCTCGGGAAATCTCTCGTCTGCGTCTGCCTTAGAGAGTGAAAACCATGGAAACCATCTCCGATGAAGTCGGCCTTCTGGTACCACAGGTCTGGATTCTAACCAACGGCCCGCCGCTCGAGAGAACGTCAACATGGCATGAGGTACCACAAGCATATCTGCACTTGGCGTGCAGATAACTCGGCTATTTTCCAGGCTTAACTTGCCCAGAACACTGAGCAGTGGCGTAACTAGGGGGGGGGGGGGGGGTCCGCCCCGGGCGGCACACTTCTGGAGGTCTTGAAGGCGGCGTTGTGACTCATTTCCCTGTTTTTTTTTTGTCACCATTTTTTCCTCGGAGCCGGCGCAGGGGCGGCATTTTCCGAAATTTCAGGGTTTCCGCCCCGGGCGGCACATAGCCTAGTTACGCTCCTGACGCTGAGAATTGAATTTGGCGTCGGTGTCACAGCTCCTCCTTACTGTTCAAATGACAACTTCGGGCGCCGATGGTTCAAAAAAAAAGAACCCGTTGAAACCAATCGAATGAGTTTTGGTTGAAAAATTGAAGCGGGCAAAGGGATATCGCTCCTGACGAACCCATTGCGAAAGAAAACTGGCTTCGGGACGCTACATGGTTCATAACTGTTGCAGTATAACAGTGGTCCCCGGTCGCTTGCAATTGACAAGGATGCACATACACTCTGCTCCCGTTCGCTTACTTGATTCCGAGCCGATCCGGTTTTCGACGCCCTCTTTCAGTATCTCATCGTAAGTGACGCATTCTCGCATTCGGAATTGTGTGTAGGGTCCTTTTCGAGTCGTAGAACACAGTCTGGAAGGCACATGGAGATGCTTCCTAACAACTTTCAACTAAAACATCCAGCTGTGTCTGACCCAAATGGAACAAAACTCCCGTGAAAAACCCTTGACGGGTAACATATAGCCTTTATTTTTCTTCCGTTTCCACGTCCTCTATCACATTTAATGCACACGAGTGATCCATCTGCTGTACATTGCTCGTTTGTGGAATCACCAAACGCTACATTTCCGCTTCGGATTCATGGGTGATCCGATTGGGCAGCGAAACGCGCTTGAGAATTCCTTGGAATTGGACAGCGCTCCTATCACTCTGCGCAGAAAAAAAAAATTAAACCAAAATTGGAACCACGAACTTGATGCGAATTATTCAGGACAGACCACAGGAATCGTTTCTACCTGTATCGAGGGGCCGTATGGTCGCTGAACCGAACATCTTGTATAGCGCGCTCTATCGTCGAACTCGAGCACCATATCTGAGCGTAAGTGAGGAAGAACAGCTGCTCGTCTGTGAAATTGACCCCTGGCAATCGAATCCGTGTCGATTTCAGCTCGTCCTGACGTCTCCGGAAGGCCTGCGGAAAAACCAATCGATCACATCGGAGGACTGTGTTCCAATCGAAGCATTGCGGATGAACACCGTTGATGAGAGTTCCAGGGCCAGTCTTTATGGAAATCAACTGCGTTCTTCATGGAGCGCCTGGATCTTATAGTAATGCGAAAGGCGATGAACTCACGGTGTAGGCTTGCGTGATGCCTCCGTTATCGGCGATGTTCTCCCCTTGTGTTTTGAATCCGTTAATCATCATGTTTATCTCTTTGACCTTGTACGCTGAGTATTGCTCGATCATACAGCGAGCTCTGTCCTTGAAGCGCTGCAAAGCCTCGTGATGCCACCACTGTTTCAAGTTTCCGTGCTCGTCGAACTGTCGACCCTTGAGAATACAGGGACAAAAAAACATTTTGTCAATTTTATTCTTGTGTCGTTTTCGAACGAAAAATGAGAATAGCTGAAATGAAATTCATCTAGAAACGTTGACTCTTCATTGAGAACCTTGTCGTCGAAACCGTGAGTTATTTCATGTCCGATGACAACTCCGATTCCTCCGTAATTCTTCGCGGGAGGATAGCTAGGGTGAAACATGGGCGGTTGGAGTATAGCGGCGGGCAGAGTGATGAAGTTTCCTGCAAGGTACCGACTCAGAATTGTGAGAATATCCTTTGTGATGATATGCCCGGAGACCTGATACTTTGATCGAGAGCTGCCTCGCGAGGTTGACCTACCCGTACGGGTGTAGAACGCATTCACTGTGCCCGGCGTCATGAGCCATCTTTTGAGATCATTTTCCTTCCCCAGCGTTTCCAACTCCTTCAAATGACGGAATTTGCTCACGCGGATGATGTTTTCGAAAATATCGTTCATCGTGAACCCAACCTGAAGTCAAGGCAGACAATTTTTTGAGCAATTCAACATCAACCATTGTGAGAAACTATACCCTTTGCCGTTTGGAATACTCGAGAAGCTTAACGACCTTGTGATTGCGCTCCAGCCAACCACCGTCCAGAAGTTCGTCTGGGTAGGCAACTTTAAAGTTCATTGCACGAGCTTTCCGTATGGCGCTCTGTCTCGTGTTGCCGTCCATCCAATCCAGGTCCGAAAGATGCTCCAAGAAAGCTTCCCTTATATCCTGAATCATCATTTCTGCGGATGCCTTCATCCAAGGAGAGTAGTGACTCTTCACAAACATGGATCCCGTGACCATGCCGAAATTTATGTTGACCAGCGTGACACAGAGACGCCAGCGGGGAACCGGATGAGTCGTACCTAAAATTCGAACGTTTGAAGTGGCAATTGTTGCCCGTTTCATCAATATAAGAGAATGGGCAGGTGACGCCATCAGGTAGGCTTCATCTCTCAATTACCAGTGACAACGTTCGTGTATCTTTGGCGCAGAGAAACGAATCATCTATCGAGGAAATTCATAAGGAAGTACACCACTCTCCATCCCATGTAGTTCGCAATCGTCCTGGAATGGAGCGGAGTCGGTATTATTTTTATCGAGATTTCCCAATTAGGAGAGGAGTCGTCGGGCTCAACCTTACCTCTTTGGCGTGGTTGAAATGAGATCGTTCAACTTCTTCAGATAACCAGGAGCATAGACAACCAAGGAAGTGTTCGAGGGGAATTTTCTGCAACAAAGGAGCATTGATATTCGACGTTGGTTGGTTTGAGGCCATTTTCCACGTATGGGATTTCATGAAAAACGTGGTGTGATTCAAAGTCAGCTTCCTACTGACGAACCTTTGGAAGATGGCTTCAACTAGTTCTGGAATTCTTAGTTCTGGCACAAATGCATTGATTTCAGCCAGGGTCATTCGGTGGTTGATAGCCGTGAAATTCCGACGTTTCTCACTCGGCTCGAGGAACTAAAAAGGGACAGAAAGGAGTATTGACCGCGTCGATCGAATGTTGCTCTCATGAGAACTCGGGATCCCGCGAATGAGAAAGAGATACTTACAGTGCGCATCTTGATCTCAAACATAACAACGTATTTCATATCGTCGATAGCTTGCGTTCGGTTGGCTCCCAATAGTTCAGCGGCCAGAACCATCATGGAATGATAAGCCTGGAAGCAACGTCGAAACAGAACTGTTGAAAGATATTTATCGACAAAAAAATGAAAACAGAAGAGGGATCATGGCCAGTGGCTTAACTAGGCAAAATGCCGCCCGGAGTGGGACTTGAAACTTTTCGGAAATGCCACAATAAACAAACAAAACACAGAAATGCCGCCTCTCGGAAGTGCCCCCCCCCCCCCCCCCCCCGCTCCCCCTAGTCACCGATCATGGCTGCTACTGTTTCTCGCTACGGATAAAAGGAAGGATAAAAGAATCTTCAGCTAAATTTCAATTTACTAACTGGCGGAATTCTGTTTCAGTCAATAATAAATTTTACCTCTATTTGCTTCTTCCCTCGTGCTGTGCTGAAGTCCACTGAAGGAACGAGAGGTTCTTGTTGATCCAACTGGAAACGATGGAAGCATGAGCCGGTGGGGCAACCAACCAAATCGTGGAAATGATGACTTCGATTATATTAACCCCCGTGTATTTCGCCCCGGATTGCATCACTGAACGCCCACTGAGCGAAGCACTGTGTTTCCTCCGTGTGGCCCACTCTTCGGCCCAGTGCGATCCCACATGACTAGAGCTTGGAAGTTCAGGCATTAATCATTTTTGAACCTCCATCAATCAATATGAATTGACGGATACTTGGTGAAATAGGGCCTGATTGTTCCAGTCTTCGACTATGTTGGGCGAATATCATCGAAGTGATCGGCCTCCGATCAATTTATCCATGGATTGATGGAGGTTGATTAATGAATAATGCCTGAACTTCCAACCTCTACACATGACGCACGTCGCGGCTCTCTGTGGGGCTCTCTCGATTATGTCAACCTCGACATCAATTAGTGAATTAATCGAGGTTTTAAAGTATTGCCTGTACCTGGAGTATAGTTGATGAGGAATTGAGTTGGTCCGCTTGTGAGAACAACTGGAAGAACGTCTCGAATTTGAGACGGCGGAACTCAATGAGTGCAGCATGCCAGTCGAAGTTCTCCAAACCGTCGTCCTTCCGAGTGGAATTCTGGTCAGGCATTGTTCCGACATTCGGCCATTCAAGTTTCAATGACGACAGAAGCTCAAGTAGAGGCTTCTCTTTTTTTTCTTCTGCAGCGGCTGTAAATGTGCATAGATCGTACAATCAGACACCCAGGATCACAGAAGCTAACATGTTGATCTTCGGTCGAGATGACAGAACTCGAAGGGGGGAAAAAGTCTTACTTTCGTTGATGCAGGACTTATAAAAGATTTTGGCTTGTCGAGCGGATCGACCGTCTTCTTTGGTGATCGGTGCTTCCAGAAGTTCTGCAAAGTTCCGTATCCGTTGTGAGGGCAAGGTCAATACAGATTTTCTCATCTATGACAGCCTCTGTTACAGTTAAGGTGTTTCCACTGGCAGACAATCTGTGCCGAAAAATAGAGCATTGATCAAACAGAAATGTTTATCTTGACCGTCGATTCCACCAACCCTTAAAAACGCGACGCATATTGTTTTTCAATAGAGCCAGAGTGTCGAGGCCGCTCATATCTGGAAGCAGTGGGTTGTGGCTGCCCCAGCGACCGCACGCGAATTGGTAGAAATCGTCACAAGGATTTGCGGTCTCATCCATGGCCTCGAGTATCGCTGAAGACGCATGAATACACTCTGCGGTGAGGCATAGCGTTGAGGCTGTAATCGAGGCCGCAGGCTGATTGGTAATATCTGTTCGCTGTAGTCGAACGGTATGCGAATGTATTTCATCAGCAAAATACTTATCAATTTCTCTGTTGACCTACACTGTTTCTGTTCCCTGCCAGTTCGCGCCACTGGCATCAGAATGGAATTTTCAAGATAGGATTGCATGTGAGATGACCTCACCAAGAGCAACAAGATCAACCCGCACAGAAGACTGAGAGTGAGTACAAGTAGCAACAAACTTCGTTCTACTGTGCTTGAAGAGTTCTGAAAACGGACGAACGTTGAAATTAAAAGTCCGAGAGAGAAAAAACATTTGCATTTCTTCACTGCGTGCGATACTCCAATCGGTCTTGATGCGAACCTTTTCGAGTGGTTCCGACGTCTCCGTCGTAGGCTGACTAGGGGTTGGGATTTTGAATCCTGCAGCGAAAACGGGACCAACGACTTCTGCATTCCTCACGTATTGAAGACGGATCCTTATGAGCAGGTAGAGATGAAGCGTTAGTCAACAAAAGTTGTGAAATATTGTGCGGTGAAATATTTGCACCCGCTGAATTCCTAAGATTGTGATTCTTACGCTCGAAAAATGAGCTCGTGACAAATGAGATGATTTCCTGAGCTTTTGCGGCTGCCTATGCCCCCGAAAAATATTTCTTCCTCGAAACCAGTTCGATTCATGCTCATTGCCGCCCGTCAGAGAATATTTTTCCAAAGAAGATGAGCCCCTCTCAAGCTCATAGTTTCAAGCATGGGGGAGACATTCCCCATGGAGCTCTACACAGCATCAGATACTCCACACAGAGATCACAGATATGAACTTCACGCGAAATATGAACTTATGCGGGTTTCCCGAATTGCCATGTTCACTTTCAAATTGTGCGGGAAATGGAATTTATGATCAAGCAGTGCAAAGACTCTGACTTTGAAGCCAAACCGGAGTTACCTTTGACATTGGTTAGAACCGTACAAAGACGGCATCTGAAAACGAGAAACGAAGGCATTAGCAACATTCAGCTTACACGTAGCACAAAAGGCAAAGCACTTCAGGTATGAAAATAGGAGCCGGGAGCAATGAGTTTCAATTCTTGTCCGCCAGCTCCTTGTATCTCCGACACAACTTCCTTGATTCTGGTCCCGTACAACCAGAATAGTTAAAGACGTCTTGGCAAGGGTCCGATTCGCTAGAATGCGATGAGGGGTATCATTCAGATAGTTTCGAAGGACAGACATTGGTTACATGACGATCCGCTATCTTTTGATCCGATTCGGACCCATTTTGAATTGGATTCTTTTGAATGCCGGAGAAAGTATAAGGAAGTAGCTTTTTCTTATTGAATCCGCTGGCTCCAAAGGTTATCTACTTGTTTTGAAAAAAAAAACTGTCTGAGACGAAAGTAAATTGTGGACGACAGAATTCCACGGTCATGGCTGTTTATATATAAATCCGTTTAATTCTATTTAAAACGGGAGGAAGTGACTTTTTTTACACCGTCACAAACGAAGCAATCAGAACAAGCCAACGATACGCGTGAGATCATCCAGCTTCCGATTACAATCATTATCAATCAACACGTTTGCCTCATCTCCCGCTTGGATTGAAGGATCTTTTTTTCTGCAGCGACCCCGGTGTGAGAATACCGTTCAAAAAAGTGGTCCGCGGTCACACCTAGAATGTTTCTCTTGATTTGAAGGCCGTAGGATCAGTCAAGGATCGGACCACACGTTCTTCTGGGGTGTGACAATTTCTGTCGCATTTCCTCGCGTCACTTACCCCGATCGACCATCGCCGCTCTGCCACCAATCAATCGCGTTGCCATCAAGACATGCAACTAATAAGATCCACGTTTTCCGATGGGATCTGTACGAAAAAGAACCTTCTACTCTACGGGGAATCCTCACTGACAATTAGCCGGGATTAATGAATGGAAAACTTTTGTCATTGAGAGAAGATCGAACGACGTTGCCGCTCCTCTGGGGGGAATCATCAGAAGCAGGGGAACATTGGGATGGAACGAGAAGAGAGAACATGACGAGATTCAACCCCGCGTCATAGCGACCGAGATGATTAGAGCTACTCCCGTCCAGCTTTCTTAAAGAGAAGCTCACACTGGGTGTACGACTTCAAAAAACTCGCAGTAGATCGAAGAGATTGACAAACGGAAAACTGAGGAGCGGGTCAAGATTTCGGTCATCAGCATTACGCCACTTGAAAATAGCCATTCCGCCCCTAATGACGGCTTGAATCACTGCGTCGATAGGTATTGATTGTCCCGCGGCGTACTCCGGAAGAGCTCATCCGTTCTCTGTTATTCGATCCGCCACTAGTGACGCTCATGATTGGGCTCACAATCAGAGACGAGCTCGAAATTGGTTGAAACTTCGCCGACAGATAACGACTTTCTACGACGGATTTGATGGAAAGAATCTCGGAGAGCTTGTCTCTCCAAAATTTCCCACGTAAGACATGGAGATGGTAGACGATTTTCTCATTTAGGTATTGATTCGAATCTCGATTCCGGGTAGATAACAATTAACGAGTATCACGCTGTGGGCAATTATTCATCCAAGCTTTGGACGTAGTCAAATGCCACCCAGGAATACTCTCACAGGGCGATTCACTCACCGTTAATCGACGTGATCCAGAGAACCAGAATGAGAACTCAGTTCGGCAGACTCAAATCCATGAATGGCTCGAGATCACATCAGTCCCGTCACCATTGGTCAACAACACTTTGAAAGTGATAACTTTCAGCGAATCAGCATGTTGTCACCACAGAATAATCGATCCAGAATCAAATCACAAACAAGAAGATCATCGAACGGGACGAGAGTATGGCTCCAGCGGACTCAAATCCCGGAACACATTATGAAGGCGGCTGTCCGACGGAGTTCGGGAGTTCGGTTCCTGTGCGCCTATAGATGGTAGAGATTCTTCCTTGTATCGCATCCATCGGAAAAGCCACCAGCCACTGGGAGAGTGGGCGCCTCGCTTACCAAGGCTACAACCGCTGCGGGAGAGGGGCTTCCACAGAAAATAGATGTGAATGCGAACGCTCGTATTTGTGTTTGATCTATCCATCAATCACCAATTCGCCCAGAATCACTTTATTCTGGATCGTCTTACTCCGGAACCGTTAGCTTCCCAAATCGGATGGGCAATCTTTCACGGGCGACCAGCGTGCCGGAAGCAGGATCCCACCATTCCATAAATATGCGTCCTAGGTGAGATTTCTACCGAAAATTATCGATATCGATCGAGTTCTAGAAATCGAATTTGGAAATTTTCAAAAACTCAAAGGCACACAAAAACAACCGAACAACTGGGAAGTTAGCGGAGTCGAATGAGCAACTGCGGTCGATTCTTGTCTCATCTCTACTCAGCCGACGGTTTCACAAACGCTCTTTGGTAGACTGAGTTTTCTGAAAGAAGCTCAACTTCACGCTGGATTCCACCTGAGCTTCACGCGCAATCGGTTCCAAAGTCGTGCTATGCCGCTCGTCGTCTCCGCGCAAGAGTCCCCGTCAACGAAATCGTTGTAATTGCCCCAGGGAGTAAAGCGTCACCGATTGTTCACGACAAATAATTTCTTCATGTCCTGTCGTTGCATGCTGTGGAACTGTAACAATTCGTCGTCGAAATCAGAAAGCGAAAATAGCGAATCACCGCTATCTCCGGAATTCTGTGTCAAGCTGCGGTAGCAAATAGGCGCTCTTAAGTATAACGGATCCGAAACAACTTTGTTGGTGTCAGTTCACATTTATTATTTTCTGGTCTGGCCCGCGTGTTTGCTGTTGAACTACACTGAGGTCATTCCATAAAAAGCGACAGATCGCTTCAGACCAATGATGTCTGTCAAGTTTAGGTCAAGGCGTCTGATCCAGTTTCCGTGCATCAGAAGCGAGTCCCAACCAAAAGTTCTTGCACTTTAGGTGGGTCCAACTCCCGCTGGACGAGGAATGAATCTTCAAACAATCATCGGGCTGTTCAATCAAGCATCGGCGTGCTCTTCCGTGAAGATCCACGGTCTCCTGGAAGTTGTAAAAAGCGGGCATCTGGGTGGCTTGACTCAGGATTGGGCATCGAATCTGTAATTACGGATTTCGGAATTCGCCAACGAAACGATAGAGCGCCTGGAGGACGAGAAAAATGATCCGATCGAAGATTTGGAGTACTCTTATAAAAGCTCTTCATCTCTTTATCTTCCTTCTATCTCTATCGATTTCGAAAGCCTGATGAAAGAGCTACGATTGCTTTTTTCATTTCACCATCTAGCTTCCTTGACTAGCCTACATACAAGAGCAGTGTCAAGTCAAGAGACGATTTTTCCTCATTGTTAGTTCGCTGATTTTTTCCTGCGTTCTAAATGTGAAATTGAGGGATACATGGCTGATTCCGGGAGGGTTCGAATCAGGAACACTCCTCCGGCAGAAGACCACAGCCTACGATGAGATCGCAATTCATACCATACTCCGGCGACCTCGAACCTGCTCGGAAACTGGGCGTGTCACGACTGCTCTTGCAGGCTCGTCAAGACAGACAATAATAATAATAACGTTTTNCCAAAAGTTCTTGCACTTTAGGTGGGTCCAACTCCCGCTGGACGAGGAATGAATCTTCAAACAATCATCGGGCTGTTCAATCAAGCATCGGCGTGCTCTTCCGTGAAGATCCACGGTCTCCTGGAAGTTGTAAAAAGCGGGCATCTGGGTGGCTTGACTCAGGATTGGGCATCGAATCTGTAATTACGGATTTCGGAATTCGCCAACGAAACGATAGAGCGCCTGGAGGACGAGAAAAATGATCCGATCGAAGGTTTGGAGTACTCTTATAAAAGCTCTTCATCTCTTTTTCTTCCTTCTATCTCTATCGATTTCGAAAGCCTGATGAAAGAGCTACGATTGCTTTTTTCATTTCACCATCTAGCTTCCTTGACTAGCCTACATACAAGAGCAGTGTCAAGTCAAGAGACGATTTTTCCTCATTGTTAGTTCGCTGATTTTTTCCTGCGTTCTAAATGTGAAATTGAGGGATACATGGCTGATTCCGGGAGGGTTCGAATCAGGAACACTCCTCCGGCAGAAGACCACAGCCTACGATGAGATCGCAATTCATACCATACTCCGGCGACCTCGAACCTGCTCGGAAACTGGGCGTGTCACGACTGCTCTTGCAGGCTCGTCAAGACAGACAATAATAATAATAACGTTTTTATTCACACGGCCTGTGTAATTTTACCTATGGTTTTCTCTTAAAATAGATTCCTCAACCAAGACATATAATTGAAGAATGAAGAACAAAATTGAAGCCTTTTCATCGAGCATCCCAACGCGCCTTTCAGAATTGATCTGAAAGTGGCGTAGTTATGACCTGCGAATGATGAGCCACTTATAGATTCTCGTCTTAACTGTTACACCCTGTATATTTGACATGAAAGCTCTGCTTGTCCGGGACTTTCAGGAAGAACTGATTTGAACATATGGCTGCATTATCTCCAAGGCTCGCCGGCGTAGAGTGTACAGGATGCATACTATGTGCTGTGGAATTTCTCGGCAAGGCTTATTTCGGCGATAAGTAAGCTAATTTTGAACCAGCAAACTTTTTTCATCGTTAGCTGTTTGCAAGTCAGAATTTCTCCATCAATCCGGCGACTCTTTTCCAGAAGAATTTCGAAGAAGAAGTGAAAAAAAGTCGCCGAATCGATTTATTAGGCAGTTTGACTCTTTTTGCGATCGGGAAAATTGTCGATTTCGACCTCCTCAAGTGCCGTTGAAACGATATCGACTCTTTTTCCCTCTGGAGGGAGTGGAGGAGAAGCCTATGCTTGCGAACATAACCTTCTTGTTTTGCTGACCGCGTTGGAATGATACAGTATTTCCACTAGAACAAAGAGTCGTAGACGCAGTCTGATATTCACACAAGTTTCCCATGCCGCCTTCGTGATGGCCTCCTCCGAGGTTTGGTTGGGACTTGAGACTCGATCCCAGAGACAAGTGATCGACAATTCGGGAGGGCCCCTTAGATTACCATTCTTGAGAAGAGAAGTTCTTCGACGCGAGTTCCACTTTGGAAGGATAGCATGAACTGAATCGTCCTAGCAACTCGAATCCATGTAGATAGGTTGATAAGATGAATGCTCAGGTATGATTGAGCCACACATTTCTATTCGCTGCTCGTAGACATCTGCTTCTCGAGGAATCAAGAGCAATTTCTGAAGATTGGAGCCGAGCAGCATGCTATGCAGAATATACCTTCCAAGAGTCGGACTCGGGTGTGTAATCATAAGCGTTTTCGCATGATTCCTATGAAATCAGCCCGGACAGACATTGTGGTCGAGGAACTAGATTAAGGGAAAATGACAAGAATACGATCAACGAGATACCCGGCACACTATTATTGTCTTGGTTCTATTCTCAAGACTCACACATGAATCAGTGATCTTGAANTGCGTCCTAGGTGAGATTTCTACCGAAAATTATCGATATCGATCGAGTTCTAGAAATCGAATTTGGAAATTTTCAAAAACTCAAAGGCACACAAAAACAACCGAACAACTGGGAAGTTAGCGGAGTCGAATGAGCAACTGCGGTCGATTCTTGTCTCATCTCTTCTCAGCCGACGGTTTCACAAACGCTCTTTGGTAGACTGAGTTTTCTGAAAGAAGCTCAACTTCACGCTGGATTCCACCTGAGCTTCACGCGCAATCGGTTCCAAAGTCGTGCTATGCCGCTCGTCGTCTCCGCGCAAGAGTCCCCGTCAACGAAATCGTTGTAATTGCCCCAGGGAGTAAAGCGTCACCGATTGTTCACGACAAATAATTTCTTCATGTCCTGTCGTTGCATGCTGTGGAACTGTAACAATTCGTCGTCGAAATCAGAAAGCGAAAATAGCGAATCACCGCTATCTCCGGAATTCTGTGTCAAGCTGCGGTAGCAAATAGGCGCTCTTAAGTATAACGGATCCGAAACAACTTTGTTGGTGTCAGTTCACATTTATTATTTTCTGGTCTGGCCCGCGTGTTTGCTGTTGAACTACACTGAGGTCATTCCATAAAAAGCGACAGATCGCTTCAGACCAATGATGTCTGTCAAGTTTAGGTCAAGGCGTCTGATCCAGTTTCCGTGCATCAGAAGCGAGTCCCAACCAAAAGTTCTTGCACTTTAGGTGGGTCCAACTCCCGCTGGACGAGGAATGAATCTTCAAACAATCATCGGGCTGTTCAATCAAGCATCGGCGTGCTCTTCCGTGAAGATCCACGGTCTCCTGGAAGTTGTAAAAAGCGGGCATCTGGGTGGCTTGACTCAGGATTGGGCATCGAATCTGTAATTACGGATTTCGGAATTCGCCAACGAAACGATAGAGCGCCTGGAGGACGAGAAAAATGATCCGATCGAAGGTTTGGAGTACTCTTATAAAAGCTCTTCATCTCTTTTTCTTCCTTCTATCTCTATCGATTTCGAAAGCCTGATGAAAGAGCTACGATTGCTTTTTTCATTTCACCATCTAGCTTCCTTGACTAGCCTACATACAAGAGCAGTGTCAAGTCAAGAGACGATTTTTCCTCATTGTTAGTTCGCTGATTTTTTCCTGCGTTCTAAATGTGAAATTGAGGGATACATGGCTGATTCCGGGAGGGTTCGAATCAGGAACACTCCTCCGGCAGAAGACCACAGCCTACGATGAGATCGCAATTCATACCATACTCCGGCGACCTCGAACCTGCTCGGAAACTGGGCGTGTCACGACTGCTCTTGCAGGCTCGTCAAGACAGACAATAATAATAATAACGTTTTTATTCACACGGCCTGTGTAATTTTACCTATGGTTTTCTCTTAAAATAGATTCCTCAACCAAGACATATAATTGAAGAATGAAGAACAAAATTGAAGCCTTTTCATCGAGCATCCCAACGCGCCATTCAGAATTGATCTGAAAGTGGCGTAGTTATGACCTGCGAATGATGAGCCACATATAGATTCTCGTCTTAACTGTTACACCCTGTATATTTGACATGAAAGCTCTGCATGTCCGGGACTTTCAGGAAGAACTGATTTGAACATATAGCTGCATTATCTCCAAGGCTCGCCGGCGTAGAGTGTACAGGATGCATACTATGAGCTGTGGAATTTCTCGGCAAGGCTTATTTCGGCGATAAGTAAGCTAATTTTGAACCAGCAAACTTTTTTCATCGTTAGCTGTTTGCAAGTCAGAATTTCTCCATCAATCCGGCGACTCTTTTCCAGAAGAATTTCGAAGAAGAAGTGAAAAAAAGTCGCCGAATCGATTTATTAGGCAGTTTGACTCTTTTTGCGATCGGGAAAATTGTCGATTTCGACCTCCTCAAGTGCCGTTGAAACGATATCGACTCTTTTTCCCTCTGGAAGGAGTGGAGGAGAAGCCTATGATTGCGAACATAACCTTCTTGTTTTGCTGACCGCGTTGGAATGATACAGTATTTCCACTAGAACAAAGAGTCGTAGACGCAGTCTGATATTCACACAAGTTTCCCATGCCGCCTTCGTGATGGCCTCCTCCGAGGTTTGGTTGGGACTTGAGACTCGATCCCAGAGACAAGTGATCGACAATTCGGGAGGGCCCCTTAGATTACCATTCTTGAGAAGAGAAGTTCTTCGACGCGAGTTCCACTTTGGAAGGATAGCATGAACTGAATCGTCCTAGCAACTCGAATCCATGTAGATAGGTTGATAAGATGAATGCTCAGGTATGATTGAGCCACACATTTCTATTCGCTGCTCGTAGACATCTGCTTCTCGAGGAATCAAGAGCAATTTCTGAAGATTGGAGCCGAGCAGCATGCTATGCAGAATATACCTTCCAAGAGTCGGACTCGGGTGTGTAATCATAAGCGTTTTCGCATGATTCCTATGAAATCAGCCCGGACAGACATTGTGGTCGAGGAACTAGATTAAGGGAAAATGACAAGAATACGATCAACGAGATACCCGGCACACTATTATTGTCTTGGTTCTATTCTCAAGACTCACACATGAATCAGTGATCTTGAAAATCTTCAACGATCTCATTGAAGCTTCTCTCCGAAGGAAAAGATCAAAATTCTTAATGAATTCGAAAAGTCGGGGTTCTTAAGCGCAGGTGATATTTTATTATAATGCTTGGTGTGTCGCTGCAACTTGACCTCGTGATATTCATCTCAGGCTTATCATTATAATCGGGTGTGACAGCGCAACTAAGAAATAAAGTGTATGTAAAAGATACGATAAGCAACGCTTGGAATGCGAAAGGCAACTTTGTTCGTCTGCAGAGTTCCAAAGGTGGTGATGTAGGTGTTTTCGTTGGTGTTCTTTTGAGAAGGATAGGTCCGAAGGTTTTGTGGCGCATTTAGAAGCACTTCCTGTGGACGATGGCAGGTCCAGATTCGTCGTATTCTTCCTTGGAGATCCACATCTGTTGGAAGGTTGAGAGAGAGGCAAGGATGGAACCACCGATCCAGACAGAGTATTTCCTCTCTGGGGGAGCGATGATCTTGATCTTCATGGTCGAGGGAGCGAGGGAGGTGATTTCCTTCTGCATACGGTCAGCAATACCGGGGTACATGGTGGTTCCACCGGACAAGACGGTGTTGGCGTAGAGATCCTTACGGATATCGATGTCGCACTTCATGATCGAGTTGAAGCAGGTCTCGTGGATACCGCAGGATTCCATTCCGATGAAGGAAGGCTGGAAAAGAGCCTCAGGACAACGGAAACGCTCGTTACCGATGGTGATGACCTGTCCGTCGGGAAGTTCGTACGACTTCTCAAGGGAGGAGGAAGAGGCAGCGGTGGCCATCTCCTGTTCGAAGTCCAGGGCAACATAGCACAACTTCTCCTTGATGTCACGAACGATTTCACGTTCAGCGGTGGTGACGAAAGAGTAACCACGCTCGGTGAGGATCTTCATCAGGTAGTCAGTGAGATCCCGACCGGCAAGATCGAGACGAAGGATAGCGTGAGGAAGAGCGTAACCTTCATAGATGGGGACGGTGTGGGAGACACCATCTCCGGAGTCGAGAACGATACCGGTGGTACGACCAGAGGCGTACAGAGAGAGCACGGCCTGGATGGCGACGTACATGGCGGGGGTGTTGAAGGTCTCGAACATGATCTGGGTCATCTTTTCACGATTGGCCTTGGGGTTAAGAGGAGGCTCAGTGAGAAGAACGGGGTGCTCCTCGGGGGCGATACGGAGCTCATTGTAGAAGGTGTGGTGCCAGATCTTCTCCATGTCATCCCAGTTGGTAACGATACCGTGCTCGATGGGGTACTTGAGGGTGAGGATACCTCTCTTGGATTGGGCTTCATCTCCTACGTAGGAATCCTTCTGACCCATACCGACCATCACACCCTGATGACGGGGGCGACCCACGATCGAGGGGAAGACAGCGCGGGGAGCATCATCTCCGGCGAAACCGGCCTTGCAAAGACCGGATCCGTTGTCCACAACGAGGGCCGCTACGTCGTCGTCACACATTGTTTCGAAGGTATTCCGGTCGGCAGGGACAGCAACACTCTCTAATCGAATGGCAAGTAAACGGTCTGAGGTGAGAGATGCGTTTTATACAAAAGCAACCTACGCCCTCTGGCGACTAGAGCCCTCTCACAAGCAGAGCTCAAACTACCCAAAATGGCACAGTGCACGAGTGTGAGCAGCTCTAGAATGAGCCTGAGGCAAGCACCACACGGCCGCACCAAGTCGGGCCGAGCGGGCAAGCACGCAGGCTGGTTGGTTGACTCGTTTCCTGGCTGGCTGGCTGGCTGGCATGCTGGTCGAGTGGAAACCTCGGTCCGAACCGAACCAGATCCTGAAAAGTATGATATTTCTGAAATTCCGGATCCCGTAAACAATTCCAACGCGGTGGTCTTCGATGTGTTTGCTGTGGCATCCCCATAGACCGAAACTGGCTGCAGTAGAAACCTGATCTGATGCCCAGAGAGCTGCATGGAAACTTCAGTGCAAAAATCGGAAATGGCTGCTCCAAAAGGCTGAAAGGGAGAATTGGCTGAATCTGCTGTGGGGATACAATTCCTGCTCAAAATTGAGAACGTTTGTCACTCCGAGACAAGGCGTGATGATCTTGCAGCGCGGCGAGAGCTCTGGCGTCATTTTTTCTTGATTAGGCGCGCGGAAAACTCGGGATTGAGGGCATCGTCGGTCGCTCAAGCCTCTCGATACATATTGATGAATCAGAATCGGAACACGAACAACCAATGCTCGGCTACTCACTGAAATCCTACGAAGATTGCGGTTCTGCTGAAAACTCAGATCCGGGAATATCGCTCGATCCATCTGTCCCTCGGCTTGTGGAACTCTAGTATTGGGAATTTCGGGCCTGATATCGATATGAACTCGACGACGCGCAGAAGGGAGGCTTTGGACTCGCTCAACTGAAGATCCAAAGAACGAAGCTCCGGAGCTGCGACGCAAGGAACCGACCTAGGAATCACCGATTTGAGGAAAGCTGCTTCCCCTCGTAGAAATCAGCTCCGTGTTCAAGCTGGGAGTTTTCACTCAACTAGCACCCTATCGGTGGATTTTTAAAATGACCAGATCATGATCAAACTCGCAGGCAGACACTTCCACTGTAATTCATCTCAGCAGATATGAGCACAATCAATGATATTCGAACCTGATTCAAAGTCATCCCACCTTAAGTGAAAGTTCTGTTTATAATCTTTCAATTATTCACGTGCCTCCCCCGATGAAAGAGAAGAGTGCGCGGAAAGCGGCGACACCAGTCCTGCATAGATCGGATCCCTTATTCGTAACGAGGCCGCTTTCGTTACGTCATCGTCACATATGTTGACTCGAGTTTGTGATGAGGCCGGAACAAAACTAGGAGAGCAACCTCAGACACCAGAATCTAGAGGCTCGCAACCATACGCGCATCGTAGAGAGAACACTCACATAGCAGGCGTGGAGAGGGAATTTTGAGCCGCGGACCAAACTTGGTGCTCTACCAGACATAGAGTCGTTTACAAAGTCGACCAGTTCACGTGAGGGCAATGCTGCAACTCTCCTTAAAAGGCGTCTTTGTTAAACGCGTTCCGGAAATAAAACCGACGACTCTGAGCCGAGAGGTCGTAGTTGAGGTCGTAAATGAGAGAAGGTTCGATGGGGAGAAAAATTTCTCGGTCGATTCCTTCTGGAATTGCACAGCATTATTTTGAATCCGACTCAATCCGAAGTGGTCCGTGATTCCCATTCTCATCTTAAATATTCTTTGAAGAAAAAAACTGTCTGACTGCGCCAGTCCTCGGTGCTGATAGACGGGAAGTCCATTGAGCTAAAGACCTTGCAAGCAATGCCTGGAATGCGGCCTGAATTCCGCATACCTGAAAGGGCTGATTGTATAACAAGCTTCCCGAATTCCTCGAGGAAAATGACCTCAGCGCCGTCTCTCGGTCTACCTCATCAGAACTCGAAAATGCATTTTTCTATTTCTCGTAGCAGAAGAATGCGTGCGGTGAGAGAAGTCAGTGGAAACAATAAAATCAATTCCTGCCACGATTTGAGCTCGGGAGTCTGTGGATAAGAATCAGGCCTTTTCGAACAACGCCAAGCCGTTCCAGAACTCCGCAGTTGCTCTCGCATCAGAGGTTTAGAGACAGCTTTTGCAACCGTTTCGAAACGTTGTTTGTTGCTGTAGTGAGTGGTTGGTTGGGTGAATAATGAGTCATGTCCGCTATTAGAGTTGAGAGACGCAGTCTCAGTCAGCATGTGACAAGCCCGCCTCCTCATAGGCGAGGAACGTGAAGCCAATCGAGAATGGTCATGCACAATCCTCGACAATTTTTTCATCACCGATTCCTTTAAGTGGACCGATTCCTTCGTCCGGTCATTGGAGCCTCGCGATGAGAAAAAGAATCTAGCCGTTTTACTCCTGGATGGAAGTATCTCAAAATTAGGTACCAGACCTATAGGTTCAAACCAAGACTTTGGATAGCTCTTCTCAGCCGCATTGCAATAGAATGATGATGAAATCAGAAATTGCCAGACAATTCTTCCCTTCCCCTCTTACGAAAGATCGATTCCCCAGAGCGGAATTGATAAGAATTATATCATGAAAAATCACAGACTCAATAGATCAGCTGGCGTGCACCTGCTGGATGGTGCGATAGTTTATTTTACATCTTGCATAGCGCATTGCATCGCTTGTTTGAATGCGGCATCCTGTCTGTCGACTCGAGATCAGCTCGAGAAGAAGGAATACCCACAAATATACAAGATTGTTGTACGTAATTCGTAATGGTCGTAGCGCCCCGAAGAGCTGAGAGCAGTAAAGTTCTTTGCAGCCGTTGGAATGCGGATGACAAACTCCATTGGTGAAATCGGCAAAGTCCAAAAACGTCCCGAAATGCTTAGAAGCACTTCCTGTGAACAATAGCAGGTCCGGACTCGTCGTATTCTTCCTTGGAGATCCACATCTGTTGGAAGGTTGAGAGAGAGGCAAGGATGGAACCACCGATCCAGACAGAGTATTTCCTCTCTGGGGGAGCGATGATCTTGATCTTCATGGTCGAGGGAGCGAGGGAGGTGATTTCCTTCTGCATACGGTCAGCAATACCGGGGTACATGGTGGTTCCACCGGACAAGACGGTGTTGGCGTAGAGATCCTTACGGATATCGATGTCGCACTTCATGATCGAGTTGAAGCAGGTCTCGTGGATACCGCAGGATTCCATTCCGATGAAGGAAGGCTGGAAAAGAGCCTCAGGACAACGGAAACGCTCGTTACCGATGGTGATGACCTGTCCGTCGGGAAGTTCGTACGACTTCTCAAGGGAGGAGGAAGAGGCAGCGGTGGCCATCTCCTGTTCGAAGTCCAGGGCAACATAGCACAACTTCTCCTTGATGTCACGAACGATTTCACGTTCAGCGGTGGTGACGAAAGAGTAACCACGCTCGGTGAGGATCTTCATCAGGTAGTCAGTGAGATCCCGACCGGCAAGATCGAGACGAAGGATAGCGTGAGGAAGAGCGTAACCTTCATAGATGGGGACGGTGTGGGAGACACCATCTCCGGAGTCGAGAACGATACCGGTGGTACGACCAGAGGCGTACAGAGAGAGCACGGCCTGGATGGCGACGTACATGGCGGGGGTGTTGAAGGTCTCGAACATGATCTGGGTCATCTTTTCACGATTGGCCTTGGGGTTAAGAGGAGGCTCAGTGAGAAGAACGGGGTGCTCCTCGGGGGCGATACGGAGCTCATTGTAGAAGGTGTGGTGCCAGATCTTCTCCATGTCATCCCAGTTGGTAACGATACCGTGCTCGATGGGGTACTTGAGGGTGAGGATACCTCTCTTGGATTGGGCTTCATCTCCTACGTAGGAATCCTTCTGACCCATACCGACCATCACACCCTGATGACGGGGGCGACCCACGATCGAGGGGAAGACAGCGCGGGGAGCATCATCTCCGGCGAAACCGGCCTTGCAAAGACCGGATCCGTTGTCCACAACGAGGGCCGCTACGTCGTCGTCACACATTGTTTCGAAGGTATTCCGGTCGGCAGGGACAGCAACACTCTCTAATCGAATGGCAAGTAAACGGTCTGAGGTGAGAGATGCGTTTTATACAAAAGCAACCTACGCCCTCTGGCGACTAGAGCCCTCTCACAAGCAGAGCTCAAACTACCCAAAATGGCACAGTGCGCGAGTGTGAGCAGCTCTAGAATGAGCCTGAGGCAAGCAACACACGGCCGAACCAAGTCAGGCCGAGCAGGCAAGCACGCAGGCTGGTTGGTTGACTCGTTTGCTGGCTGGATGGCCGGCCGGCCGCTTGGTTGGTTGGTCGACTGGAAAGCTCGGTCCAAACCAGACTCTGAGAGGTATGATCTTTCCGAAATAAGCGATCGCTTCGCTTTCGGGAAACTCTCAATCATTCACCAAGTCCCGAACATCCCCTGCGATCTTCTGAGAATAAAGAAAGATTGAGAAATGAAATTTCCTCCCGATGATTGCAAACAATGTTGAGATGAGGGGCATATGACCTTCGGGGGACGAAAGAAGAGGAATCGTCCTTGTGAAACTCATTCGAGTGTCTCGAATGAGACGGTCGCCGAGGTTTTTCATGGAGAAATCTAACGTTCATATAGACAGTTCCGGCTTAGAATTGGGCACGCTTGTCACTCTGGACCACGAATTAATGAACTCGCAGTGTCGCGACGGCTTCAATATCATTTTCTCATTAGGCTTAGGGTCCCCGAGTGAGGGCGTTGTCGGCCGCACAAGTCTAACAATCTATCTAGGTGAACGAGAATCGGTCCTTGCGTGAAGAATGCCCGGCTCATTATCAAGATCTCGCGGCGAACTCAGAGATGTCGTTCGAGCCTCTCCGATTCTTGCTGTCACCCATCGGCTCGACTTGTTATATCGAGCTGACCTGTGCGTCAGTGATTATGATCCATTAGTTGACCAGAATTGAGCAAGTTTTATTTTAAGAATCGATCGAGACAGAAAGATCGCGAATCGAGAACACAACCACGCCTGGATTCATATTATGTACACATATTTCAGGATGATTCCAAAATCGCTTCATTAGAAGCATTTGCGGTGCACGATGGCGGGGCCGGACTCATCATACTCCTGTTTCGAAATCCACATCTGTTGGAAAGTTGATAGAGATGCCAAAATGGAGCCTCCGATCCAGACCGAATATTTCCTCTCGGGTGGAGCGATGATCTTGATTTTCATCGTCGAGGGGGCGAGGGCTGTGATTTCTTTTTGCATACGGTCAGCAATACCGGGATACATGGTGGTTCCACCGGACAAGACGGTGTTGGCGTAGAGATCCTTACGGATATCGATGTCGCACTTCATGATCGAGTTGAAGCAGGTCTCGTGGATACCACAGGATTCCATTCCGATGAAAGATGGTTGAAACAGGGACTCGGGACAGCGGAATCTCTCGTTACCGATGGTGATGACCTGTCCGTCGGGAAGTTCGTACGACTTCTCAAGGGAGGAGGAAGAGGCAGCGGTGGCCATCTCCTGTTCGAAGTCCAGGGCAACATAGCACAACTTCTCCTTGATGTCACGAACGATTTCACGTTCAGCGGTGGTGACGAAAGAGTAACCACGCTCGGTGAGGATCTTCATCAGGTAGTCAGTGAGATCCCGACCGGCAAGATCGAGACGAAGGATAGCGTGAGGAAGAGCGTAACCTTCATAGATGGGGACGGTGTGGGAGACACCATCACCGGAGTCGAGAACGATACCGGTGGTACGACCAGAGGCGTACAAAGACAAAACGGCTTGGATTGCCACGTACATTGCCGGCACATTGAACGTTTCGAACATTATTTGAGTCATCTTCTCGCGATTCGCCTTGGGATTCAGCGGCGCCTCAGTGAGGAGAACGGGGTGTTCTTCGGGGGCCACACGAAGCTCGTTGTAGAACGTATGATGCCAAATTTTCTCCATGTCATCCCAGTTCGTCACAATACCATGTTCTATGGGATACTTGATAGTCAGGATACCTCGTTTTGATTGTGCTTCATCTCCAACGTAGGAGTCCTTTTGTCCCATGCCGACCATGACTCCTTGGTGTCGAGGGCGGCCCACGATCGATGGAAACACAGCACGCGGAGCGTCGTCGCCGGCGAATCCAGCTTTGCACATTCCCGATCCATTGTCCACAACCAAAGCGGCGATATCTTCATCACACATCGCTGGATCAGAGATTGTTGGCGACTTGACTGAATGGTAGCAAGCTCTGGAGTGAGGGGGGTTTTCGGTTCCACAATGGAACACATGTCGCTTGGGATGGCACACGCATGCGCAGTACAAGCCCAGTGCTCTTTGTGCCCAAATAAGGAGAAGAAGTTTCCAGTTTAGGGGCCCACTCTGTTTGGATTCTTCCAGCCAGCCTGAAGCTATGTTAGTAAGTCAGTCAGTCAGACAGTGAATAGAGAGCCCATCGTTTCTAACAGAGACAATCTAGACGATCGCGGCTCTAGATAGTCTCGAAGATCACGCTGCAGAGAGTAACGTTCAAGGCCTGCGAGTTATGCCTCTCCTACGAGAAGACAGCCGGGATCATCGCAGGACTCTATGTAGATGCTTGAAATGCTCAATAAACCCCCGAACCACCTAGAATGTTCTCAAAGCTGGAAAAGGCACGGCACGGAAAAGGATTCACTCGGAATCACACTAGTTATCTTCATGGCAATGTGAAACGTCGCTTGATCGATCGAAAAAATCTTTCTTGAAACAGAGAGAAATCTTGGGGGAGGTCTCCGAGGTACAGGTCTTTCGATGATGGAAAATCACTCTAAAATGAAACAGATTTCAATTATGTGGGCTCATCGTGAACAGGCTCGTGAGGTGATACCTGAAAAGATGACCTGTTTCGATAAGGAGGCTGGCAACCCTCAGTGGAGGACTGTGAGAGCTAGCTCGGCCGTTTTGTTCATCGCTCGCTTTGATGTATAAATATAATAATACATGTATCTACTTCTGTAGAAGCCGGGGTGTGATTCCAAACACGAATTTCGGGTATCATTCTTAGGGCTGTAAATTTGTCGTGGTAAACAACATCAAAAGTCGCGGAAGAATCGCGGCGAACACAGTCGAAAGTCGCGAAAAATCACGGCTTTGGCGGAAGAGGTCGAAGAGATGAGAAAACTCCCGTGGAATATCCCGAAAAACGGAGTTTTATTCCGTCGCAGGGAGTATTCTTCATATTAACGCCCAAATTACTCGACTCTTCGCTGTAGCTGCTGTTGTGTTCCATGCTCAAACATCTGTAAAACTGCTGTCTGGAGTTTCCGCTTTGTCTCCGTTGAAATTTCCGACGTTTTAGTCTTCTTCTTATGAACAGACGTGGCGAGATGTTCAGAGCATGAATATATTCGTAGATGGTCAATTGATACGTTGCAAAAGCTATCCCATTATTTCTCCCAGTTCAGCGGCTTGGTGTGAGAATCGAGTTTCTCAATGAGCAATAACTCTGACGCATTCGTCTTGCCTGAAACATTCATTCAGTGACACGGATTTTTTCTCATCAACAAAACTGGTTATGAGTTACGAGACACGTTCCGAATGGGGAACTTCTTCTCGAAATGACTTTCCGGGTCAATCCGGAGTCACCCGCTGCGGAATCGAACACACAAGCCATGGACCAGCCAAAAAATCGGCTTTACAATCATCTGATTTCGTGGCGGTCCGCAAAATTTCTAGTTCAGAGGAAGCACCTCTTGAAGACTCCGTTCCGAATCTCTGAGGCGATATTCGAAGTTAGCTTGTGCTCTCAACGGCTTTCCAGTGACCGCCAATACGAGCGATAGCCAAAAGTTTGTTGCCAAATAATGCTCGAGACCACGTCTTGCTGCTGAGTTTCAGTTGCGAGAAGCTGGTTCCCGTCTTCTAGTAGAGTGTAGTCTATCTTCTTAGAGTCTCAGGGACCATTTTTGTCCTGGTGGGAGGGCCCGCTAGGGGGCGTTTGGTCGTATTTAAGCGAAAACAGGACTCTCCTTGCTAGTGTTGCTGAGGCAATCGGTGTGTTTGGTGTACCGTGGCAGTCATCAACGTAGGATCTATTCAAAATGTGTGACGACGACGTAGCCGCCCTTGTTGTTGACAACGGATCCGGTCTTTGCAAGGCTGGTTTCGCCGGAGACGATGCCCCCCGTGCCGTCTTCCCCTCCATTGTCGGTCGCCCCCGTCATCAGGGTGTGATGGTCGGTATGGGTCAGAAGGATTCCTACGTAGGAGATGAAGCCCAATCCAAGAGAGGTATCCTCACCCTCAAGTACCCCATCGAGCACGGTATCGTTACCAACTGGGATGACATGGAGAAGATCTGGCACCACACCTTCTACAATGAGCTCCGTATCGCCCCCGAGGAGCACCCCGTTCTTCTCACTGAGCCTCCTCTTAACCCCAAGGCCAATCGTGAAAAGATGACCCAGATCATGTTCGAGACCTTCAACACCCCCGCCATGTACGTCGCCATCCAGGCCGTGCTCTCTCTGTACGCCTCTGGTCGTACCACCGGTATCGTTCTCGACTCCGGAGATGGTGTCTCCCACACCGTCCCCATCTATGAAGGTTACGCTCTTCCTCACGCTATCCTTCGTCTCGATCTTGCCGGTCGGGATCTCACTGACTACCTGATGAAGATCCTCACCGAGCGTGGTTACTCTTTCGTCACCACCGCTGAACGTGAAATCGTTCGTGACATCAAGGAGAAGTTGTGCTATGTTGCCCTGGACTTCGAACAGGAGATGGCCACCGCTGCCTCTTCCTCCTCCCTTGAGAAGTCGTACGAACTTCCCGACGGACAGGTCATCACCATCGGTAACGAGCGTTTCCGTTGTCCTGAGGCTCTTTTCCAGCCTTCCTTCATCGGAATGGAATCCTGCGGTATCCACGAGACCTGCTTCAACTCGATCATGAAGTGCGACATCGATATCCGTAAGGATCTCTACGCCAACACCGTCTTGTCCGGTGGAACCACCATGTACCCCGGTATTGCTGACCGTATGCAGAAGGAAATCACCTCCCTCGCTCCCTCGACCATGAAGATCAAGATCATCGCTCCCCCAGAGAGGAAATACTCTGTCTGGATCGGTGGTTCCATCCTTGCCTCTCTCTCAACCTTCCAACAGATGTGGATCTCCAAGGAAGAATACGACGAATCTGGACCTGCCATCGTCCACAGGAAATGCTTCTAAATATCTGCACAATCGAAGCCACATCAAAATGCACTGGCGCACCAGTTGCCCGCAACACTCGTCAACTGCTTACCATCTGCGCACTGCAGTGCTTTGGATGTGTGCTTTCTATTTTTCGTTATCGCTCGCACGCTTCTAAGTTGTTATCAAGACCCACTTAACATCAATGGAGGACAATAAACTGATATTTGCACGTTCCATCTACTCTAAGAATTTTTCAATGTTTTCACCCATAATTTCTGCAGATGCGTCATTTAGGAATTATTTTCTCGCTTGTTCACCTTCCTGAGTCTCGTTGTAAATACCTCAAGGGAATATTCAAGGTTTGGCATACTATTCCGGAGTAACATCACTGCAGCGAAGTTTTCGACGGCCTCTCCATGAGCTGAGTACAAACTGGAACATTTGCATAAAACCAGGCATTGATCCAAGTTGCAATCAGAACACTACTTGTAACGGACTCCTCTTGAGCAACTATTTATTGTCGATTCAGAATCAATCGCGAACAAACATGGTTCTGTCGGAATATTCATGAAGTCAAGCTCTCAGCCTTTCGATGAAGCTCCAGACTTTGCAGTTTTTGTCAAAATCACCGCAAAGTTTCCCAGCCGAGGATGATAGCTCCGAAAAGTGACCGTTCGAGACGGATGAACTGCTTCCACTTTCCTGCCTGGAACACGATATACCATCGTTTACGATGGTGCCTGATCGCTGCTTTGTGTCTCACCGGACTTGGATTTCAAACTTTGGAATCAATGACTTTGTATCTGGACTATCCTTACGAAGTCGTAATTTTTGATAAAAGAGTTGCTAAAGAGATATACTTTCCCTCGGTCACCATATGTCCTGAGAATTGGTTTGACGTGGGTACGGAGGAGTGCAAGAAAGATCCCGGATTTTGTACGGCTGAAGGTCAAGTAAGTTTTGATTGACCCTCGTCTGCCACGAGGTCGATCTCTCTTTGAACTTTTTAAGCTTCTTAGGAATCCCACTCAAAATCGATACGGGAAATCAAGCGGTGTCTCCGTTGTCATTCCTCTCAGTAACTCTCAATTTCCCCCCGAGATGCTGACCATCGGGTTCTACCACTTCCAAGGCAATGCCACAATCCGGAAGCTGGTGAGATTTGAGGCTCGTGACCTGTTCCAATGTCGAATGGTGTCCAAAATCTGTCCGAGCTTCGATTGCGTAGATTTGTGAGTCGATTTCTGTCAATTTGAGCGCTGTATGTGTAGAAGACCTGAACTCTGGAATTCGAAGGGGCGGATACGTACAGCTTTCGGACGCTTCTTTGAATTTGCTTTCCAGCATCAAGCCGACTTACTTCAGGCAGCCACGACACCACTGTTATACGATGGATTTGTTGCAATTCTTACCCGCTAGACATTTTTATCGCAAGTGTGAAGATGCCTGGTCATATCGTGAGTGTTGATATCAAAGCAACGATACCCATGAAACCGTAATGGGTAGAAGAATGAATCAGAACCGCTTTTCCTTAGGCCTCGAGCTCTCTTCCGAATGGAGCAACCGGACTCTCACGCTCGCTTCAGATTTGATGGACGCCGCGATTTTCATCCAGGGACCTGGTCTCGCGATGCCAGCAAAGCAGACTGTGGTAGATTTGCCGACAGGGAAAAATCTACGCGTCGGCGTAAGACAGGTAGAGCTCTCGTCTGTCACTTGAATGCTGAACTTCGCACTGAACGTGACGTGGTTGTTTGTGTCATGCTTTATCCTCGATTCTCACATGGAAGCTGCTAACCCCCTCGAACCAGATTGTCACGGATCGTTTGAAGCGCCCGTTCGCTTCGAAATGTCGCGAATATTCGGACATGGATGATCAGTTCTTCGGGCTCGAAAGCCGCGAGTACTGTATTCAGAAATGCGTTATAGCAGCAGAAATGGACATTTGCAACTGCGTACTCATCCTCCACGAGTATGGGGAAACTATAGCGAAACATTTACCGATGTGCAACGCGATCCTCGCCGGTAAGTAGAATGAATAAGGTGTAACACACGGATCCCCTCTCCCTCGAGACCGGATCGCTCGGTGATGAATTTCTCAGAGAACGCTCAGCTCGTTCAAGTTGGAAAACATGTTTCTATCATACAGTACGATGTTTTCGGAGTCTTGCGGCGACCGATAGGATCCAAGATTGCGTCGACCGTTGCGATGTTAACTGCCTGTGAGTTCGCCTTTGTATTCATCTTGAATTTCTGCTTACACTCTGTTGATCCGAGGGGACGGTTGATTCAACTGGATCAAGCTACCACCTAAAGGGTGAGGTCATTCCCGATTGAGACAGAGAGGACTATCGTTGTTTCACAGAGATATAAGCTACGATGTGAAGGTATGGTCACTGCGTGACCTTCCTAACCCGCAAAACGAAACATCTCTATCTCCACCGCGAGCGTACAAGCTGAATTTGGAGTTTTATTCGGATCGTATCGAAGTGAGCAAGGAGCAACAAATGATATCGGTACGTGAGCTTTGTTGAACAGAACCGACTACGGAAATGAGTGATCAGGCTTTTCTGAGTCGCTATAGATCGAGCTAGATAATACATTGCTGTTGAGTGATTGTCAATTCTGGACCGATCTCAACTGAAAATCGTCTGAAAGAAGTTTGGTTAACCCGGTCTCAATTCGCAGTCCGTGGAGCTGCTCGGATTACTCGGAGGCTATGTTGGGATGTGGATCGGAGTGTCTCTACTCGAGACCTTTGGCAATCTCCAGAATCGGTTCTCGAGAGGAAAAGGGACGACAGATCCTTAGAGAAACTCCGCAAAATGCCCACACTTGTTCTCTTCATTGGATGACGCAACCGTAAAGCAATATTTCGGCGGTCGCTCCGACGTCCAATTTCCTGAGAAAAATTCGGACTGCAACGAGAGATCGGAGAGAAAATCAAAAAGAAAAGAAATTAGTCTAGCAGTCGGGGGTGGTAGTTTAGACTGTGTTCATCCCTGAAATAAACTGCGTAGATATTACAATGGAGAGAGAAAAAATTCTCATCACGAGCAGTCTGTCGAGACATTGTATCTCTTGAATAATAAAGGTCGTCGCATCACACCCCAGTAGGAGTGTCATCCGCTGCGGGTTGAAAGCTCTCGTATTGCTCATAGCGACTGGGTCGAACCGTGAGTGAGTGGCCCTTTGAAACTTTTTCGCCCAGTTTGTTGCGAGTAGAAAACGTGTAGGGAAACCAAAACGGGTTAATAAGCAGTCAACAGAGAAATTCTTTCCTCGGAGGGCCCACACACTGACCGTAGGCAGTCCTGCTGAGGCAGCCGCCGCCATCGTCGCCATCACATCGCAGTCGAAAGGCCCTCTTCCTCTCTACCCTGTGCCTGCCCTACGGTGGCATTTGGTGAGTCTGGTCCGTCTCTTTTCCATGTTAGGAGCTGAGAGGGAGGTAGGAAGGAAGCGAGCGAACAACCTCGTCGAGCGATCTCTTCTCTTCCTTCTCGCTCGAGCTTGGTTTCGTTGATTCGTTCGCTCGTTCTCTCACGCCGAGCCAAAACCCGAACAAGAGTAGCTTTTAAAAACCCTCCGGTCTCTGGCCATGCCGACCGGCCAGCCGGCGAGCTAACATATGGATAACTCAAGCGACCAAAGTAGACAGCCCATGTGTGACGCGGCGGCTAAGCGTTGACAACGCTTCTCACGAAACCGGTTCCACAATACAAATGGCACCGTTTATTGATGAAGGTCCCGATATCCTCACGACGGAACCATTCAAGGTCGAAGCGAAATTCGCGTAAGACCATGGAAGTGATCTCAGCTCGAAATAAGCAGCCGTCGACCACCTTCCCTTAACTGACTGTGAGTGGCATATTTCCGATCGAGGCCTCTCATCGGTGAGAGGAAAGCGCGTCGAACAACTCTGTCAGAAACAAATGTGTCCAACTGGACAATTTATTGCATGGGCCACGTGTTCCCACCCACAGCAAAAGTTTCCATGGAGAGTAAAAGAAAATTTCTTCGTAATCTCCCAAAACTACGCTAGGAATTCGTTGAAACACTTGCGGAGCTTGTTATTTGAATAACAATGTGATTTCTGGATCATCAAAGATAATTTCTTAATAGTCATCTCTACGATTCCTTTTAGAATCGCAACAGCGCTAACCGAGCGTTCATTCTACATTTTAAGAAACGGACTGAATGCTCTCACCACCCGTTTTCCACTGGCTGTAAGGAATGACATATCTGTGCTGTGGAATCGTGGATACTTCAAGATTGCAACCCGCCAGTTCTTCACACCGTGGGTCGTCGTCCTTAGCGATGCAATAAATAGATGTTGGATCTTTAGGCATTCATAAAACGAAGTTAAAATCTGATTCGCCCGCCTCAAGTGGTCCGGATGTTGTGGAACAACGAAGTTGTCAAAAAATTCATCGACTTTATCATTCACTGCAAAGACTTCGTTTCCTCCAATGCTGTCTAAGCTCAGCGCCAATATCGAGTTTGACTTCGTGTTCTTTAAATGCCTAAAGATGCAATCATCACTAGTAATAAAGAATCCAGACACTAAGGAAGAGCCTTAGTTTTCTCTGATTGTCATCTTGAGGTTGCGGCCAACGCCACTTCGCCAACCAACTCATGTGACTGGCCTGGAATAGATGCTGAACACCTCTGCTGTGATGCTAGCAATTTTCGAGGACTCACTGCTCGCAGAGTCGGAGGAATCAATTTCTGCAGGAGACGAGATTACTCGGAGAGGAACGTAGAAATCTTAGTCCATCGACCGAAGCGGCTCGACTGATGCGGAAGACCAGTCTAGGTCTCTACTGATTCAGCTTTTGGGTGTCATTGAAGACTTCTGTGAAAAAAGTAGGACTGGACGGATACCTTGTGGAGCTACTGAACTTTACCCACATTGTTGGCATTCGGAGGTTTCCCGAGAAATCTCGACGTCGGAGGAAGGCGATTTTGTCATCCGCGATCTTATGCGGAATCTCCCCAACGGAATTCTGAGCGAACGACTGAAACTCGGAAAATCAGGAAAACTATTGAATCACCGGAAAGTGAGTTCCTTAGCAATAACTCCGCATGGAACTTATAGACGGAATTTCATCAGTTTCCAATGAAATCAGGGCTCGAGGAAGAATGAGGGGCGAGTTCTTCGGAGTCCTGATGAATGTTTCATCAGAGGAATAGATCAGAACACGGGATTACGGTGTTCACTGGAATTGAATTTATTCTCAGCTTGATCTATCGCTGGTATAAGCGGTTGCTAGAAGAAACTCATCAAGTTCGGATCGATCTAGATGATCACAATCTCCACTCTCGCTGTTGCAAACTATTAAACATGATCTCGGTTGTAATCACCACCGTTAATAGATATCGTTGTTTTCATTCGCCAAAGTCATCTCAGCTTTTTCCACAATTGACATCGAAGTCGTTCGTCAACTAATACTTCAATGATTTATTCTTCTATATATCCACGTAAGAGAGGACGAACGCAATCAAAATTACATACACGTATCTAGACGCATGATATTATGCGATTGGCGGCTTCTGTTGCGGCATTCGCTGTTACTGCGGCTGCTGTGTGTCACCGATTCCGATGGGATTCTAAAGTTGTAGCGTGTCATTTCGGCGGATCAGAGAAGATTTTCCCCGTTTTCCCGCTCCCGTTCCATCTTCGTCATATGTATATCGCATTTCATTCCTCTAATTCCGTTTCTCCACTTCTCCCCTCCCCCCCCCTCTCTCTGTTGAGTACATTCCGGGCTGTTATGAAGTGCTACCAGACTAAAAGGCTCGGCTCGTTCATACCGACGGTGGTGTTTGGTGGCGTTGAAGGCCAGCAGTCGAAAACTGAGATGCAGCGCTGACTGGCGTATTTGGGGGCGGATAAGCGTGGATGTGTCCACCCTGCTGGTCCAGAGGGTGAGCTGTGATACTCAAGGAATGCAAATGACTAGTCAAAATAGCATTCGGCGAAGAAAGTGAGCCCACGCGATGCGGAAGGCTGTGGTGGTCGTCGGGGCTCATGACGGAGAGATCCGAATTTGAATCCTGTCGTAGAACGGAACTGTACGATCCGGAAGTCGATCCAGTTGAATGAGCTGTAGCGTAAAAAACAAGAATTTATAGAAAGCGAAACGGTGTTAGAACATTTCGGTGGGCCTTTAACTGAGAAAACGGGGCGGATTCACATGATAGTAGTGGCCTGAAGCCGGAAATATCGGCTAACTCGACTACACACCTCCAGGACTTGTACGAGGTAGTCTCAGGTCGGTAAGTCCGTGCTGTCCCTGTAGCGGATAGCCAACCATATCAGATGGGAAAAACTGATGCGGCGCGCTCTGATGCCGCATGGACGACATCAAAGTTCCGTAGCCAGCTGCCGTTGTCGTCGATTTTTTGCCGACGTTCTTTTTCGGTGTGCTCCCTTCGACACTCTTCGGTTTTCGTTTCCGTGTCTGTATACCATCTTTCTTCATAGCGGCTGGTCGGTTTACCTGTGAATACAAAGATATGGAGTCATGTCCAGTGTTCTTTGACTTCTAATATTTTCCTTCCAGATTAGCGTTTCTTCGAGTGTCAGAGCCGGTACTTTTTGGTACCTGATTCTCCTTATTGGTAGTAGCCGAGAAATCGCACCCGGTTAGGATCCTATCGCTTTTATCAATTGGAAAAAATAATCGAGACTTGGAGTGAAGATGGACTGCATGAAGCACTTTATTGTTAACTAG
Source organism: Neoseiulus cucumeris (assembly GCA_021527715.1). Taxonomy (NCBI): domain Eukaryota; kingdom Metazoa; phylum Arthropoda; class Arachnida; order Mesostigmata; family Phytoseiidae; genus Neoseiulus; species Neoseiulus cucumeris. Next base: position 112,129 of record JAJSRV010000097.1, read on the forward strand.
ATTCTGAGCGAATGAATGCAGCAAATGATTGAAGAGACGAGCAACATTAAAAAATTGCCATTCAAACTCTGCGAAGAATGGGTCTTATACGGGTATCGACCTCATCTCGAGTGCCACGCGTTCGCAGTCGTATTGAACTCGCTCAACACCAGCACCAACAGCCTCACAGTACGAGAAAAACAGGTTAACGTCGCCGTGAGAGTAAACTATACTTTCTGTCGGAAATGTCATTGATGTGTGTACATATAAACCCAATAGGAATGTACGGGTGGACAAACGACGAAATGTACCTAATCTTCTGCTCATAGGGCTCACGGATTTCTAGACGAACACATCTACCACGGCGATAGTGCGAGATCTAATCTATCCAAGAACATCAAACGAATGAATAAATCATTGACGACCAACCCTACAGAATCTATTTCCGAACTCACCCCGTGCAATTTGTAGTAGAGACCGCATGCATTGCAGACAGGTTCGCCTTGGTTGTTTCGTCTCCAAAGAGTTGTGTTGTTCGTGTCGCAATTCGAACAAACCAATCCTGGACGTTTATTGAGGCTCGGCTGAAACGGAGATAAAATCATCAGGTTTGAACATTGGAAAGCGCATTAGAATTTGCGATGGCTCCATTTCTGGACTCTACTTGGCAGTCTAGCTTCATGTCCCCCTTTCTAGAATTTCCCATTAGCTGCAAAGAAAATCCAGGAACTTCTGGGTCTTCTCTCCTACCCAGCACCCAAGCCACCTATGGACCGATTGTGCGCTCGAGACCTTCAGCAAGGAGCTCGATTAGGATCGAGATTTCGCTCCACAGGATTTTTGCTCGAGACGGACCTCTCGCTCGATTTCCAGGAACACGGAGCAACTCACCGTGTCTTCGAACGGAGCCAGGACTATCGGAAGGTCATCTGACTTCGCCTCAACCGTTTTTGAGACTTTTCTTTGAGCGCACTCGACCAGTTCAGCAGAAATGTAGGAACCGGTAAATCTAAATGTCACCACAGTTAAAAGTTACAAACTGCACGCGAAAACTCCCCGAAGGAAGCAAATGTAGAGAAACCGCGTTGAGACTTCGCTCAAGCAGTCGAGTATAATGGGTCGAGAGCCGAGAACGAATGTGACGCTTCCATCGCAGTACATCGTACATCGAGGATGCGTCACCTTACCTCTCTGAGCATTAGCTTATCGCATTGTCCGCTCCATCTGGCCTCTCGTAGCCAGGTAAACACTCGGCGGCGTATGCAGTTGGGTAGTCAGGCGTTGAACCATTCAAACTAACAGGCAGTCAGTCAGTCAGGCAACGAGGCAAAGGGCCTCAGGTCGCCGATTACAGACCAGGGTTCCCCTATGGGGGCTCGGCTGCTTTTAGTTTCAACCGCCGAAGGAGGAAAAAGAAACAACATCGCCACAACTAGCATTGGCAGTTGAAGCAGCAGCAGCAGCAGCGTCGGTCCGAAGGCGTCTTAAGTTTTATTTTTATCTCTGCCTCACCTCACCCTTGTGCTGGTCTTCTCGTTGCTATCTTTCCACGCCATCTAAGATATTGAAAGCAAGCCGGCAAAGTCCATCACTTGGTCGTCCAGAGATTTTGACCGAGACCGAGAGAAAGAACGGACCCAGCAGAAGAAGAACGCGATCTACTTCGAGCCGTCGCACGGAATGTGAGGAAACTGTTCGAAAAAAACTCGCGCTCCTCACTCCGACAGCTCAAGAGATGAATTCAGAGAGCCGAGAGCAGTGTTGAAACTTATCGTGAAGTTATGGGAAGAAAAAACATTCGGAAATTACGAAACCCTCCAGCTTATAAAGCTTCTTCGCTTTGAAGTGCTTCACATGGCATACCCGAGGGTGATTGGTCGGTCTCACTGTCGGTCGTTTATTGCGTGGACATAGAGCTGTGGTTCCCAAAGCGGTCCACAGGGGCGCCAAGGGGTCCGCGGGTTGCTCCAAAGTCTACAGGAAAGGCTCTCTATGTTGAAGAAGTTTGAAAACTACTCACATTGAATACCGGCAATAGGAGGGTCCGAGCCGAAGCGCGACGTCTCTCGATCTAGTTAGCAAGTTCGGCCAAGGACAGTGTCTCCGTGCACCTTCCATGGTAGAGCTTCCATGCCTTTGTTGACCGATTTTCGGTACCTGAGCCCCTACCGAGCTTTTCGCCCCTTGCAACAGAATTGACGATCAAGAGCCAGGTCAACGACTTTAGGCGACTGACCTGACATTCTGTTCCTCAAACTATCGGGCTTATACTCCAGACTAGACCCTGGCTCCCGTAGCACGGAATACAGCTGTTCTCTTGGAACACGGTCCGTGTTATACTACCAACCGTACCGCCATAATACGGTCCGCATCGTATCAAAAATACGGCCCGTACCGTGCTTGATATGGATACGGCCCGTACCGTATTACAGTATCATGGAATACGGTGTCTGATTTGGAGCCTGGGAATACTTCGAAGGGAATTGGGAATCATTCAACGGAGCATTTCCAAGACTTCTTCCTCAGGCTTGCCAGGCGGCCCGAGATGTTCGGCAGCGCCTGGGGTGTCGACTCACAGGGATACTTCATCTAAATCTCAGATTTGAGGGCGGGAGTCGTGAGAGCTCGTCCCTCAAATGTCTCATTCCCACCCGATTCTTCTGGAGCTCTACGAACATCTCGAGATCTGCCGTGGAAGTCCGATCTACTCGGATCCAATTCTACGATGATCTCAATCAAGCATACATGGAAAAAAGTGAGCATTACCACTTTGGTATTTTGGTTTCATATCTAATCAACATAACAGAAAATCACCAAACACTTGTTTACAAAGCGAAATGCCACTCAAATGTGTTGTTCTCGCGCTTTCATTGCGAGGTCCCCCCTTAAAAACTCCTTGGATACCGAGATGTCGTGATTTCAAGAGAAAGATCTTCCGTTCCCTCGTAGAGTTTCGCCGCGACCGCCAAGTCATTCAGAAGAAGATTCGATCAGAAAGATTTTCAGAGGAACTCTGAGAGAAACGCCCGAATTAATGTGTGCGGTAACTGACGCTCGATTCGAAGGAGCGTGAATCGTCCCCGTAAAGCGAACCGAACAATGAGGGAATCTTTGTGGGAAGGTGCAAAAAAGGACAGTTTCAAGTGCCCCGCCTCCAAGGCAGAGGTGCCCAAACCATTTTTCATGGCCCGCGGCGTCGCATCCGCTCTTCTTGGCATGTTTTTCCTCGGTATTAAGTTCATCAAGTCAACATACTCGGACCTTCTCCGACCTCGGGAATCGGATAAGGGTCGACAAAGGGAAGAATCCTGACTCCTTTCGCTGTCCCGGGAACAAAACTTCCTGATTTTCCTACAGCTCTAAATCATGAAATCGAACTCCAACCCCGCTCTGTGAACCGTCTTTGATGACATTCACGCTCATGTTAGGCAGAGTCAAGATGGTGAAGGGGTCTCCCATGACATTTTCATTCTCAAGAAAAATGCAAGAAACGACTCGCTGATCATCCTGTACATATATCGGCTCAGTCAGTCATTCCAACGTTGATCGAGGTCTCGCTCCGTCGTGGCTCTTCTAATCCAACTCCGAGCGGGAATCACCCGAGTTCTGAGAACCTGACCTCTGGGATTCTGGTTAGATGCCAAATGTTCCAATCCATGTGATTGCACAATATTTGGGTGGTAAGAGTATTTTTCGCCATACTGGAGCTTCATCATCTGGAATTCGAGATGACATTCCGCGGAACAGGAGAGCAGATACCGTAAGATCCAGTTGGAGAGCGAATTCTGGCTTCAAATGGATACAGTGAATCCTCGGATAACGAACGCGTTCTTTTCTCAATTAACGGTCCTCGAGAGGTTCCAAGATGAGATGATACTTTGGCGATAATCTTCGACTTCTTTCAGATCAGGCGAGAACATAGAGTAAACCTGATGAACGTTTCGAGCCGTTTCCGTCTTTCTCATCACCGCGTTCGACAATTGCTGTGATTCTCTCCCTGGAGCACTCCATGCATACCCGATCCTCACGCTCAACACTTTCTGGAAAGACTCGCGGAATTTCCCTACAGAGCCGCTCTTTCCACAAATGAGGAATTCTACTTCACGGGAATTCGGTCATCGCCGATAGTCCAGGAATGACCAAGCCACGATAAAAGGATATTGTTTCATGGTTCGATTCGGACCTATGTGGTACAGCGGACAACTGAATTCATAGAACTCATGTTCTAGAAACTTGAGCGGATTCTAAGAAATACTAGTTTCATTCTTTCGAATTAAATACATCAATGCAGACTCCACACGTGAAGTTCCAGCACCGAGTGAGTGGCACTACAATAGACTCCGCCCAACATGGCTTGAGCTCGCAGGCCAGATATCGGGTCGACAAACTGAGCGTCGAGAAATCCACCCATTCGACCAGATAGCCAAGCCTCCAACTCTATATATAGCCTTCGATAGACTCTCCCGTTCTTCCCTCTGGGCACTCCAAGTGCAAAGATGGTCGCATATGTACGACTAGTCAGCTCCGAGAGTTTTTCGTCTTCCAAAAATACTCTTGGCGAAAAAGAAACAAGAGCGAAAAATAATTTCATGCGCGGCCCATGGCGGAGCTCCACCCCTCGCTCCGCCCAGCGGCCTTCGAAGTTTTGCTTGTCTGCTACGTTTCCGTCCGCTACACGCTCCTTCATCACTTCACATGGATTCTGTCGAGTTTGCTCTGGAATGCGAAAATTCCCTCCACGAGTTTATTCTAGCTGTATCCTTGAAGAGAAACTTACGGACGATCACTGTTTTGACACTTTAGGAAGGTCGGAACTGGGCTGGCAGTCGCGTTGTCCCCATTGCAAATCTACATTCGATTCCAGATTCGCGTGGCTTTTCTCCTTTTTCTCATCAACGGCCTGAAGCGGACTTTTTCGGAGACAAAACGCTGACCATTGAGATCAATGATTCATCGCAATTGATGGGGAAATCAATCCATCAATCATGGTAACACCGGACGCATATTTCGCTGTCTGGTTCCATCTTGATGAAAGAAATCGAGCAAGATACCGCTTTATGGCATTTAAATTGTTTTATAAGCCGTACGCAAAGCCGACAAGCAGATAGTGACAAACGAGCGAGCGAACAGATCCACATATCTGAGTTGACGTATGATTAGATAGCATGAGGATGAATATTGATTCAACACGCTGATTATCAGAACGCTCTTTTTTCATTTGGTAGGGCGGATTCCGGCACTTAGCTTCCCATTGTTAAAGTGAGTATTAATTTTAGTTTTTGGAACGAGCACGCTTGCTTCTAGTTCATGGGTTTTGTAGAATCCCGCGAAGCAGGCATCTGCTCGGAACGAGAAGAGGATTATTTCCTCCTCTTGGTGAACTAAATATATCAGCAGATGGTTTCCTAACGCGAATGTGGTGTTCGGTGTGTTTTGCACTCTGGCCTAGAGAGCTCAGAGGGTAAACAATCCTGCGTAAGCTCAGAGAAGTGCAGGATATTTTGTTTCAACGGAGAGACAGTTCTAAAATTCTCATCAGGGGGTCTCTGCGTTGTCGCCGTCACAGCTTTCGAAATCCTCATGAGAGTCAGAAAGAAGGCTTGATCACAATCCAGACATCTCAGAAATCAGCTTCCCAGGTTCTATGATAGAGCAATTCTGATAGGTTCGAACGAAAAACCGGATCAAGTTCTTGTACTTTGTGATTCAACTTCGGAAATTTTCCAAAGATACTCCGGCACTACATTCTGAATGTTCCCGGAAAATGTTCCGCAGCAATCACAGAACAAAGCGGATCTAGTTTTGGATTGGATACGCGGTATAGAACGACATCCAAGTGGACAAGCATTCAAGTAAACGCTCAGCTCCGCAACATTTTCTATATACGTTGGACACCGTTTCTGCTGGCAGTGTGTCTAGAGCGACGCGGACGTCGTCTGGCAGCTTGCTTGGCGACGAAAAAAGAAAAACCGGAGCGTCTGAGAAGCAGAAGATCGTAAAATGTGACGAAAATATCAAACATGGTTGCGAGGGGGAAATACGGCAAACGACACCATCCAGAAGAACGTTTCAAACTTTCCATCAAGCCAATTTAATCACGAAACGTCGAATGAAGAAATCGTCGTCCACGGCTGCGTGCTTCAACATCGACAAGCACGCACGCACGAGCCGTTTTGGTTCGTGTCAACTTCTGCCCAGACTATCTTCGTGAAAAACCATAGTGAGGCGTTTCCTTTGCGTTCTTACCAGATGAAAATCAACGGTCAATTTCACGGCGACTCATTGACAAAATGAACTCATCAGAACCTATCACGTAACATATTCATAATTCAGACAGGCAATGGCGACGAGTCCTGAGCATAGCGAACGCAAGCTCAAAGAACCCGAAGTAGCGGCACAGACTTTCTGTTTGAATTTGGGAAGTCGCCAGAAGTCGACTCGAAACGTAAGACGTCGTCGCCAACTTTGCTTGCGTGCCCAGAAGAGGTTACTCTTCCTATTGGCGACACTTCTTCAAAAACAATGAGAGGCTTTATACAACGCGCCATGACAGCGTTTCCTATAAAATCAGAAAACAGCGAGTTGCTCGCCTTGTTTGCCATCTTTGCTCGCTCGCTAGCTCGCTAGCTTGCTGCTCGGCTCTTAGAATAACTGGTGGAAGAATGGACGGCTAAAAGCCTGACCACTGCCTCTATTATTGCTGCTACCGTTGAAATCTAGAAAGCAGTCCATCAATTTTAGAAGAAGGAGTCAACACCACAATTAAGACGAGAATGCAGCAACAGATCGTGAAGAATTCTTTCGATTCTTCCAAGCGTGCCCCGCACGAGGTTTTGTGATGGAGCCAAGTTCGAAGTTGCCGTCTACCCTGATCAACGAGTCCATGGTGAGAGAACTGTCAGGTTCCAAGTTCGGAGAATGTGTAGAATAAAATAAATGAGACTTTGACGATTCAAGGCACTTCATGTTATTAGCGTATGGTGAATCGAGTAGTTCACCGAAGTCGGGTTCCCTCATTGTTAGGCATGAAATGTGTTGTGGAACAGGTTTCATCATCGACCCATTTCTAGTTGGGAAGGCAGTCTAGCTTCTACGGTTTAGAACTAAAGATGAAACCAGACAATAAAATGGAGAACGTCTCGGATTGTACATGTCCATGATGGACGTGATCGGAATCGGCATGGCAGATGCAATTAATGATTACCATAGATAAACGACAGGAATTACCTCGATTTATAACTTCAGAAATACGAGAACGCTGTTGATGCCGCTTATCGTTCTTCGCTGGACAGTTCACTCAATAATCTAAAATCCATCATAGAACCCACCTCACCGAGAGCGTGCCGAGTGAGTTGTTGTCTTTCGAAACCCGAGATTCACATATATCTGTGGACTTGAGGCTCAGAAGGACCTGATCATGTCAGCATGAGCCTGACGGCGAGTGGTAAATTGTTCTCTCCCATCTGTCTGTGTGATATCAACGTCGGATCGAAGAGCATTCTATTCAGTTTGTCTCCTTGTTCGTCGCATGATCAGTTCATCTGGCGGTGTCATGAATGGTGCAGCAATGACAATGATCATGATGAAATTGCTGCTGAAGAGTTGATGAGAAAAATCAAAGCTTGTCTTGGCCCAACTCTACTGGTTTCATCGATTCGGCAGTTCTCCCTTGAACGAGAAAAGCGAAGCTTGTTTTCCGTCTCGAAAGTACGCCCGTCGGCCTTCCTCTATAGCGTTCTATTCGAAGTCGAAAGACCATCGATATCAGCAGTCAGGTGTGATGAGAACACCACGAAGGCCTCTCGAAATCACGGAGACGATGTCTGGTTTGAAACAAAAACCAAGTTTAATATTGATTGCTGCATTTGGCGACGTTGGCAGAATCACTGCACGAAACAGACAACCGTGTGCATAATAATGCCGCAGACGGCGGAGATGGACCATCAAAGTCGCAGTCGACTCGGGAAGGACGAAACGGAAAGAAAAACGAACCAAGTCCACCAAGCGAGCGAGTGAGGAACGAACAGTAAATGCCAATTTAGTTTCTTTCGTGTGCCGCTTTCTTTCCATTTTAGACTGTGGTCTCTTTCTTCGCTACTCTGGCGTCGTTGTTGTCGTGGTGGCTGTCTTCTTCTTTCTCTTCATCGTAAACTTTCAACATTTGGCGACAACCGGCGCCAATTTCAAATAAAATACGTCTGGCTGAATTGAAAATAAAATGGGCCAGCGACACCGACGACCGAAATACACCGTCACAATAGTGGATAGCTACTGCAGATCGAGGAACGGACGCAAGGAATATCGTCAGAGCTCCTGACTGACAGACAACTCGGTGGAAAAGTTCACTCAAAAGCCGTTCGAACAATCTTCTCTCGTTTCTGGAACTTTCGCTCCGCAGGTCAGCGAGGACACCCCGAAAACTGTGCGAATCCTCTTGGGAGCGACCGTTTGTTTGTCACCCCACAAACCAGGTGGGTCAACGAACAGAGCCAGGGAGGAGTTTGTGGAGTATTTCTATCACATCCGACAGTGTCCAACAACGTCCGTCGTGCATGACTGACTGAGTGGGGTGTGTGTGCGCGAGCGTCCGACTGCCGCTGTGTGCGTACGCATGAGTATCTCGCGACAGAGTGGAGCGGTTCAGCCAAATCTTGGCCAACCGGCTGGCAGAAAAGCAGGCGGTCCATTTGTTCGCCAGTCGGTCGCGCTGTGTCGGACGAAGTTGGATCCCAAATATTCGAATTCCACTCACGCATCATATACAGCACCGCTTGGGGACCGCTGCCGCCGCCGCAACTGGGGAAAAGCACGAAATCCGCAGCAGCCACTACCAGATATCAACTGCACACGGGTGAAAAACTCGCTCTGGCAACGCGGAATTCGATCCACAACCGCGGCAGGAGATTTCTGTAAACTTTTGGGGAATAAATGAGTATTCAAATGCGGAACGACCGTTGATTATTAAAGAAACTCAATGGAGACCGTTTCATTGGGCGCGACCAATACGAGGTATGAACATGGAAGACAAGGTTCGCGCTAGATTCAATCCCTCAGCTAAGCTATCAATCAAGCATAAATCTCACTCCAGATCCCACACTCACTACGAAACCAGTTGACGGCAGTACGTCATGATAAACGGTCTAGTTGAAAAATTTTTTGTATTCGGCTCGGTCTGTCTAACCGCGACAGCAGCCGACGTACATCAGTGGAACTTTGGAAATAATATCTACGACTCGGTGAGCTGTGCTGCACGCAGCAGTCGGCAGTGATGAAATCTATTGCTGCTGCCGTCGCTGTCCTTCCCTTGGTTAGATTTTACGATCATCCGAGAATAGTGGTCTTCGTCGACGTTGTGGTTGCCGTCGCGGTGTTGGCGGCGGCGGCGGCCGTAGCTGTAGCAGCAGCACCGGCAACACCAACAAGCAAAGCAGAAGCGAAGCCACCACGATCAACATAGGCAACGGTGGCATTACCACTGTGCCGGGGAGATTGGTAGAAAGGTACTGGCTGGATGGTTGGCGCGCGCTTCGTTGGCTCAATTAAATTTCACAAAGACAGACATCATCATCATCATCATCATCAGCAGCAGCAACGCGATCCAGTGACTGTCGCAGCGGCAGCCGAGTAGACGAGTGTTTTTTTATTGCAGTCGCATACTAAGTGCCAAAGCACAATAAAGCACAAAAGTACGTCGTCAGACAACCAGTGCTTGCTCTGCTAGAACACTCACTCGGCCAGTCCGTTTGGGTGTGTGTGTGTTTTCCTCTATTCTTTCGTTCGTTAGTCGAGTAATTGTTTTACATTTCAGAAATTCCACTCACTTGCGAAATCTGTGAACTTATACGGACATCGTCAGTGAGTACGTTCGCAGAAGCATATGCTTTAATCAGCGCGAACAAAAGCCTCTCAAGCAAAAAGAAGTTTCGGTCGGTGACGCTCGATGAGATGTTCTGAGGTTTTATGGCAAGGTTGTGGAAATGATTTCATCAATAAATCCTCGCGAAGAGAATGGAAGGATATAGACCGTCACCACCGCATCACTTCTCGCAGGAAGAGCGGAAGAGCTACGTAAAATACAGCTCCGAAATAACGAGCTGATCGTAACATAGATAGAGCGGCCGAAGAGGAACTGAACGCGATGAAAAACATTCATGACTGTATTCCGTCTTTAAAATCAGAAGATGGACCGAGATATGAATAAGAGAGGCAATTGGAGCGGATATTCGATAAAAGCTGCGGATTTTCAGGACTCGCGTTGACGATCAAGCTGAAGATTCATCCATAAGGCACTCGCATGCCGACTGAGGACTGAAAAGCTCGTAAAGCAAAGTTGCAACTGGTGCTGCTGCTGCTGCAGCTCGTCTGTAGTGTGCGCCGCTTGTTACTTCCAATAAAATAAAAACTGTAACACTTATTGGCGGTCGCGGCTCCGAAAAGATAGATATCTAACGCAACAAGAAGCTTCAAAGTGCTTCGTGGGTTTGGATTAGGGTCGTGCTGGTCGTTCGCTCGCTGACTGACTGACTGGTTGGTAAGCTCGATCGCTTGCTCGCTCGCTCGCTCGCTCGTTAGCTTGCTGCTCCATTCATCGTTGACGCGCTCAAAACTCGAACAATGAAATAATTTTATTCTGAAACTTATTCTCCACAGGACGTTTTAGAGCCACCGTTATAGCGCGCATCGGGGCGGCTGTCGCGTCGTCCGACATGCTCAATCTGTCAACTCGTCCTCGCTGATGTCATCTCCATGAACTCCTGGCGAGATTCGCACAGATTCGAAACAAATCCGGGACAGAAAATAATCATCGTTCGTCGGAATGAGCCGTTGCAGACTGAATGACAGACATACATACAAATAAGGCATTGCCAAATCCATTCCGGTCAAGTAGACATTTGATGCATAGATAAAAATGTATTCATCACATGGACTCTTGAGTTCGGATGTTACAACTCGCGATTCTCGCGCTAGTGCAAAGCACCAGGCCACGTATCCTGTTTGGTGGGTTCGATGAGACTATGCAAAATTTAGTCGGAACTAAAGCTGCAGGATGAGCAGCTGGGCGACGAGCGCTACAGTTTTAACGAGAACCACGATGCAATAGAAGTGGTAGCAGGCGCAGCAGCAGCATTATCCTATGAACTGTCATGAGCAGCGCGGGAAGCTGTGGCTTTTGCTGCCTATTCGGCTGCCTCAAGTTGCTGGGACTGCGGCTGTTGCTTCCGACGTCACGTATTACGGATTATAGTCACAGTGGGCCACCTCACCAAAGCCGGAGAGGAGCCTGACTGTTGTGAGAAGATTAATTTTCTAATGTTGCATTGTTCGTGGTAGGCATCCACTCGAATACGACTGATACGAAGATAACTGCCATATCAGTACTATTTCAAATCAACACCGATCCCTATCTGGTTCCGGAATCGTAATCTGAAGTTGACACTCATTTATTGTCAACTCCAGATCCACGACACTAACACCATTGTAGCACTGCAAATCGACTAAAGGCTGCTGTTTAATCGAAACTTCGATGAGACCGTTCAAATTCAAGAGCTCAGCCAAACCTACATGTTTTCTATCGAAATATCATTGCTGGGAGCTCTGAGTGTTGGCGACGCGTTTTCCTCGACGACAGATTTCGAAAACACTGAAGCACGGTGTTCGTGTCCGTAAAGCCTGCGGTCTTCCCGACAAGGCCGCGGTTTTCCCCTCGCTAAGCAGAGCCAATTACAGCGGATTAGGGATCCCACAGAACAACGAATGACTACAAGTCAGTGAATGAGTGACTGGCAAACAGAGCGGCTTGTAGGCCGAGCGGTCTTAGCAATGAGTCGCGAAGACATGGATACCGCCTTGCCAGCTCCACCGATGGGGTTCTAGCCAGTCGGACCGACAGAATGTACAGATGCTATCGTCGTAGCATCAGACACAGGATACCTCCTGTGGCGATCGCTAAGCCACCGCAAGTCACTTTCGGTAGTCAGAGCCGTCAACGTACGGCTGGTTTTCATCGTTGTCACACTAGCGCTTACCAATAATTGGTCGTGAGTCGAAAGCCTACCCCACTCGCGAGACATTTTGGAAAAACAATCTTTCTCACAATCTAGTGAATTTGAAACTCCGTAACTTACCTGCTGAGAACTGCTGGCCGAAGGTACCGAGGATGTTGAAGAACTTCCGTTGACTGCTCGCTTCAACATCGATGAAGTTGGAGAAGGTGACGACAAAGGCACTGAAGAAGCGACTGACGCGGCTAACGCGAGCGGAGACGCACTCGAAGACGGCGGGCTCTGATGGCTTCTCGGGGGTCTGTTCGAGCCGTTCATTTTCGTATACAAACCACAAGCATTGCATAGATAATGGCCCGCCATGTCTCTTCGCCATAGCGGGGTTGACACTGCGCCACAGTTCACACATTCCTTGGAGTCTTGATAGTAGTCGATATATGCTGCATCTGAATAAATAAACCGTCATTAGTCACTCAGTTGCGCAGCCCCATTTGTCATCCTAGATTAAGTTATCTCATTTTGTTCATTCGATTTGACAAAAAACAAAACGGCAATGCACACTGTGCGTAATGGCTATTGAGCGTTCCATGCTCAAACTATTCGGGCTATCGCTCGAAATCAACGGTGAGACACCGCGACTAGCAACAAAATACAAAGAATGAAATCGCAGCCGGAAATTTTCGGAGTTCTTCCACATTTTTCTGTCGCAGAAGAAACTGGAAGATCATCTCTCCAGGCGTGGAATGGTGATTTGATCAGGATAGTAAATCACCGAGCTGCTGTCGCTTTTGCTGGTTGAGTTGGATCGAGCTTCATTCTGATTGCCCTCGCAGCCGAAACTTTATCTATGCAGCGCCGTCTTCACGGCCGTCCCACTTCGAGCCGCTACATCGAGCAGGCATGACTGACTATGAGGCGGCTGCGTCCTTCGAGAGTTTAACGAGTCAAGAATAAGATCCAAAAGATGGCGTCGGGAATAGGAAGAACCGAGGAAGGCAAAGATTGACAGAGAAAATATCGAGTGAGTGGAGGAACACGTGGAGTGAGTGAATGGGTGAAGGGGTTGAGGCCCCGTTTTTTACATCTCACGTCACACGTCTCACAGAACCTCGTTGAGTTAGTGTTCAGTCGGACAGATAACGTCTGGGATGGTTCTCAGGCGAGCCGTTTAAGTGAATTTTCCAACAAAAAGTGCCGTCGGTTTCATTGAGAAACCTCAGACGGCAACTCGAACGGGCGCCAGACGTAATTCGTTTATTTTTTTTTGAAGTGTCCTGAGCTTTGAGACGCGACGCCTATCAGTGCGTCAGGTTTGTCTTTCAGTCTGTGCGTATGTGGGGAGGCAGTTGACGCTATCGAACTGGACTGGCGGAAGAGGAGTCGAAAGGCGACTGTCGGACCGCCGACGTTAGATAACAATCCTCCCTCTGTGGAGGCCGGACTGTCGCTCGATCGACCAACTAGCCAGCCGACCGACCGACCGACCGACCGACCGACCGGCCAGCCAGCCAGGTAGTCAACTGTATGCGGCTCCGGTACGCTTGTTTGGTACTGCAAAGCGGAATCAAGCAAAAGATAACCACGAAGAAGCCCACGAGCTTCCTGTGTTCCTTCCTCTCTTCCTCCCTCTGCTAGCGCTAGTCCATCTGCCCATTGGTCTGCCCGCGGGATCATTTGACAGATTACTAACCGATCGGATTGGCTAGCGTTTGAGAAGCTTAAGCACACTCGAATGCATACTGAAGGTTACGCTGTGCTTAGTTACTGACGCATAACTTCTAGAAGGTCGTCTCAACGACACAACAAACGGACGTCATTCGCAGGAACTACGAGTCGAAGAGCAAAACCGGCATCCACAAACGATAAAGATACTCGAAGGTCCTCCAAACGTTGAAAGTTCCGGAAGAAAGTTGAATGTGAAATTCACAACTGCAGAGGTCACCCTGAACGAGCCAGACAGTCAAATGGCACGCCGTCCGTTTGTCTGACAGTCGTTCGGTTAGTGGATCTGGCAAGCCAGACGACGACGACGACGAGTGCAGTGGCCCATTTAGTATAAGCGGCATCGATCCTTTTTTGAGCGAGATTCTTGAAGGCGGCGACATCCAGTCTGAAGATGCTCAGAATTCAAACTTCATACGTTGTTCGGCTTAGGGGTCACCATAAACCGGCAGAGCGATTTAGTTTCTCTTCCTCTTGCTCACCGGCCATCTCTGTTCGCTCCTTTTCGCCAGACTTGGTTCGATATCTCTAATCAATGATCCTATCTCGCGTAATGATCTAAATTGGCCTCAGAGAGAAAGACACCAGCCAGCGAACCAAGCCAGCAGCCAGTTAGTCAGAGCAAGTCTGACTGCCTGACGACCGTCAACCAGCCGCTAGAAGTCGAGATGAGGAAACCAAAAACGGGTCAGACAAACCAAGTGCACAACATTCGGAAGCTGCCGTAACCGCGGATTGGGGCCTCATCATTAATCGCACGCTTGCACGAAAAATTCTAGTGAATGAGCCGTTCTGGGGTTTGATTGAATGATTTCAACGCCTCGGCGGGTGTCAAACTGATGACCGAGAGTGAGCATCCGCAGGGTCTCAGTCCGCCCATAATAGCTGCGGGGGAAGCTAGCACCTAATGTCTAAGATCAGAATGATGGAAATTACACCGAGTGCTGATCAAAAGCTGTCGGTCACCGAGTGTTCAGTTGACAGAGTCTCTACAGTAAAATCTCGCTGCAACGAAGACGTTGGGGACCGAAAATTGTGTTCGTTGTAACTATATTTCGTTGTAGCGAGAGGCTTTCAGCATTGTTTCCTAAGGCAGGCTGGCCATACGCGCTTCGGAAAACTCTTCGTTGTAACGAGATCTCACGGTATCTCCATCTTGAATGACCTCCAGTCAAACGGAAAATCCATTCATTGAAGATAAAACTCATTGGAAACGGCGCGGGAATCGAAGTGCAGAAATCCGATCATGTCGACACGCAAACGGCATCGGAACAAGTAGACTCGACTGATTCCTATGAGTCGCAATTATGGAACGAAAGGGGTCTGCGCTCGTTCGCGTTTCGTCCACGATAAGCAAATTTTTGACGATAACGGCTCCGCCAGCTCCATAGCCGACCAAACAAACAAATAGCTTTCCGAGCGAACTGACGAACTGGCCATGCTTCAGCCTGTGTGCTTGTCCGACTGTATGACGGGTTGACCAAGAAGAAAGTCCCAGCTCCTCTAAAAATCCAACAGCACAAATGGAAGCGACAGTTGCAGCGAAGCTGCAGCAGCAACAGCGGCTAGGGCCATTGAATCAAGCGACCCTAGATAAACGACAACGGCCGGTCAGCTGTGTGCGTCTGGTCGTCGCTGATGGGGTACAGAGAGGGACTGATAACGAAAAAAATTTGCATTAGGCGTCACCACCGGCAAACCAACCCGTCAGCCGAGCGCCCGAACAAGAGACCAACCGTCCGATTAGGCAGAAAACGAGCTGAGCCGAATACAATATTTCCAAGCAAGACTTTGACCGAAACACGACAAATCACCAGTTGAACTTCATCCCACGAAGAATGAAGAAGGAATGAATAATCGCCCTCTGTTGTCGAGAATAAGGGATTAGCAGTTTCCAATGCACTGCCTAAAGCTTGTAGAGCCTCTTCAATTATCAGTGAGAACTTCTTGAGCCTAGCACACGCGTCAAGCAACCCAATTTCCGAAATTCACGAGAATAATGAGAAAAGTGTGGACATCGAAAGTAAAAAAGATCCTCTTGTTTCCTCCTCAACGGTGAGACATTTCACTCGAGTTTCAAACTTGTTGGGCTGGAATCCAGATCGCTCAAAATCTCGTCTGACCACATTGTGCAAGTGAGCACCGCGAGTGTAAGTACAGGTGGGGTCACAAACCGTTTGACTCTCAAAAACCGTGGTATCCATGGAGATCAATTCAAACACCACCGCCCTTGTTCATTCCATTCTAACATGAACAGTTTTCAAAGATTCTGAGTCAACAGTATAGTATGCTCAAACCGAGCGGTCAAGAGCTTGGGACAAGCAATTCTGCTCGAGCTGTTCGAGGTCTACGAAACAAGTTTAGTTTCTGTCGCCGGAGAAGTTTTGAAATCCTCTTCAGAGGCGTAGAAACTCTGACTCTGTGTAAAATGAATGATTTTACAAGAGATCAAGATCTGGGGACTCGTGTTTGGACCGTTAAACTAGCCTTCTCACTATCTAGGCCGGCAATTTGAAGACGACCTCAAGACTCACCCATAGGCATGCCCAGAGGATTGGTAGCAGCTGGGTATCCTGAAAAGCCCGTGGGATCGTAGCCCTGAGCGGGCCATCCGAGGACTCCATGACTCTCCAACGAGCGCACATTCGAACTAGCTGTTTGATAGGGTTGGCCGTTGTATGTCACGTAACCAGAGGGCTCCATCTCAAAGTCAGTCGCGCACTGGGGCTTCAAACACTGAAGCATTCCAGGCCTCACGGCGATCGTCACTTCAGAAGAGTCCACTTCCACTGGATATTGTTGTAATTGTTGCTGCTGCTTCGGAGCCTGCTCTTGATTCAGCTGTTGTTGTTGCTGCTGCTGATGCTGTTCCTGCTGTTGTTGTCCTGATTGTTGAACAACAACAACAACAGTACGGTTCCTTATCGGATCCCCTCCAGGAGAGATGATAGGAGCGGCGTCGACACTAGTTTGATAACAAGACAACGTGTTATCTCCACCACCCGCAGAACTGATATGGCGAGCAGCAGAAACTGAATGTGGCGGATTGTCGTCTAACGACAGTGGCTCTGTCGCTGCTGTTGCTGCTAAGGCGGCGGCTATTGGTACTACTACTGCTGCCTGTGGCACTGGCGGTGGCGGTAGTGGCGGTTGCTGCTGTTCCCGCTGCCGCAGCCGACCCGACGACGGCGACGAAGAGGGGCCTGCCCAACGTTCCGTTTCTCTCTCGCCGCCAGTGGACGTCGTCGTTGACGACGACGACGACGTCGATAGTTGGTCTGGCAATGAAGCATATGCGGGAGGCGGAGCTTCAGCGGATCCGGGCGGGACTTGATGGAGAGGAGTTGCACACCTGAAAGGGCAACAAACCGACAGATCAGATCAGAGACATCAAACCACGCCCTACGGCGGAGAAAATGTTGTCGTGGTAGTCTACACCGCCGAACTCGTTCTCGTTCGGGATTGAAGCCGCTGCTGCGGTCTCATCGCCGCATATTTCGGACCCTCTCCCCCGGCTGACACAGGCGTCGGCGGCGACAGCAGCAGCAGCGGAAACGAGATGCTCATTTGTTCACGTACTGAAGGGGATACAAACTTATGCTGCTCCGAAACGCCTGATTTCTATCTCGAAGTAATCATTTCAGCCGAAGGACCATTCAGTGAAAACACGTCGGATTCTCTCCATCCCACGCTACCATCCTTGGAAGAGCCACGAACCTTTCTTCTCCGATTGTTCACCGAAACGCTGTAGGACAATTATGCTGACACGCTTCGACTTAAAATTATGTACATTTTCCACAGCTTTTTGATGAGGCTTGCTCTTGATTGGCTCCGGGTTGATTTACATTACTACTTTCGATTGATGGAGTTGTGTTTCAGGGAGATTATCTTGTAGCAGTGACTTGGGTTAAGCGGCTCTAGTTGACGATGTGGTTGAGGAAAACCTTGGACGTGTACCCATCAAAATTCCCCGTCCATTAAGGGGGTTGAAGTCATATTTGGTGTCACATTTCACCCTCTTACAAATATGTCCAAAGAATCGATTGATTTACCTGGATGTCAACGTATTTCTTTGCACGGAAAATTCTGGGCAAAAATGTTTCAAACTGAGCCTACGGCAAAGCTTGGGGGGAATTACGATCAATGTCCAAGGCGCCTCCGTTATCCCAAGACAAAACAGGTAGAACGAAGATTATCATTGTTACTCAGAGTTATGGTGAACCGCTCACCCAAGTCATCAAATTCTAGATCTTCAGCATTTCTGCTGGAGCTTTGGACTTACCAAAGCAATGGCGTAAAACTCCCAATTGCCGCCAGAAGCGAAACTCTTTGAAAAGATGCCGCTCCTGCAAGACTCGTCGATACTGTCCGAGACCCTAGAAAAAGTTACTTGATACCTCGATTCGCGGGTCTCCCGCTCGTCATCGCTTCTTTCTCGAGATCGCTGCGATTCATACGTCTCAATTCATAAAATCGTGAGCAGCATTCGAACTTGAACTTGAGAATAATCGAATTGCAAATCATCGGATTCAACTTGATGGGACTGAGCTTCCTTGGAATGACAACCGTTTCTCTACGGGCTGTCGTTGATCCTAGTGTCCAAGGAGAGCGCAAGAGGAGTAGTTCAGATGATTTGTAGCTTTTTCTTAATCTGTCCAATGAAGGGTCTCTCCAGGAGACTTTTCTTGTCTGGGCGCGGATTTCGGATATCGCCAATCATTCGATTCTTCAAGTGTTGGCGATGCGGAACGGGAAACTTAGGAAGATTCTCTTATTCATCGTTTGCCTGTCTAGCTCGAAACTCAACGAATCCGTGACCTCGCAGTTACGATTGTGACCGAATCGAAGCTGAGGACACCATAGATCCGAAGTGTCACTGGCGTGAGACAGAACCGTAGTTAATACGAAGTTCGTTGTGAAAATTTTCAAGTGGGTCTTCGAGATGGACGAATCTCGATTCAGTGACTGTACATCGTCCAATAAGTCCTGACTTGATTTCCTTGCTCCTGGCTCGCATTCAAGAGTTCTTAAATTCAGTATTGCTCAGTTCAGTGATCCCCAAACTTTTTGACCCCCTTCATTCAGATCCATGAGACTCCGTAGAGCACCGTCCATAGGATCCTATGGATTTCATAGACCCCGTGGGCTTCGCCAAAGACTCCGAGGGGTCGATATAGTCGGATACCGAGTCGGATGATCCAACTTGTGAGCTTCTGATCAAGTGTCAGGAGGGATCGGATTTATCCGATGAGCCGTGTGATTCGATGGAGGAGTCTCAAACTTCTACATATGTACACCCCTACATTTCCACCAAGTCAGTGGTCTATATCATATAATATCATATATATAGGAGTCTCAAACTTCTACATATGTACACCCCTACATTTCCACCAAGTCAGTGGTCTATATCATATAATATCATATATATCATATAGACCACTCTGGGAGCCACTGACTTGGTGGAAATGTAGGGGTGTACATATGTAGAAGTTTGAGACTCCTCCATCGAATCACACGGCTCATCGGATAAATCCGATCCCTCCTGACACTTGATCAGAAGCTCACAGGTTGGATCATCCGACTCGGTATCAATCCCTTTAATCTGGTACTTTTTTATCGCTGATTCAGAACAGGCAGCAACCGTAATCTCTCTTCAAAACAACTATTCTTTGTGCTTATGATGACTTGTCACTGGTTATTTCAATGGTGCAACTCTCCGTAAACTACAACATGGACACGAAAGATATTGAGCTCGACTGACTAAAACGTTGTGTGATCGTCTGTTCTTCGGTAAGATCGGCGACGATAAGGAGCACGACTTTATCTTTGAATTACGACACCTTCATCGTATCTCTTGATTTGGACGATTGGTCACTAGATGACTCCCTCTGAAGACTCCCTCGCAAGACGCAATTTCTTGGCCGCACATTCAATAACCAAATGATTGAATGGTAATCACGTCCCCTCCAGGGCATAATGATATCCAACTGGATTTTGGCGCGAATTTGCTTGCCCCATATTTCCTTACGAGAATTTACGAGATACAAACATGGATAGCGCTCAGGCTATCGCATTTCTAACGGCAGCTCCAGATCTTTGAATTTTTGTTCTACCGTCCTTGGCGATTCGCTTCATGGAACTCAAATGCAAGCAGAATCAATTGTCTAATTAATAATCGAATCCGATATCTATGATTGGCGCTCTATTATTTTCGAATGCGTCCGCCGGGGTAATTTATTAGAAACGGGCCGTTATCAAAAGACTCACGGCTTCTTTGAATACAGCTTCCTATATAGTCTGACCTGTTCAGTGGAATGAGACCCAACATCTGGAGTTCCATCGAGGGCTGCAACGTGTTTTAACCGGCCAGCTGAAAAGATAGAAATCAGCCTTAAACCAAGAAAGGGTTCAGATGATCTCTGCTCGATGTGGAAATCTAGAAAAACCGTCAACAGAGCCTCAAAAGGCCAAATCCCATAAGAGACTCGGGTTAGGTCCTAAATGAGCTAATTCCATGAAGCTCAATACTCGGTGAGTTCGCAAGCGGCAAGCACGACTTTCTGCGGGACGCAATATAAAACTTTTGTCCTCGAGAGTCTGATTCAGATGTTCCTCATGCGACAGGCCCATTTTACGAAGAATCTCAGGTGCAGTCTTCGAGATGAGGTGAGTTCATTGGTATCCACCTCTCCCACAACTGTGGCCACTGACCTCACAGCTTGTCCGATCCTGATATGGAATGGTGGAACTTATATCGGAAATATCATGAGCTTCGGATCGTGGTGAAAACGACGTCAACTCAAACACAGAGCGACAAACGCAAAACATGTCCTTATGAGCTCAGTCAGTAGTGCCTGATCCGTAGTGCGACTCTCGAATCGCATTATGCGGTCGAGCGGTCGGCACCGTGAAAATCTTCCAAACAAGGCGACAAGTTCGCGATGCTCTCAGCTTGGTAGCTTGTCGGAATGTACGATGACTGAGTCAATTTTTCTTTGCTCTCCGCGCATCCTCAGACGTCCGTTGAGCTTGCTTTCGAGTCTTCGATATTAGGCATTGGCAACGACGTGGTTAGATCAAAGTGAACTTCGGTGAAGATTTGAAACAGCGGCCGGCAACGCAAGCTCGAGCTGTAATCGTGTCGTCCAGGTGCAACATGTTCGCACGATTCGTAACGCGGAGCCGTAGGTGCTCCATGGCGAAGGACAACGATGTTCTCTGGTTGCTGGTGCCTTTGCTGCCGCCACCGTAGCTGCTGCAGCGCCGTCCTCGTCAGCTAGTGAAGTAGATAAGAAGCAAAGGAAAGCTCTCCATAATTCGTTGGAGCACTAGATGCAGCAGCACCATGAAATGTTTGAGCAACAAGAAGACGAACGAAGTGATCTGCAAACAGCAGACCGAGAGAACAACATCCAGACACCAGAAGATAATACCTGGCTCGCTCCTTTCTCGAGACAGGCAGAGAAAAACTGAAACTGGTTCTTCTCCGGCGGCTAATGCTGTAGCTGTAGACGCTGCCATTCCTGATTCCTGGTCGCTCCGCTGGTCGGTTTGGTTGACTCGTGCAGGCAGGAGGTCAAGCTTCACTCACTCACTCAGTCGTCGAGATGGAGCCAAACGGGGAAAGAAATTTGAATCCACACATTTTTTGCCGGTCTTCCTCTTGGTTCGTTTGTCGGATCGACTTTCCGTCCAGGCCGGTTTTCTCCGCCGATGTCGCTGTGACGCCCCATTTGCATAATGACGAGTATGTCAGCTCAGCGTTTTCCTCGCTTGTGGCCATTCTTGCATTATGTGGTGGCTCTGTGGGCCGCACAAATGACGAACGCACGAGTCGAGAAGTCATGATTGCGTTTGGCTCCGCAAGACTTCGTAGCAATCAAGGATCTTCGGTCCAGAGTCAGTGTAGCGATAATCGTAAATGCCGATGTTTCACCGAGAAGATGTGCGGTCAATCTTGCAAGATAGACGTTGATGTTCAGTGGTGTTGTTAGCAGCATCGCATCGTTTGGAGAGTTCCCGCCCGTAATCTTCTCATGAAGTTGTATATTAACGACCAAGAATAATGAAAGCATTATATGATCACGAGTAGTTCAAGCACACGTTATGCATTCAGCTTCTATCGTGTGGGAGGTTCGATCGAGACAATCAGCCACTCCACGAATGATCGAGATCACTGACCGAAAATATGTCATGGGCGCAGATTTACAACTTGAGATCCAATTTTTCGTTCAATTTCTTAATCGTCTGCTCAGGTCTCGCCGATTTCCACCTTTGAGTTACACGCAAGGCTGCCGTTGAAACGCTCTAGACCAGGTCTTCGACTGTGAATGACCACGTAACGTAATGCCTGTGACATAATGCCATGGT
The DNA here is from genome assembly GCA_021527715.1 of Neoseiulus cucumeris. Classification (NCBI taxonomy): domain Eukaryota; kingdom Metazoa; phylum Arthropoda; class Arachnida; order Mesostigmata; family Phytoseiidae; genus Neoseiulus; species Neoseiulus cucumeris. The sequence continues at coordinate 134,202 of JAJSRV010000097.1, forward strand.
TCGGGTTTCAGGAATCAGAAACGATCAACAACCTTGTTATCTAATCTAGAGCACTCGTGGTCTCCCCTAGAACGATTATGTACCACGAAAGGCTGCTCCATGTAACTTCATTCTTCCTCAAAATTGGTGCAACCTGAGAGTTGAAAGTGAACAAAAAGGACCTTTGGAATCAAGACGTTTATCCTCCCTGTACTGAAAACGACGCTCCGAGGTCGATGCTCGTAAATACGTGCATGAATAGTCGTGCACAACCAGTTCGTTTCGTCAAAGAGTGTTTCGCTCCTTGCCGCGAACCGCTTATCCGAAGAACTGAAGATGTCGTGCCGGCAAACCCCCGTCCACCGCAGCGATGGTAAGACATGTCTGTCAACTCCATTGATGAAATCGTAGGGAACACATAGGTCTTCCGATTCTATTTTCGCATCTTCCTTTCCGGAGAGAACTCAAGATCCGTCCGATTGTCTGATGAGTTCGTTTTGAGTCAGAGTATCTTGTCATTCCCGCGAGAACAAATCTCGCGACGAAGTCAAGTACACGTCGAGTATATTTGTGACCTGAGGCTTTCAAGGTTTTCACTCAGCCCCATCATGATCGCCGTAGAAAGAACAATGATCGAAGACCCGCGGACGCAAAATTTTTCTGAGGCAACTCTCCCTGTGTCCGAGTTCTGAGTTGCTGAAAGTTTTCTGAGTTATGGGGTGAGACGACGGGAATCCAGTCTGAGTGAGAATTCTGATTTCAGGGAATTTTCTATGATTAGAGATTCTGAATAATGGGGACTTGATGATTGTATTTCAACGATTCAGGAGGCATCTGTTTTGATATGCCATTGAGTGACAGAAACGTACACGGATAATAACGATGCAAGATGTCATGAAGCGTGGACATCTTTTCTAGAGATATTACTCGCCATAAGACCTCTCTACGATCTGATTTTCGTTGTCAGTTTCTCGGTTTTCCCAGTCCCCCGTGATAAACTCATAGGTAAAGAAGAGCTCTAATAGGGACTCATGCGGTCAGGCTACGCCCTCTAAGAAGCTGATCGGAGAGGCGAGAAGCAGAGCACAAGAGAAGCTTCTCTTGTGATCCGAGGAGCTGTCTTCGATGCGCGATGGAACGCGTCAGAAAAACGTCCAATTGAGTTTGATCGTATCTGACCCAAACAGACAGCTATAGTTCTACAACATTACAAAAGCTGCATTATTCGGTCATCTTTTTGCATACGGTTATCGTTTCATCGGTTGCCATGAGGAAACGAGAAACATTCCCCGCGGTCTCGATGATCTTGACTGTATTGGAAACGTTGACGGATCCAGCGATAGGCGGAGGATTCTCTCCAGAAAGAGCCCATCGGTGAGCTTCAGCTGAGTGTCTCGCACATTCGTCCTCAGCCGATCAAACAATTTCGGGCTTCAGAATGATCCGCTGAAGCATCGGAAACGATGGCACCTGAAGAGCGCTAATGTCGATTACGGTTAACAAGATAAATGTCGGCTTCAGTCGAGAAGAAATCCGGCCGGGATCGAAAGGAGACTCGAAATACATCGCGAAACGTCACTGGAGAACAGCTGATTGCGAGTTACTGATTGTCCATCAGAAGAGAGGCGGCGAAATAGCATTGCGATTGACAAACGTCTTCAAAATCGAATCCGATTCGGAGCAGCTTTCCGAGCAAATAGTTTGAATTTCGATTTTCGCGGTTCCTTTGAGATTTTCGAACAAGCGTACCGCTGGGTGCCAACTCACGGTATCCAGAGGACCCAAATAAGACTCTCAGGTTCGGTTTCCTCAATATTTACTATTCGCTTCTCATCCGCATAAATTATCTTGCCGCCCTCCTTTTCATTGCAGATATCTGCACGCTGTTCACTATATTGCGCTCCTTCGTAGGCTGCCGTTCCGAGGAAAAAGTCCTGTTGTCTCGGAACCTCAAATAGAGATTTGTCTCGAATTCATCTTTTCTGGTTGATGCGGAACATGGAGAGCTGCCCCATACAGGCACCAAAAGATCGAGACACTCTTTTGTACCTGGTTCTCGGACTCAGTCAGTCAGTGTCTCCCTTTGGAGATAACTCACAGTAGCGTCAGAAACAAATTACAAATACTAATAAAATGAAGATAACTTAACGCAGTGGACCAGTGCTACTCGTCTTTATCTCGGGGCTGTCGTAAAAATTTAATTACCGCTCGGAAGTTTGCGTTCATCTGCTACCGAAGTCTCCGCTCCCGTTGTTGTTTCGTTTGCTGTTGCTGCTATTGAAACTATTCATACGGCAGCCGCGACGCTTTTCCCGTCGAGGGCACACAAAACAGAAGTCAAGTCTTTGACAACTTCGGACAGATGTTGTTTCCCTCGAAAGCAGCCTCGACAACAGCGACACTCATTGTCACTTGTTGAATTTCTAATCTCACCACAAAAGAACATCAATCTATTGGAGTCGGAACTTTCGATCCTTCATGAGAATCAGTATTCTTCATTGATGCACCTCACAGCCGTCTGAGTGACTATAATTTTCTGAAGTGATTACATTACATGACGCGATCTCTTGATTCCGCTGAGCAGAAATGGGACAGTGAAATCGTCGCCGACGATGTCGAGACGTCGCTTGCGATTCATGCGATGATAATGTAAAAGATAAATACTGGAACAAATTCCGCCGATAACGAAAGATACACTCAACGTTTCCAGTCCAAATACATCGAGCTTGAAGGGGATTTGTCAAAAGGCTCTCAGCGAAGAGTTTCATCGAAGCCCAGAGTTATCGATGAAGAGCTGTAGATCCCCAATTCGATCATCTGTTGGAATTTTCTTGAAATGCCTCCCGAAATTCATAATTTTCAAAGACTCCCCGCGAACGTCTCTATCAATCTGATCAGGAAGTGATCGTTCTCAATCGATGTCGAAAGTGCTGAAGTTTCATCCCAAACAGAGGAAACAATCCTCTCGAGAACGGACCTCCCGTGAAGTTCAATAGGTTTCTGGTCCAAATTGGATTGTGAGACCGCGGGGCAGGCCGAAAGGATGAGCGTCTAAACTGCAGACGCCTCTCTATCTGTCGCCACTGCCGCTGCTGCTATCGGTGCTGCTTGTCGATTAAATCTTTAGCCATCTTCATGAGCGACTCAGTCAGATCTTCAGGTCTTTGCCGAACGTCAACCATCCGCCAAACTGAACGACCATGACTGGCTAAAGAGCTGGCTGGATGGCTAGCCGAGCAGCCATCCAACCATCCCACAAACCAACCTCAACAGCAGCCGTTCTAAGTTCGTATCTAGATCTGCCACCGACCAACTGCTCACGTGAAGATAACGTCACAAGGAGAAGAACTCATCCATTTTGAGGAGATTCATTATTTTCCGGTGGCGACAAAAGACTCTATCCACCATCAGTATCATCAGCCGAACGGCAGATGAAGCCAACAGTGACCCAGCCTATGGGAGATCTCGATTCCGCTTTGACGAAGGATGACAACGACGAGCGAGTTCGGGTCGACGACTACGTGACGCATCAAAAGCTGCGACAGAAGCAGTTCTCGCCATCTCTGCGTCGTCCAAACGAAAATATATGGAAAACCAGATAGAGAGACCTCGAACGAACCCTCGGATGTCCCTTTATTTGTTTCTGCATTCAAGGATGCGATTCACGAAGACAGAACATCGGCGCCGATTCTGAGAATTGACACAGAGCCCAAACCTACAACGGAATCGAACAAAATATTCATCATTGTATGTGGCTCCATGCGAAAATGACAAATTGTGAGACTTCACAGGATTCGAGCCCGAGTCCGCGCAATCTGCGGTAACGAACAATGTAAATCTTTGAGATGGAACGCACATCTCACAATCTGATCCTCCGAAGAATTCCGAAGAATAGGACTCTGGTCCCTCTGCTCACACGAAATGGTGTATTCAAACTATCTGGTTCGATCTCGAAAGTTTCTCTCTTTGTTAGGTGTAGGACCAAACAACGCGACGAGGATCGCCAGGGTCGAAGGAACAAAAGATTCTCGACCAGATCTGAAGATCTACTTGCCAAGAGCGATCTCCGTGGTAACTATTGGGACATCGACCGGACAAGGAACAATCACCTGCCGGCGGGCGTCGCTCGCTTGTCAATCAACTTTCCGTCACTGATCTTTTCCTCCATCGCTCCTTTCACTGGAAATCGTTTCCTGAATGATTTAACGCTTCTTCCCTCTTCAAATTCGCGTCCAGCTTGGCAGTTTTTGGAACTGATGTACGCATGGAACAGTTGCGTGAACGAATCGGGCTCGACCAACAGCTTCGGGCCGATCTGGGCGCACCGTTTCGGATCACTCTGTCACTGTTAAGATAAGCCAACAACCAGCGAGTATCGGCGCTCGGTGCGGAATGCGTCCCCGAGTCCGCTCGCCGAACGTCGAACTCCCGGTTCTCGATTGCTCGAAATCGCCGACCGGATCGTTGTTCCAGTACGAGTGAAATAGATCGACAAACTCCAGCCGGACGTTTCGCGTATTTTCGTTGCTCTCAGCAGCTCGGTGACAAATGAACGGTTTCGTCATTCGAGTATTCGTCGTTTCAGCGCAGAATTTCAGCGTGTCGCTCTCACAGAACACGACGTGAGCGTGAGACGTGTCTTCGCGCGGCTACCCATAGGTTAGCAAAATCGTGTGCTGTCCCCTCGCTATCCTTCCTTATCTAAAATAAATTGCCGAGATATGGGCCGAGGCCGATGCATCAGCCGAAGCAGAAAAAAAGCACTTTGCTACTTCGTCGTTTTCTTCAGTTTCTCTTCTCGGGTTTATCCGCAGAGGAAATTTATAACCATTTCGAACGGGGGATGTCCTGCACGGTCGTTTCCGACGCTCCGTCGAGAACTTACATGTTGGCGCACGATCGATTCCGACAGCTTGTCTCGGTTCACGATTGCACAAAGAGCTCGCGCAGTCGACACTCTGGACTCTATTCCGGAAGGAAAATCTCGTTCCTGGAGCGGAGTATGCTGAGCCTGAAAGTTGCATGAGAGAGGATGTTCAATTAGGGCTTCAGATATCCTAAATACCGAGATGGAATCTGGCGATCGAGAGCTTTTCCGCTCATGGAGACGAAGCAGCACATCATTTCGGAATTCAGAACAATGTGCTCTGATGATCCCGTCTGGAAATGAACGCGGACATGTGGTTCGTTGCACTTTGGACTTCCTCCAGCATAATCACTCACTCAGTTAGGCGTCAGTATGAACGCGAGACAAATCATCTATCTCGAAGCGCCATTCGCCGCTGCGGTTGTTGATACAGGTCAAAGCCTCCATCTGCGAGATCCGAAAGATCGGAAAACAATCCGTAGGATTTGCATCTAATCGGGAAGACAGACCGACGGACGAACGAGCGAACAAACGAACGGACGGACGGACTACGCGGCAGATGCATGCACGCATGCCAGCCGTATACAAAACAACGACACTCGAGCAATTGTTACACGAACACAGAATTTTATCGAGATATTTACATATCAACATAATTGCCTTCGGAGATGTCACGCTTCGATTGCCGATGGGTGAAGTACCTTTTCGATAGGCTAGTTAGTTATTCAGAGAGGAATTCCGCAACCCGCAAGACAAGCTACGGGAACTCATGAAGGCCCACCAGGATAGCTCTCCAACCATTAGTATCAGCATGGGCGCAGTCTTGTACATGTCCTTCGAGGAAGCACAGGAAAAAATGAACGGAATTCAAGAGTCCGCAGCGAAGGTTTGAACCCTCGCAGAACCTCCATCTCGATTTCCAGAGTTCCGCGCTAAGTTTGAATGGATTGATAGAATTCTTGAGCTGGCTCACGTCAGACGGGCAGTGTGATATCATCGACATACATTCAGTCATCTAATTATCTGCAGGACACGCCCGACGTTCTGCTCCTGGAATCTGCTCCTTCAATAGATCGTAAAAGGAAGCCGAAAGGTCATCTCGGTCTGCGATTCGCCTTCGTATATACATGCGTGTCATCACACTCAAGTCCGAAAGCTTGAATATACACGAACAGGAGAAGAAGGGAAGCTAGAGGGGGATGAATTTCTTCTCCTGCAGTGGAAGTTCGTGGCTTCCGCATTTTAAGCTCCCTCAATCATGTTTATTGACTGCAAGAATTTCTCCAGGGGGAACGGAAATTGGCAACATGGGTTGCTAGGTCATCATCTAGAACTCAAATTGACGTCGCAGAGGTGTGCCCATAATTCATTTCGCTTCATAACTTGAAAGGCACTAACCCAGAACCGATTTGAAAGCTGACTAAAAGAGTAGGTGCCGATGGACCTGAGAAACGCCTCAAAGCGATCAGGATTTGTCAAGCCACGATTAGTTTCGCCTCAGAATGTTGAAAAATATCTGCTGTGCATGTGAGAGCAGCAGAAAACGTTCTGCAGCCTGAATCGGAGTGAAGCTGATTCAAACTCATTTCCGAACATTTTTATCAGATCTCGTAACTGAGGAAGCTTCACTCCATGCGATAGCGTATCACGGCAAGTCGCATATCGCCAACGTCTGATGATAACGATACAGATGGCAGAGATTTGGTGCGCGACGAGGTTTGTTAGATGATGGTTTAGCTTCAAGTATAGTTCGGCGGAAGTGAAATCTTCGATTTCGTTTCATTCGAATCGAATGAGAATTCATTTTTCCATGAAATATTGTATCCTCTTTCCCAAGATGGAGGCCGGCTTGCACCGGACATTTTCATGCTGAAGGAACATTACGTCACGTTGCCCATGAACTAAACTTGGCTGATGAACTGAAAAAAGCTAGTGTCATTTCCATGATGCACGCACGATCAGGCGACTGATCATCATCACCATCAGTAACCGACACTACTCGACACATAGGATTCCCCTATAAATTCATGGATTTGGTGCCGAACCTACTCGGAAACTTCAATCATGTTCACCTGAATGACTCGATATCCCAAAGAATGGAGTCTCACTTTGGAGAATGACGATGAGTTACTCGTCAGAAGGGCTAGAGTCCAGCCGCTGGACAGTCCAAATCGCGATACGTTTTACGCAATTGTCACACAACCTGTGTCGAAGCGGCGGAGGACGAGGGAGCATGTGGCCTCAATAGAAACGCCTCTAAATCATGTCCGAATGTTCTCCTAAGGCAAGCGGCTAAGGGGAAAATATTTGTCTTCGTCATAAACGGATTTTACGTCATTCTGCGTTCTGACAGCTTGTGGACTCCTTTTCCGAAACGACACTAAACGATGCATGTTTCAAGATGGCGCTGAGTAGTCAACATTTCCAGAATACCTCGTACACAAAGATACCGGGAAGCTACCAGTCGAGGAGCTCCCGTCACGATTTGAGGACCAGGTAGAATAATAGGAGTGAGGTCCTCGAGATGGCGAATGAGTATATTCCCCATTATGGTAGAAAACTTATCATCGCTCCAGTAACTGACATAATGAACAGGATAGGCTTATACATTCAATTGCATGCACACGTACACATGATTCCAGAGGAGCTCACCAGATGTCCTCCGTCGATAAATACGACCAAAATTGTTCTCGACGGCGACTTCAACTGAATATGGATCCAACCAGGGGATACAAGCGAACACCGTTAATGTCGCACTCCTGTAGGTCCGTGCTAGGAGCGTACCAATCAGAAGATCATATGAGACGTGTGGGGACGCATCTCAGTCAGAGCGCCCTCGGAGCAAAAAAAGTGTCAAGGAATAGAGCTGCCCTATCCGATTTAAAAACTGTTCTCACAGGAACACGGGCGTCGCTCTCTGACAGCATCTTGTTCAAAGGATCTCTCTGGAAACTGATGTCTAGTTAGCAGCGAGGATTGACGTTCCTCCGTTCTGCCTTCGTTTATTTCAGAAGGAAGCTTCGACATGAGAAGGACAGAATCCGCAATACATTCCGCTTATATCAAACGTGCTCATTTCGCGCTGTTAATGCGCAAGGAACTTATCTACGCGGGATTGGTCGATTTTGGAGCCGAATTCAACAGTTGCGCAATGGAGAGCAGCTGACCCAGCTGTTGGAGACTGGTCTCAAAACTAAGGGCCGACCCTTTGAAGCAGTATGAGCAATCCTCAGGGGAACTGAAGCTCTGCACTCTGTCGATACGGTTTGCAGGAGTCGGCATTGAAGTCAACTGCACGAGCACAAGAATCATGAAAGTTCGGCGACAGAACACATCGGATGGACAATGCTCAACCATAACCGCCAGACCGTGGAGATGGTGCTGGAGTTCGTCTATCGCGGAATGAACATGAAACCAGCCTTCGGACCCTTGCCTCTTGTGAAACGTCCGAAGCAGCGAGCCGCGATAGCAATCGCTAACCTGGCGAATCCAAGGAGAGTCCACAGCAAAGGAGTCATGGTCATCTTCGGACGCAGAATAATGCTGCTAATTATCTACTGCCTGAGCCCGATTGCGTCATAGCTTTTCCTCTCTCACTTCTTCAAGAGTTGGATTCTATGAAACCGGGCGTTTTTGGAACAGACATTGGAATCTCGTCAAGTGAGCAACGCATCAAATGTATTGCAGAAATGCAAAAGAGCGGGTAGAGCTGGTGGAAGTTGGGTTCTCGCATCTGTATCAGGAGCTCAGCAATGAACAAAGTTTCAACCCCGAAGACGAAAGTCAGTGTATGGAGTGCAATGTGAAAAATTACAAATCCTCAACCACGTTCTAATACTCAGCAACTCGGAGCGAATGCCAAGCGAAGATTCTCAAGTCAATTGATGGTGTACTCAAACACCACGATCGTGAATTGACCAATAGTTCGGGAAGCCAAAACCAAAAAGCGACTGCGTGCTCTTCGACTGATATGAATAATCAGATTGCTCCCTGCGGTCGAGTTTGTTCGGCAATTATACGAACCCCAACCGTGCAGGGGAGCACCATCACCTTGGACGCAGCCAACAACGACAACAACGACCACGACAAGCCGACAGGGAGGCTCCGCCTCTGTTTTGGGCGGTCTCTATGTATTCCTTATCAGCGTAGACAGGAGCTACGGCAATGTGTGAGTGAGAGTAAAACTGTTTCTGAGTGAGAGAGCGGCGTCCGTGTCGTCAGCCATGCTTTCCCCCTGATCATCGTTGTCGCTGCCGTCGCGGTAGTCGTTGTTAATGCTGTATGTTTCGGTGCTGTTTCCGAGGGTTCAAGAGAGCGTCGCTGACCGAACAACCCACCTAGCAACCGACCCCCATCACGCTCTGTGCGAGCGATGCGTGAACGCCGATTCAGAAACCGGTATTCTACGTCGATCATCCGGATTCTTCACAATCTGGTTTGTTCGCTTTCGGATCCCGGGATTTGGAATTCGAACTTCTCAGGACCAAGTCCAGATAATGCGTCAAGGTTCCACCGTGTAGACTTCAATTATCTGACATATTCGGCGTTAACATTTTCGACCATCGAGGGACTTAGCCGTCTAGGAAGAGCCTTTCGAAGTATCCTGGCATTGCAGGGTTGGCATGGCACTCGAAGAGACCGGCGGAAGAGTTCTTTGTTAGGCTTCCTGTAAATTATTTCTAGAAACAACGATTCGATCCTAGAGCTAACTGAGACTCGTGTCCATGAATCCGAGATGGATCTGGGCACAAGGCACTCATGAAGGAGTCTTAAAGATGGTGCTCGCGTCGTCGATTGATGAGAAGTTGGAGATGGGAACGTCAGATATCTTCCACACGAGATTCGAAGTCGGCGGGAAGGATCTTGTTCTCTTATAGGCGAGAAATTGGATGGAATGTGAGAAATTATTGGATCGCGAAACATTGCTAACCTACGCGCTTCGTCAGTTATTGGATTCTGACCTTCATTACACAACAACAGAGAAACTTTTGCGAATTCACTCTGAATCGGCGTGCTTTGAACAAGCATCCATAGAAGAGTTTCTGGCACATTCTTTAGGGTCGACTCGATCATATTAAAATAGATTTGGTAGACACCGGGCTTCGCAAGTAGGTACTCTTCCCCGGGTCGGTGTACCTGTATCTCATGTTCTGCATCTTCGACAAACTATCGGACGAATCGAAACCTCGTTTACCCCAACTAGCTTCACTGTAGGGAACACATACGAGACGTCCGAGGAGCTTTTCTGACAAAAAAAACTTAAATGCTGTGAAAGACTAGATTTTTCCTTCCCACAAGCTTCGTTCATCATTAGGGCTGTGCAAAATATTCATGCAAAAGACAGAAATATGCATGCAGTAAGCACAATAAAACAGGACGAAGATATGTCAGTGAAGACATCTGAAGTACGCTTTGATTAAAAACCACAATCACGTAAAGGTTCCGAATAGTAGCGACTTGCGATAGTATCGGGGGCCGCTTTATATTGCGGGAAAATCCGATCTACTCCGCAGGAAAGGATAGGAGCGTATTTCAGGGCGAAGAGATCGCCAGCAGGCTGAGCTGGATACATTTCGCATTCCGCCAACTGTGCCCGAAACTAATGTCGGTGGACCTTTGCCACGCTCAGTCGTTCAAGGAGAAGTACCTTCGTGTGACCATTCCCCTTCTTATGAAATGTATTGAACCGTCCGCTAGAGTGAGGAATCAACTCTCCTTCCAAAAATACTTCCGTATAATCAAAATATTCGGGAAGATGCAGAAAACGACAAAATATGCGCAAAGCTCACGAAAATCTCTGGGCTATGCACGAAAACATGCATATGCATAGAAACACAGCCCTATTCATGACCCAAATCTTTACTCTCAATCACTGAGATAACAGAAATTCAGTGTGACAAGTTGACACATTGGAAGAATTGCAGCAACGAACTGCTTCTCCCGGGTGACTTGTTTCCGAGAGCTCGAGCAAACTTCAACGTTCGGCTCGTGTTTCCCCAACATTTCAACCATCTTTCGTCATTGCTGAAACTCAAGATGGAGCAATATTCGAACAACACTCAGAAGCATCACAGCCTTCCACAATCACAGAGTTCTCACTACGACGAATTCGGAGGAACGAAACTCTCAACTTCGGTGCTAATCCAAACGAAACGGCAAATTTATTGCCGCAGCATATACACATGACCGGACCATCAGGGGAGAAATATGGAAATATCACTGATTTGTTAAGTTCGACAGAGTATCCAAGAAAGACGAATTCGTCGCTACTCGCACAACACCAGGCGTTGCTTCACGTGCTGTGCTGAGTTATCCACCGGCAACGACCGTGTTGGACAGCACACGTGTTGACCACGTTAAGTTCGACAACAGAGTAATTTTCTTAAGCTAGCGCCAACGACGAGATACCGCTTATCTCCGCCACTATGACCTAATCTACGCGTATCTCTGTTTGCCTGAGCGTGATGATAAAACGAACGCGCGCAACATGTCGCGTAAGGGTAAGCAGGTAGGCAGCTAGCCAGAAAGGCAGCCTCTCAGCTGTGAACAGATACTCACCTTTCTGGACGGTCGGATCGCAAAGGACAGAAACCGAGAATTCTTAAGTTGGCAGCTGTAGATTTGGAACAAGAATACAATATTTCCATCACGGATCAACGCGTTCCGATCGGAAAGACCAAGTTGAAGCAAGATGGCTGTAGCGTCCTGGCTTTGCTGAGCTTTCCTGTACCGGGCGGCCTGATTGGCTAGCCGGCTGCCCGTCTAGGTGGCTGGTTGACTGCCTGCTGGCGTTATCAGTTGAACTTTGGTCCCCAATATTGACCGAAGAAGGGAACAGCCTCGAGAGCATTCACTACTCACAACGGCTTTAGGGGAACTTGTAGTTTCGGCCGAAATTTTTCGCTCACCGACTCTGCCAGTCTGCTACCAGGGATGCAGTTGAACAGCTCGCGCCACTGGATCGAAAACGTTGGGAGAAATTGTTCCCCCGATCAGAATTGAACTTTCCCGAGTGTTTTTATGTAGAATTATTCTCGCTCTTGGGCCATGTGCCCGCCTCGGATCAATTGTAAATTCCTCTTCATGTTTACTTTCTGCCGTTGAAAGCGCTCATCGATGTTTCATGGAAAAATGCTATCACGAGAAAACTCTGAAACATGAACGTCGCATTGTTTTCGAGCTTTGTTACTCCGAGCTTGAGAAAGAACGCAGTGTTCGTAGAAATCCACTACGGAGTGGGTGCCGCCGAGCCTCATACAGATTTTGCTTCATCGGTTCACATCGTGACTAAACCATTCTGATCCGGAAAAGAGGAGGATACGATTGACCAGAAAGGATGTTTTGGTGAATGAGTATCTTTTGCTACAGAACTTTCCAAGGATCTGATGAAAATGAGGATCCGATGATCCGATGAACCGGTCGAGCGGTGATCCCTCTGTGACACTCTCGATCACCTCAGAATCTTGCTGCACTTCCGGATAAAATTTCAAACAACCGATGTTTTTTCATCGCTTCGAATACATCTTCCCAGAGCTCAGGCGGACAACTCAAAATTTCACTTTTTGAAACTATGAATCCAGAGGGGATCAGCAAACCATGGACTGATGGCACGAAGGATGAGATTCCGTCCCCGGCATCCTTGAAGACCTACTAGCGCGAGACCTAATGTGGCGAAACGCAACCCGAGAATTTCGAGAGTTTCGTCTCAGCCATCGTTTGCATGTTCGGAGAGACAGCCTTGAAGCCTTAAAAAACCCGAAACACCGCTCGAGTCCACAGCGTCACCTATAGTTGCGGAGCAGCGCTAATTCCACAGTAATCACGTGCATCTTCGTTTCGAGATTGAGGGAAGCGACTCAAGATTTGAAGTTGAAGTTTGGGACGCATAGGCGGCTGTTTCGATGATGCTTTCCATTCGAAGCGTTCATAGAAACTTTGGAATCACCGATCGACGGCTACTGATGTGGGGGACTTATGTAACTGACTCGAGAATCTCGATGCTAGCTGACCCATCGGCAGCGAAGCCAGGAACTATCAGAGGTGTAAAATATCTAGAGACTGACTTCTCCATTGTTCAAAAAGTCTCCCGTTCCGCGTTCTCTCACAGTCGACAAACGTGCGACACTTCTCACAACTCGACTCTCGATAGGAAGACATTTCATCGAGTTTATTTCGAATTTTTTCTCTGAAGAATCTTTCAATCCGGCGAGCTGGAGTTCAGCAGTGGATTCGTTTTCTCAGCAGCAGCTCAGTCAGGTACAACGCGCTTCGAACACCGACTCTCTTGACCCGAACCCGATGGCTCCGTATTTCAGATGAACATTGATTCGTGAGACATTCACTGATAGAGCGTACAAGGCTCCGGGCCAGCTCAAAAACAAGTGTGTTGCATTTGGAGACCCACCCTCACCTTTCCCCAGTCAGAGGAAACAAATTTTCGATTCCCGTGCTTTGGAGATATTCTTCGGAGCCGAGAGGACATGGAACCGGGTTTCAAATCGTGAAGAATCAACCGAAACTCATTGCTCTGAACTCAATGACGATTTCGAGCTCTCATGAAAGCTCCAACTGCTTGAATTGGCGAAAGGCGACCGGGTTTCTCCCAAAATTTTGAAGAAAAGACGCTTTCTTGAAGGCAGCAGGGACGGCTTCGCTTCCCACAGACGCTCAAAGCTCGGGCACGAATTACTCTATCGAGGCTCGAAGTATTACATATTTGCTCCTATTTATCGAAGTTGATCAACCGCGGGAAAGGAAAGGAATACTCTGGGTAGTAGCCATCCGCTCGAATCGTATAAATCCCCAGCGAGGCGGGAATGTTTATTCATAGAAAAGTCACAAAAAACTTGAACTAATCTCCAGCATACAATTTTCTGTCAAGCTCCCAGCTCAAGAGTAGTAGGCATTGAAAAGTCTGGAGATAACGCCCTTTCCGCTGGATTTGGGTTTCGTTCCAGAGGCTGGAAGCAGATTGTCACACACAGTGTTGTTCCTGAAACTCTGGCACGTCATCTCAGGAAGGTTCGACGTGACCACTCGGAGGAGAAGGTTCCCGTACTCGACGGCTTCCGTGCCACAAACCGTTTCCACGGTCTTGGTCACGCACTCAGTGTAACGATTATAGATACAACAGGCTGTTGGGATTCGATCCGAAAACTTGGCTTCCTCGATCGTTTGGAGACCTACTTTCACGTCGTCAATGCAAGTGCGTCCTTGAGGTTGAGCTTTGGCCAAGCAGGGAGCGTGCTTCAGATAGTCGGTTCGGAGATTTTCACCTCGTGTGCAGAACTTTTTTTGCGTATCTCGAACCCCTTCGCTCATGAGGTTGACAACTTCGCGCTGGATAGGCGTTGTGCAGAGTTTTGTGTAGTTCCCGAAGCAGTCCGATACTTCTTGGAAAAGCTTGCATTGCTTGTCAATATCAGCTTCCGTCGTCGGGATCCTGTTGCTTGTCGCACCTGTCGCCGCGCACAAGTCGAGTTCACGTAGATGACACCGATCTGCAGCATCGATGCAAATCACAAGCGTGGAGATCACCGCTACGATGGCTGCGAAAGACTTCATGTTGAGCTGCGCTAGAGTTCGGCTTCGGGTTCCGAATGTCCCAGCAGCTTGTGGTCCATGGCTTTTATACCTTCACTCTTGCTCAAAAATAGGTGGGTGTTCCCCGGGGTGAACCCCAGAGACTCTTAAGCTAAAAACCGTCAACAGGGCTAGACCCGGGCCGGGATTCAGACATTTCATTGCTCTAAGAAAACTTGCCTATCGGCGTCATCTCAGACTGAACCGAGAACCACCACAAACTGAGACTTCTTGGACTTTGGGGGTGAGCAATCCGACGCTTGTTCAAACCTTCAACGCAGATCTCCGAATCAACCATGTGTTCACATTCAGTCGTCGCCATCGGATCGAGCAACTCGGAGAATACGCAACGAGAGTGTCAGCGAGAAAAAGAGTTTCTCTCCGACACAATATGCGAGGATCTTCGATGCGATCCGATGGCATAATCTATCCAAGCACGCCAAACTGAGGGCGACTGCCAAGTGATGCTTGCTCACGACCGCCGACGCAATCTCCAACTTGCTGTTAGTGTGCTCCGAAAGAGCAGCTTGAAAGTACATACACGTTACTCTGCGATACTTCAGCGGAGAGCGCAAGCGACCGCCGCGTGTAGCTATGGATACCCGGAAGACATTGAAGTGATTGCTGGGAGCAGACCTCTAGTCGGCTCATTTGCCGACTGGTGATCGAATACCTAGTTCAAGGTTTCAAGGAGTATTTTCCATCTGTTAGTTATCCCGAATCCGCGCAGTTCCGATTCGGCGTTCATTCGCCTGGAGATAATAATCATTCCGACGACTCATCCCACACAACATGATGAAAGAAAAAGTTGCAAGAGTGATGGATTTCGCCCTCGTCGTGCGATCGCGTGTTCTTTTTGCGAGATTTCTCACTACAGAGACTTCTGAACTAAGAACCTCAATCCGACAAAGCGAACTATTTTCGGTGGCCTTTCAGAGTTTGGTCGTTCGAGAATCAGGGCCTTACAGACCGACCTAATCATTGATAGCAAAGAAAGGACAACCCGTAATCCAATCGGAAATTGATTTTTTTCCCTCTTAGTAAAGATTTCTTCAACAAAAGCTCTTATTTTAAGATGTCCGGAACTCGGACGAGTGCAGAATCAAGAGTTGGTTCGTTGTGAACAATGGCTTTCGCAACATGAGTAGGTAGATTTATTTTCCATAATAATATTCATCATTATTATTATTTTAATCGTAACACCCATATCAGAGGCACTCTTAGACATAGTAGGCGCTGAACAGACGTGACACCATGCCCCTTGAGTGGGGATCCGCTTTCGTTCCAGGGGGTGGGAGCAGGGTATCGCAGACAGTGTTGTTTGAGAAGCCTTGGCAGAGCACATCGGGTAGATTAGATGCCACCAGTCGGATGAAAATGTTTCCGTATTCAACAGCTTCCGCACCGCAGTTCGACTCCACGACTTTCACTGCACACTGTCGGTAACGAGTGTAGACACAGCAACCGCTCGATATGCGGTCGGAGAACTTCGCTTTTTCCATCATCTGGAGGCCGGCTTTCACGTCTTCGATGCAGTGGCTGCCTTGGGTCGCGAACTTGGCGAGGCAGGGAGCGTGTTTCAAGTACTCTCGACGCAACGGTTCTCCTTGGTTACAGTAACTTTTCTGCACTCTGATCGCTCCTTCGGTCAGCATACTGATGAGTTCACGTTGGACGGTAGTTGCACAGTTCTTGATGTACCAACTAAAACAGTCTTTCACTTCTTGGAACACACCGCACTGCGTGTCCAATTCCGCGTCCGTCACCGGCATTTTGTTGGTTCCTGCGCTCATCGCCAAGCAGAGATCAAGCTCCCGCAAATGGCAGAGCTGTCTCTCAGCGGCGCCTGTCGCCGCTATCATGAAAGCCACCGAAACAATCGTAAGAGCATTCATAGTGATCTCTGTGCAATCTCGTCCGATGTTCCGGAATGGCGATGAGCCACGGTACACTCGGCTTTTATACCGAGGCTCTTGTTTTGAGGCTGTTTTATACCGAGGGACTCGTTTCTCAATTGAAGGGGGCTTTGGTGCGCCTTGATCGTCTGCTATAAATATACAGCTCAGTCAATCCGAGTCTGCGAAACATTTTTGGGGCTTCAACGAAACGCAAAATAACGGATCGATATCCTCGCACCCGTGAACGATCTAGGGTAGACGGGTCGAGGCGCCGACCCGGTGCCGGTTTCTCGAACCCCGTCCACAGGTGTTTATTCATTCGAAATTCCCTGGGGAGTCTTGAAGAGAAAAAAATCACTTCGCTTTGAAATGACCAGAAAACCTTCCTAATCGTAGGACGCTTTCATGCAGCAGGTTAGATGCGAGGGGCGCCGATGTTCTCTTGTTTTTCCCGCTCATGGACTCGGTCTGCCGAATGACTCGCCGACTTTTCTCCTGCTTTATTTATATTTGAGTTTGGGGAATCGATCACCGCGGTTTCTCCCACACGGTGGAACTTCTTCTGAGAAATACAAAGTCGCGGTCAGAAACATTAATGTATTCCTCGAAACGAGCACCGATTCCTCGATCGAACCATTTTCGCCGATGCTCGGCACGACAATTCCGTCAATGACCCCGTTCGTTGCTTGGTCACGGCAAATCCCGGAATTTTCCTCTTTCATGTAAATGGGAAGGGCTATGACATTTCAGGGTTTGTCGGAATTCCGGAGCCCCGGAGAGCTTCTTGCCTTCTTCATGTTTAGCCAAGTTCGCGGACCCCACAACCAACATAGGCCTTTCTAATAGATGGATGAACTTTTAATTCGTAATACTGTACCTCTGGATAAGTAACCATGGTCTTGCATCTCGCATGAGAAATCAACATCTTGGGTTTTTTCACCGCGTTGCAACAATTGACGGAAATAGTTGAGAGACGATTTCGATCTAATATTGGTTGAGGCCCCTGCTCTTCTCAATCTTCTGCAGCGAGCGCATCCACATGCACGATGTCATTGAGTACAGGCTTCGCGCGGATGATTTGGTTTTTTTCTGTCGACTTTCGATGCAGCCTCCTGACTTCATCACTCTCCAGCACACAACAGACGAGGTTCTCGACTGGATCGTGATCAACAGGATGAAATTTTCCATTCCAAAGTGCGTTATGCTCAACCTCTAATTCTTGGCCATCATGCCGACGGCTACCCTAGATCTAGCGCTGCTGAGCGTTTTCGACGCAGACCTCGGATTCGTTCGAATGTTGTCAACGTTGTCCACACTGCTGCCACAATGTCACATCTCATACTTCACACCCTCTTTTTCCGGGACGAAACTCCGTGCATCATCGTCCATCGTGGCTTGGATATTCCACGACTATTTTGGTTTTCCCCTCCTTCAACGAAATGAAGATTTCCTCCAGAGAGTGGGATCGACTGTCATCCGGCGTCTATCCGGCTGCCTGACTGATTCCCAAGTCTGACTCTGATCTAATTCCCCTGCAAACCAGGTGATGAGAAAATTTCATCCTCAAACTTCAGTGGTGATGGCTTCACTCTTTTTAGGAGTTATGGCATCAGATCAAGTTGATATTTCTATCCCTTTGTTAAAATCCCGGGAACTATAACGAGTCTCCTGGGAGTGCTCCGTTGGGATGCTTCACTTGAGGCTGTGGCCGTTTTCGTGATCAACCCCATACGAGACGAGGTGGAAAACGTTTCTCCTTCTCGCGGAGGATTATGTCAAGCCCTTCTGAATGGCAAGCCTCAGCTGAATATTTGCGACAACGGACGGGAAGAGCGCTCTCCTCATATGGACTGAATTAAGGCTGATCGTTGTGATGATAGATTCGTTCGTCCCTTGGAACGGAATTTTCTGACTAAAATGTCTTCTACTATGGTTTCAGGAATAGAAAACCAAGATTTCCAAGAATTCAGAGCACAATGAGTGTATAAGATCTAGATGGGGCGGATTATTGCATCGTCGAATAGGAAGTGTGAATACTCATAAGCTCGGGATAAAGCCAACTGTGGCTTCTGGCAGATCTCCGACTCAGGGGACGAGGGTAAAAAAAGATTTGCGGCTGGATTGCGAGGTCAGTGATCAGGAACTAGACGAGCACAGACGCAGATCACGATCGAACATTCATGGAAACGAGGGAAACATCGCGGAGCGTTAGCTTCTACACAGGGTACTTGCTATCACCACTGATACAGAGCGGTAGTTTGAGAAGTCGAAGAGCGTCAAAAATGAAGGGGTTCCCATTTAACTTGAAGATGAAGCTCGAATACAGTTCACAAGCAGCAACCTGCATCGTTGCTGCGACTTTAACTGAGATCGGAAAAATGACTCAACGTCAAATGACTTGGAAGAGGCCTCACGACTCGCTGTCAAGGGCCAGGGGAGCATAATAGGGCCACGAATCCACTCTCGAGGAGTGGCCTGGTTTGGTGTGTTTCGACGATTTGAAAACATCATATCTTGAAAAACCTGGAACCTGTGAAGGGGGGCGTAATCCATCGAATGTATTGGATAGGGAGTGCTCTCGTATTCACCTCACGGAAATGTTTCTGGCGCAACCTCGAGATTTTACTGGTTCGCCTCAGTCGCCAAGGAGTGATCGAATTTGTATATCAGGTGTGCTTGAATTCAACGCCAATCAAACACTTTTTTGCTGTCTAGAGAATCGATGGACGAGGTTCGCGGACTCGTTATACATAAAAGGGCCTGTGGAACGTGGAGCATCATAATAATAGAAAGAAGTCCCAGACTGCAAGTGCTTCATAGCGTAGCTTCTTAATTATGAAGTCTTGAATCGGCCGCTCTGACGGTTCTCACAAGCATCGCTATGAACGTCCGGGATTCTTCGAAGATCTTGCCTGCTCCAATATTCAACGTACTCCGTCTCGCCATCAAGAGCCACTATTCCACTCAAACTCGGCTTCGAATGCAATATACCTATGTACATATCGATTGTCTGCTCGCCGACTAGCCCGAGTCTCGTGTAGAAAACAACCCTGAGAAACGTCATCTCGACAACAGCCGGGGGGAGTTTGTAGATTCAGGGCAGCAATTGAGCAGTCGCCCGAAAACCAACACCACAGATAATTGTGTGCAGCCAAAAATAAGAAAACACATTATCCCAAAACCACAAGCGAAATGGATCTTTGAAGCTTAGTGTACGACCCCTCACAATCCGTGATTTCTCGCACTCCTACGCAGGGACTTAGAGGACCAACAGTTCGGACTCTAGCGCATGAAAAGCCATCTGTTCTATCGGTCCCAGATCAAATTTTTTCTTCAGCAACCGATTCTCTCATTCGGGAAATTGTGCATTTCAAGATGGAGGTTTCTTCTAACAAAAACTTCTCCTGGGATGCACTTTTCCGGGATGGCGAAGTCTCATTGCATCAGAGGTATTAAAAATCATGAATACGTCTTCCAATAGAACCCCACTCCAAGAGAAACAAAATGTGGGCTGAAGGATTCCGTTCAATTTTGATCCTTTAAACACAAGAAGGACCTTCAAAAACCAATTCCCAAGGACCTATGCCACTGAAGTCGTACAACAAAATTGATCGAGCACAAGAACAATGTTAAAGAGAAATCTGACGATTGTAACGTTTGGTAAGCGGAATCGATTGCTAAGAGTTCTCAGGAGTCCGATGATACGAAGGTTACGCTGGGATCACCCAGCGAATGTACACCGCCATCCCTTGTTATTTGGGAGACTGTATGCTGAAGTCCCGGGATTTTCCTAGTTAGGCTTCGCGAAGTCCCGTCGACGATAGTTTGTAATGAAACGGAGCAACATGGCGGCGAAGCTCGGTTCGCAACAAATATTCGTGGTCTTCTTCTCGTTGTCATGGTAGAATCAAAGAGAACCTTATCGAAATACCCTCATGAAAGCACGATTATCTTCGACGGACACGGAGCGGGTCTCGTTGAGGTAAACTGCACTGAGCTCAGTTGGTCAGCCGCGGATGTCAAATATATGACTTGTCAAAATGCTTTTGACGAGCCCGACTCATGAGATCGATTTGCTGCTGCGAAAAAAAAACGCACCTTCACCGAATAGCGAATCGGAATCGTTTTGAATCGGAGTTTAATCTCCTCGCTCTATAGGGTTTGCCGAGCAGCTTCAGTCAATCCGGGTGTTGGAAGAATAGAGAGATCTTGCTTGGAAGTCTCTGAGGGTGCCATCTCGTGCGCGCGGATTTTCGAAGGAGCCACTTTTGAGGTCTCGCAGACACAGTAAGCGTACCTTTCGTCTGTCTGGGATGAAAGACAGCCCGCATTCGAAAACAGCAACAACAGAGATGTAAACAAGACGGACAAACCCCAACTCGCTAAACGCCGGTATCTGACTGTTTTTTGACAACAGTCTGGTGAAGGATAACATTTGGCTGTTCCAAATCGTCTGGGATGCCGATAACAAAAAAAGGTGCAAGGATAGCAAAGGCAGCCCCTGCGGCAATACCCGAGGTGAGCAGTGCCCTTCATACTTTCATGAAAGGAGCAAAAGGTGATCCCTTCAGAAATCGTCACATGAGAAACGGCTGAAGTTTCTGAATTCAAGATCGAATGGATGCCTGGAAATGTGTAGTGACAAGTTTGGATTGCTTCGTAGGTTGCAGCGCCTGTGGCGGTGGACTACTGGGAGGCCGAAGCGTCCCAGGCTGGATCGCTACGCGCCTCTGAAAACTTTGAGAAATTTTCCGCTTTATGTGCGGACCTGAAACAGAGTCTCAGGAAAATCGACGAGCTTAAAAAAAGTGCTGGAAATGCGGCAGAGATTCAGGGGCTCAAGGTGAGTGATCTTCTAGCTATTCCAGAACAGAGATTCGCTACTGATTCATATTTTCGTGTTGTCTACAACACATCAGTCTCACTCTCCGGCAAATTCAGGCTTTTTTTTATTTGAAAAAAAAAACAAGACGATTGCTGCAGGTGACGTGTTTAGCGACCATGGTCGCCCTCCGGAAGCTCAACAGATTGGATAAACATCGTCTCAAGGCAACTCGAGATGCCGTCAAAGAAAATCGTTCTCGGGTGGATGGTCTACATTTACAGTTGCAAAACTTAGCTTACGAGGCGGGTCACCTGCGGAGCGAGGTCGACAAATGCCTCGAGTTCAAGTTAGTACAGTTGAACTGAGATCCATGACTTGATTTTCTCATTCTCGTTTCCCTTCAGTGAGACCTAATCTCGCTCCGATTTCAGATCCATGCACGAGAATATAGACCTGATTCCGCTCGAGGAATTTTTCAAGACGGCACCAGATGAGATCCGAAATTCGACCAACGAACACGAAATCACCATGGCTAGGCTTCAGCATGAGCTGAGCATGAGGCAAGAGCTCGCACAGCGGCTTGAGACGAGCGTTTCCAGGAAAAGGGATCTCATCAATGACATAGAAGCAAAGGAAGCTGTGCTCTCGAAAATTCAGCCCACATTGAACAACATCTTAGAATCCGCGCAACCCCTGTATTCGCATCTAGGTCAGTCAACGTCCGTGATCGCAGTCTTGATATTAACCCTGGAAATCTGTGCGTGGTCGCTCATCTCCGACATCTATGAATTCAGTCCCATTTCTCACATTCTCATGTACACTTTTAAGGAATGACGCTCCAGCGGAGTCAACCAGAACACGCCAACGCTCACTTTTTGTGTCGACCGTTATACGTGGTCTACGTCGAGGCAACAGCGTTCCAAGAGGTTTACTCGGACATGATCGAGTCAGTTGTGATCGAAGGCGATGTGGACGAAGCGAAGAAAGTACTCGATAAGATCACGGGGGTGGATGAGGAGTCCGATTCTGACAACGATGAATTAGTAACAATGAAGAAGAAGAAACGTAAAACGAGAACATCATCGAAATCCGCCAATCAAGAGGAGCAGAATCAGCTGAAAGCGTTCCTCAAGCCGTTCCCCCTGTCAGTGAATATCACCATGAGAACCGCCACCGGAAAGGGTTTTCCCGTTCGGTATGAAGTTTGGATCGATGTCTGGTGTTAGAGCCTCGATGGAGATATCGATTCTTTCCCGCAGAATGATTAATTTTCTCGTACTTCAGGTTTTCATATATAACGTCTCTGAAGATCGTCTGTTCGAAGCTCGAAGTTCACATCTCTGATGTGGACTCGATACTTGACGGTCTATTTCCCGGTGACAATGGATTTCAGTCACCGAATCCGACGACGCATTATCTTTTGGCAAAAAACGGGTCAGTTCTCCACATTTCTGTGAACTCAATTCGGGTACCTTCGTTTCGTGGGATGACAGCCCACATGACAAGGTTGAATCAAGAATGATTTTGCTTCGCTTTCAGGGTCGATAACCTTGAAAGGGCACTCTCTGTTTGCCGTCTCGGTAAACCATACCAATGGACTCAGTGGTTATGAGGTTTGGATTTTCTCTCTGCAAGTTTGACGCCTTCCGCAGAGCTTTCGCGGAAACACTTCGAACAGACACTGAAATTGATCAGGGAAAGGTTATCAACACGCGTTGTACTGAATGAACAATTGGGCCAATTAGCGGAGGGAATCGTTAACGTAGACGGCAGGTTCCCGAAAGATGTTTCGAGCAGGCTTGAGAAGTTCAAGAAGATCACGATGGAAGAAGCGATGGTTTGTTTCGGCTCAAAAAGGAATCATCTCTCTCTCTCTGTCATTTGCGAAACATAGCTAGTGTGAAATCACGATTTTCTTGAACAGATGCGCATCGGTTTCGGCGCTGGAACGGATGCCTTGAAGGAAATGATGTTTAAGGAGTCGATATTTTTCGAAGCTGTGCTAACCTTGGACAAAAGTGAGTCTCGTGGTTTACACATCAAAGTTCAATCTTTGAGTTCTGAGCTGCGCAACACTCTGATGCTGTTTTTCCTTTCGCAGGACACCTCAAAGCTCTCGTTTCGGTGCCACAATTGTACCCTCACGAGGCTCCGTTCTGGTTTTTCTCTTTTGAGAACGCAACCTCGCTCACTAGCGGAGAACTGAAGGATCTTGAGCGAACTGTGAATTGCTATTCGGGAGGAGAGCCTTCTCTCCTTCTCAGTTCGCAAGCGATGCAAGCCCTGGTATCGTTCGACGTGATGTTGAATCTGGACACCTTGAAAGTTATCAGAAAAGTGAAGTGAGTGGTGTTTGATCCTTTTTCGAACTACTATGCGGTAAAGCGTCTACGTGGATTTCTGTTTATCACTCAATTCTGATTACAGTGGCAAGGACCGTGCAAAGCCATTCAATTATGAGCCATCGGTGGGGATTTTCACCCCTTTCTGAGTTGTGAAACTTCTCCAGCATGGCTAAGAGTATCGTGACATCGGCAGTTGCTCTAATTCCTGAGGAGACAAATAAAACACCGTCCGTATTGTTGTATCGTAAACGGTCTATTACATGTTGATAACTTTAGTATTGACATTCTATTCACAGGAGGGTGACAGCCGCGACCATGTGCGAGTCGCCCTCAAATGTCGTGCTCGGCTTCTTTATCGAGTTTCGGTGTAGATTTCATAATTTTTCGTCATCTAAAAGCGACGAAGTCTCCTGACTCCTGTGCGGTGTTCGCGGTTTCAAAGATCTCGAGTCGGCATGTTCTCAGACACGACTTGACCTGGCGATGATTTGTCACCAGGCACTCCCCTTGGCAGCAAACATGTCGAACAGCATTCTCCTTTCTCACAAGCTCGTTTGGAACAAGCACAAATGCGAGCAATTCGAGCGCTTTCTTCGACGATGTCTTGAGAATGCTTTGTTTTTACATGGGATCTGTGAGAACAGAAGAGAGCAATTAAACACATGCGTCCCGATCTCTCAAATGATTGATTGATTGATTGATTGATTGATTGATTGATTGATTGATTGATTGATTGATTGATTGATTGATTGATTGATTGATTGATTGACACTCGTCGTGGATTGATCGTGGACGTTGGACTTCATAGTGGAATGAAAACAAAACCTCCAGTCCACACATCGTAACAGACCAACCTGAAGGAGTAGGGGGTCGCGAATTTTTTCAAACACACATTGCATTCATGAGGCTTCTCGCCGGTGTGGGTGCGTCGATGAGACTTCAAATGATGTGACGCACCGAATTTCTTCCCACAGCTCTCGCACAAAAAGCGTCGTTCCCCTGTATGAACGCGGCTGTGTTTCTTCAGATCGGAGAAGGTGGTGAACATCTTTATGCAGTCGTTCACGTTGCAGTTGAACGTCTCACCTCGAATGAGGAAGCAGTTAGTACAAATCACAAGTACCGATCGAGCCGACCGTGGGACGAGGGCAT
The DNA here is from genome assembly GCA_021527715.1 of Neoseiulus cucumeris. Taxonomy (NCBI): domain Eukaryota; kingdom Metazoa; phylum Arthropoda; class Arachnida; order Mesostigmata; family Phytoseiidae; genus Neoseiulus; species Neoseiulus cucumeris. The sequence continues at coordinate 158,850 of JAJSRV010000097.1, forward strand.
GCCCCACTAACAGAATATCGTAGGTGCTAATGATAAATCGGACATATCCGGCGTCGTTGACTCCCGTTTTCGAGTTGGTCCGTGCTCCGGATCTGATAACTACCTGTGTGAATTCTTTCGTGCGCTCTCAGCCGATATCTTGTGGAGAACGTTCTCTGGCAACCGTCGACGTCACAACCATAGGGGCGTTCGCGAGTGTGGATCCGGAGATGAATGTTTCGACTGCAAGACAAAGAATGGATTGTTCAGTCGACTTCCCGAAATCGAAATATTCACAGATAGCCATGGATTCGATCGCGAACCTGTATGACGTTAGGAAAGCTTTTCCGCAGCCTTCTTCAGTGCAGACAAAAGTCAGCTCCCTAGCGTGTCTCTTTTTGTGAGTTTTGAGGTTTCCCTGAGTGGAGTAAGTCTTGTCGCAGCCGTATACGTCGCAGTGAAAACCTTTAATTTCGCGTTCTCCGGCAGCTCCACTGCGTGTCTCTGGAGGCAAGGCATTCGATTCGTTTCATGGCGGAAAATCATGACCGGAAATTTTCAATTCTTCAAGGGAATCTCAAAGAGTTTCAATGGAGTGCTCACTAATCGTCAATGTCGCGTGTGTTGCATTTTCTGGAATGTTCACTCCTTGAACTTGAACGGTGAGATGATTGTCGCCACGCACGCTGTGTTCGATACTGGAAGCGGTTCAAGAACGAGTGTGTAGAGTTTTTGTCTGATGTAGCATAGAAAAGATACGAATCGCTTCGGATCGCTCACTCGCTTGGATGTCACTCACCTGACTATATTTCTGTTATGATCATCGGTCAAATCATCCAAATGTTCATCATGGCAGTTCTCATCATGCTGAAACATATCCTGTAAGGTGATCGTTGGCCCCTCGAACAGGGTACATCGTTTTCGATCGTCACTCGCAGCCATGGTCGCTCGAAATTGTATCCGGTGACGGACGAATGACAAACAACATTTCACTTGAGCGTGTTTATGATTGTCAAATCCTTTGGAGTGTACGCAGACGCGCTCATCACGTGGCCGGTCGTGTCATTCTCTATCCCGGGCTGGGCCAACACAATAAACCAAGTTCTTCACGAAATTTGGGTCTTTGGTCTCCCCCGGGGATCTTATTGTCTTAATTTCGGCACGACAGAGGCTTCATGTGAGGAAGGATCACCACTGTCACTGTCTGTGCAGCTGTACGCTCACCGCAACGACTACTTGAATGAGCCGTTGCGAACATTGGCCCGCCTGCGGGAAAAGATTAGATTCGGGTTGGCAAGCGTTCACTGTGGATGGAAAGTGACTCGCTCACATTTGGCACACATATCCTCGCTTAGAGGGGTCCTGTATTGAGACTCTTGGGTGATAGCGTCGGCTCGACATGCTCAAAGGGATGTGACTTCGAGCTACGACTCTGAACTCGGGGGAGCTCATCATCCTGCGGTCGAGAAGATTCCATCAGTTGTTATAGACGTTGAGTGAGTTCTTAGTGATGCACAACGGAGAGATCTGAGAGGACGGCGGGACTCGAGAGAAGAAGAATGTCGAGTTCTCTTCTTTCTTTCTGGGGGTCATATCTCGAAACACTGGCAATATATATGGCTTTTCGAGCAGTTTCTACAATTTACATTCAATTGAGGCCATCTCGGTGGCACGGGATTAGCTCCACTCTTTCCTTTCTCTTTTGTTCGGCTCGGTCATAAGCTCCATGACCTTTTGATTTGAAACTAGATTGGGAGCAGAAATCGCGTCGGTGTTTCAAGTCGCCACAGCTATATACTCCCACTACATGGATATCAAAGACTCCCGAACTCGTTGCGATACTCTTCGGGAATCGATTCTCATCTAGGCGCAATTCGATGTTCAGGATCGCGTCGATGCGAGGCATATAGAGAGGACTCCTTGACGTGAGAGCTCAATTTTCGAATTCGTTCAGATGGCGGCAATGCCTCACAAAATCATTCCAGTGACTGCGACCAACGACGCATTCATTCGACAGAATGTAGACTTCAAACTAAGAAATCAATGATTTTATTTCATGGTCAGTTACCAAATGATCCCATTCCGTGCCACTTGCACTGGCACAATCCAAAATAAGACATATCGTCTGAGGATTCTAGTTCTGGCTGACAGTGGCAACTAACTGACTGACATCATTGAAAGACTCGGTGTCACACAAACTGATGATAATCGTGTGCAGGGGGACTGGATATATTTCAGCGAACGCGCAGCAGGAAATCCAGGTTTCCAGTTGAGTTTAGGTTCCAGAATCCCTTCGCTTTCCATAGCGGGAACGTTATTTGCTATGCTCTTCATCAACTATTGAAATCATTGTTGATTGCAACTCGACGAGTCCTATTTGTTTGGGGCTTTAAGATCTGGTTTCGACACTGGTTTCTCCTCGGCGTCTTTGTCTTTGGTGACCTGGATGGTGCTCACTTTATTCCACTTGCCGAGGTACTCTACGATCGCACTGTGACCGAACGTTTGAGCGTCGTCTAGAGGTGTGTGCCCCCAACTAGAACAGAAGAGGAATTGAGTTTATCCAGCAGAGGCTCTACCGAGATTCCGAGCGAATGGTTTCAATATCCTTGAACCGACCACATATTCCGCATGACTAAAATAAACTCACCGATCTTTACTGCAAGGATTGACACCGCAGATTTTCAGCAGGAATTCAACAGCTTCGAGGTGACCTTCGGCAGCTGCCAAGTGAAGGGCGGTTCTGCCGTCGTAATCCGAGAGTCCCATATTCATCCCGGAGAGATAATGCCTCCTCATCGCGGTGACATCTCCGCTCGCCGCCGAAAATAGCAGATTGACCACTTTCTGTCCTTTGGTGTCATACTTTTGTCGACGAGGGTCTTTTTTCTGTGTCATGTGTCGGAGATTGTCATAGTGATGAAACGAGAAAACGCGGATGAGCTCTTCGCAGAAACTCACACCGCGCACCGAATTCCCTGGAAAGTATCCGGACGAAGAGTCTCATTTAGATAGAAGCTGGGAGAAGAATGTATTCCACAAATGAAACAACACGTTTGCTGAGCTGTCGATCCATGAACTTACCGTAATTGTCAAGGGGAGGTGACCAGAGACCAAGTCCCATGACGTTTGGGACCACAACCATCGTACATCCAGCCACTCCGGTTTTGGCGGGCAGCCCAACTTTGAACGCGAATTGACCAGAGTAGTCATACATACCGCAAGAGTGCATCAGGGATAGTACGTCGCGACACGAGTTAGGATTGATAACCTGCAAAAAGTTTGGTGAAATTTTCTAGTTTTATGGGGTCGTCCTGGAAACGAGATCCTCATTAAAAATGATTTCAACCGTATCTTGTCGCACACCTGATGTCCGGTTATTGGGCAGATTCCGCCGTTGGCCAGCGTGGCAGCCATGACGGACACCGAATGACAGTTCACCTCGAGAGAACACAGTTGGAAGTAGAAATCCATGGCGTCTTTCAAATTGACCTTCTCTGGGAAACATTTGTTTTCCTTCATGTAATAGCCGATAGCGTAGTTACGATCAGCTGCTTCACGTTCCGAGAGGAAGATCGCATTGTTGAATGAAAGATATTCTCCACCTGATAAAGCACGGTAATACTGACACATCTGGAAAATTTTGAACAATTCAGTTACCATAACGAGTTCGCCATCAATGGAAAACTGCCTCGTCCAGGGGGTGTGACCTATCGGTGAGGGTGGAAGTTTGAGTCGTTGAGTCGGACTAAAAACTGAAGAGAAGTGTCTGATAGTGTTCTCGTACCCAATCAAACTTTTCCGATGCGCGCATTTCGGGCTCGATAAGATTGAGCAGAGTGGATGCGATAATTATAGCTCCGGCGTTCACCATCGGATTGTGCGGTTTTCTATTGTGATCCAGCACGAGTTCGTTGAACATTCTTCCCGACGGCTCCTGACCGACGTATTGATGGACGGTATCCGCTCCGAGTTCCGAAAGAGCGATAGCATAATTAAGCGGCTTTCCTGATGATTGTATGGTGAAAGGAACCTCAGCATCGCCTGCAAAGGGAATTTCGCTCTCAATGAATGATGATTTTGATTCCAATTCAGAAATTAGCTTTTTCAATCGAGCTTTCCTCTCCATGGTTTCTCACCTATGGCATATCTCTGACCGTCAACGGTGCAAACCGAGACGCCCCAGTAGTCAGGCGAGTACTTCGCCAGCTGCGGTATATAAGTTGCAACCTTGCCATTCTGATTTCCTTTACATTTCCAGTAGAACTTTTCAACATATGCAGTGAAATCTTGGAAATCGGGTATTACGAACTGGTGTCTGAGTGCTCTTGTGATAAGGACAATGTTTTCTTTTAAAACTTGCTTGAACGTTGCCTTATCCAAGCTCAAACCTTCCAGGGAACCCATACCGCCTTTGCCTCCGTGAACTTCTCGCAGATTCGTCATCATTTCCTGTAATTGGTGTAACTTGCACTATTGGCCAGTACTCGAGTGCACGCCGTCCAATGTGTAATAACATTTCAACATTACATAGTCCACAAATTCGAACCTTGAGTCGATGGTCATTCTTCTTCAAGCCCGTGGCGAAGAGAGCGTCGAAGAATTTCCCAATAGAGATCTTATCTTCCTCATCTCTGAACATGTCGAAGAGAATATCCTCAACGTTCGTGGGCTGTGCGTCTCCGCTAAAAATAAACTCCGCTATTGTAGCATAACCTCGGGGGAACCGCATATAATGATGATTCGTTTTCTGTTGATCCATACGTGAGAAGGTTTTTGACCAGCTCGGAGTCTACACGGAGCTGCTACGAACTTACCCTTTTAGCGCTTTCGCTTTGCCTTCGCGAAATTCCTCCTCCGGCATAAAGATCCGGCTCGCATGTGAATAGGATCTGCTGGAGTTGAGCGGATTCTCGTACCAATTAGAGAAGCGATGCTTTCCCGGTGACGCTTCTCCGGAAACATAGTTGCGTCGTGCGGCATTTGTTTTTCCTTCTTGCTGACCATTCAGAAGAGTTTGCTGAGAAGCAGTTTGGTGCACATTGCGACGCGACTGGATCACAGGTTGTGAGAAAACTATGCGGGACTTACAATTTATAAGACGGCAAACGCGGCCTATGGAACAGAAAGTGTTTTTCAGTGAGTGTTCAGGAGAACGAAAAATCATCTGAAGATAGATACCGAGAAGTTTCTCGGGAAACCCAAAATCTGGAACCCGAATCTGAACGTTCACTTCCACTCAGTACCGATGGGATCAAATGGTTTCATGAGGCATCTTATTGGATGTTTGCGGTGGCTGAGCTTTGAGGGCTTCTCGTTTTCGGTCACGTAGACGATTGGGTTTCAGAAAGCCTATCGACCACAGTTGCGTGACTCACAGAGATTCCAGAAGAAGTCTTATCGAAACTCGGACAATCTGGATGCGGATTCTCAAGAATAGTCTGATGAGACAGTGGGAAACGAGTTTTGGAACCTTTCCGAAAATCCGAAAGGAGTTCTCCAGGACCTTTCATACATCCGCACTTCTACTCGAAGATCTCTCCGAGACCTCACTCCGCGTTTACGCTATTGATACTCGAGAAAGCTCCTCATCGTTCAGTATCACGCCTGAATTACGATTGAGTGCGTTTACACATGCTCAAAACCCACCTGAACTCATTAATCAGCCGACCTGCCTGTCGCTGCAAGCGGAGAGACCGTTTTTTGTTGATGAGGTCACCCACTGATGCGATCACTCGTTGTTTTGCGCGATCGCTTTCGAAGCCTTGCCGGTTAGAGAATGTACCGACGGCTGAGGTCGCACACTTTGGCAAGAACACAGCGTGTTATACTCGGATCAATGCGGCTGCTCGCCGAGCAAGATGGCCGGAGGGCGAGGGCCCTCGACGAGAGAGGGCGGGGACCTAACCCTGGGGACCGAACTCCGACAGTCGTTCAGAAACGCGCTCGGTAGGGACTCGAATAACTGATCAGGGCGATCTTCCGGATCAGCGGCGACTGGCGAAAGAAGCAGTACCATTCAGGAGTCTCTCTGTCACGCGATTCAGCTTGAATGGATCCCGCTTTTCGAGAGCCTTAGACGTGGTCCGGAGTGTTTTACGTCATAGTTCAGTCGATACAGAGGGATATTCTCTAGAAGATGACCTGCATTGTCACAATGGAAGAATACATGCATCAACCGTTCGGCCTCGAAAGGGCGTGCTAACATGGGGGAATCACCCGAGCGCATGGGTATCTGAGAATTTTGATCTTGGGCGTCCCATTGGCCTGGCTATACTAGATATACGCGGCAGAAACGATCGCTCTTGGAGAAACCCATACGTTCGAGGCAGTTCTAGACAACGGAATACCTCGAACTCAGCTGTTCTATGTACGGATTTTTCCGTTTGCGCTTCAGGGAACGGATGATCAGGCTTTGGACCTCAATTCCAAGGATTCTTGGGAGAAAATTGAGCCATCTTCTCACGGTGGCTACAGGACTTGACCAGCCTGGAACATTGGATTCAGAGAATGGGGCTTTCATTGATAGAGCAGGTGTTGGTGTTACTTCCGTTGAATTTTGTCATGTGCAAACTTTCTGTATAATTGAAGTTCAAGTTTATACCAATTTCTCTTAGAATCGAGTGGTGATAGTCAGGGACTTCTTCACTTGGAATAATGTATTGTTCAGAAAGCGTATTACGGGACGTTCTGATCGTGTTCCGTATATCATGTAGACCTCTGTACATCAGCAAATGTGTGGCTCTCAATCAGAGGAGAACAGCTTTCCAGAGAATAATTGTAATACAGACTCTCTCCACGACGATCCTAAAAGTCTTGGAATCCTTCAATTGAGAACCAGAATAATTGTGTGGTCACAGTTGTCATAATACTTTTGCGGGAATCACGTCTGGCTTTGATCCCCAGTCAAGAATATTATGTGGAAGCTCCCGTCTTTGGCATTGCCCATAGTATTGTAAGAAGGTTGTCAACGTTAGTAACGTGTCGGTCATTCTTCATGATCAGCCCCAGTGACAGACAAAACGAGGTGAAAATCAGCAATTGTTGATTCTCTAGAATAATATTTCATATCGACATTACGTAGAATGTGAGAAAGAATTCAACCAACTCATTTTCCACACGTCGTGAGGCAGGCTTGGACGGGATTCTATCTCTCAAGACAAACTTCTGCTCTCTCTTTCGTGAATTGAGCGACTGGCTCCAAATAAGCGGCGCGAGTCGAAGTGCTCGGAAGCAACGCAATGGTATGATTCCGGTTGAACCTTCAGGTGCGATTCCGAACTTGAATCGGCCGCTGCGCTTTGGGCTCCTGGATGTCTGCACATATGTACATAAGGCGTTCGGGGTGCATCTCTGACAACGATGTTCCCGTGGAGCAAACTCGAAATGAGCCGCCTAATTGTTTCACGTCTCACACCGTTTCCGTTCGATATTCGAGGAGAATCTCGATGGCCTGCTGTAAAACTTGCGACTCAACGGAAAATTCCGGAATCTGTTATGTTTTGACATCCTCTCCACGGCTCGTTGACATGCTTCCTGTGGCGTAGAGCGATGCTGCTCTATAAGACGGTTGCTCACAATGGCTGAGCCTGTAATGACAATAGCTCATCATAACAACTGGTTCTGCGCGTGACTAGGTCCGAAGGTCTTGCTCGATGCTCGTGGCCCAATGATGATATAAAGTCATCTTGAGCATTCGAAATTATTGTCTCCAGGGAGTGACAAGTAGATGAATGGGAAGACATCCAGGATGCCGACGGGTTCGGGATGAAAACGATCGAAAGCAAGTTTCGTATCTCTCACAGAGTTTGAGGAGTGCATTGAAGTTTTATTCAACAACAACAACAACAACAACCGACTATGCGAACACTCATAACTCGTGCAGATCCAAAATAAAACTCGACGACAGCCGCCGTCAATGCTCGAAGCCTAATCATAATCTCCACCTCCAAAATCATCACCGCCATCGTCGTACGTCGGCTGCGTGTAAGTGTCTTCAGCCTCGTATGTGGGTGCTACATAAGTGTCCGCGGTTCCATAGCTGGGTTCGACGTATGACGTTGTAGTTGTACCATAGGCGGGTTGATCGTCAACGCCCCCGTACATGCCACCGGTTCCCTCCGGATATTCAGCTATGACATCTATGTTCTGATCTTCCACGTTTGTAGTTGTTGTTGTAGTGGTAGCGTGCTCATCACCTTCGCTGTGATTTTGATGCATCATAGAATTGATCGCGTAGCCGGCTAAGCCTCCAGCAGCAGCTCCTGCCACGAAACCCCCGATTCCACTTGCAACGCCTCCCCCAGAGCGCGCAGGCTGCTGAATGATTTGCGTCTGCGGTTGTGGGTAAGGCTGCTGAGGTATCATACCAGGTGGATATTGCGTCTGCTGGGGGTATGCCATGGGAGGAGCGTTGGGGTAGGCCCCGTACTGTCCGGGCTGCATGGGTGTCGGATAACCCGGGTTGAAGTTTGGAGACGCGAACGGATGAGGATTGCTGTGAGGATTTTGGAAAGACTGTTGTTGCAGAGCCATCGGGCTCGCGTTACCCATTGGCGGCTGTTGGAACTGCGGCTGAGGAGGTTGCTGGTAGGTCGTCACCGGAGGAACAGCGCTCTCCTCCTTCTCCTTCGGACAGAAGCAAGTGAACACCATGACGACGAATATTATACCTCCAACAAGAACAACGGCGGGGATCAAGTAGGGGAGTATCAAAAAGTCGTCGTTGCTCGGGTTCAAGACCTCGGGGTTGAACCTGGTGTGATGAGGGTGACGCGCGTTGTTGTCCTTCACTTGGACGATATGCGTTCTGTTCTGCAAGCTGAACCTAACCCTACACGAGTCCCGGGTGACGAACTCGTCGTCGGGTCTATCGTAGCCTTCGCAATGAACCGAAACAATGACAAGCGTGATGTTATCCGGTAGAACTGAGAAACACCGCCACTGCACACTTGAAGAGTTGTTGTCGCGTTGAGTACAAGTAATTTCGTTGGGAAACACGTCACCGCAACCAGCAATACACCTGCAAGAGCAAAACTTTAGCGTTGCCAAGGGACTGGAGCGAGCACGCACTTCCGAAGGAAAGAGTCGTTCGATGTTTGATATGTGTGCCTTGCCGTGAGTGTGAGTGCGTGGATTATGAGCGAGGAGGTGCACAGAAGCATTGACATTGCTTTCTGCTCGAGAAACTGGGCGTTCAGAGATCATTCGAGAATATTGAGGTCGAATCGTTATTCACCGTTCAACTAATCGCTCCCATTGTATTGTATGTAATGGGTTCTGTCGTGCAGAGTTCGGACTGTGTATCGATTGCCATCAGAGATCCAACACTGATTCTTGCCGTATTGGCCGAAAGTGTTGGCGGTCGGTAAGGAAACCAGAGAAAAACTCACTCTAACTGGTTCGATGGTCTCGAGCGTCGTCGATGTGTGAGCCTTCCTCTAAGAGCATGGAACTTCGTATAGTTTCGCAAGAGAACTTTCTCGAAAGGGCCAACGATTGGTGTGTCGTTGCGTGTCGCCGGCTCCAAAGAGGTGGCGTTATAAACGCTGCTTTCCGACGTTGCGTCAACGCTTCCCGTTGTCGTGTTCGCCGTCGGACCACGTTGGGAGGCGACATCAAACGCGGAATCCTTTTCAGTTTGAGTCTCGTAAACTTCGCTGGCGCTCGCTAGTCCGGTGATATTCGATGGCTCTGATGATTCCTCATCGCCAACCCTCTGGGTCGCTATGCCAATTATGCCATGAGATATGCTGGTAGCCTGCTGAGAAAACCCCGCCAGGGTGGGTTATCCCCGAAATGGTCCGTCCAAAACTTCGCCAAACTATTCTGATAGAAAACTATTCGAGAGTTCGAACGCTGACACAAGTTCGTTAGACCATGTCAAAAGTTTTGATTTGTAAACCACTTACTGCAAGCGTATCTCCTTTGGAATTCTCAGTGTTGGTTTGATTCTCCACTTGTGGGAGCACTGTGATTTCAAGGCCATCATTCGTAGTCAAGGTGGCCACCGAGATATCAGACGTGGGAGAAGAACTAGTCAACAGAGAACTTTCATCGACACTCACTTCTCCGTTAGTTGGATCGACGTTCACGGCGGAAGCAGTTTGAGCGAGAAGGGTGGTAACAGTGAAAGCCAGGCTCAGTCGCAGGGAGGATTTCATGTCAAGCCGTACGGCGAAGTTCATTTCACGCCGTGGATGAAAGCCAAGATGGCGTCGTTTTACGCGCAAGGCTTCGCGAGCGAGGTCATCTTGGAGATGACGATCTCAGAGGACGGGTATCTCTCACATCGGTATCACGGAGTCAGAAAACATAGGATGAGGAATCACTGGCCTCGAGGAAACTTCCTTCAATATTCTAAACCGCAACGAGCCCTCGGCTACTCCGTAGTCGTGCTCTGCTCCGGAGTCCGGTACAGACTACAGTGTCGAACGAATCATCGTAGAGTTCGATAATCAATTCTCTCCGCCGTCAGATGCCGCGCCATTCTTTGATGACAAAAGCCGAGAACTTCACACAAAATCTCTGCGATGAAGTTATGAGATCTCTCGCAGACTACTTTTCAAATGATCTGTATAAATTCATGAAATTCGCGACTAACATAAGCCAGTTTCCCAAGGATCGTTTCCCATCGTGCGCTCAAAGACCCCCACAGAAATTCCAAAGTTACGATAATTTAAGAGACAGCCTTGCGAATGTTAACAGCCTTGTTAGAGACTCAGCCAGCTGAAATTTCGATAATGAGGCACGCTGTGCCGTGTTGACACAAAAGGCAACGATCTCGGTGGTTGCTAAGGAGCAAGAGAACAATACTCGTCAATATTCGAAAATGCCTTGGAGCCTCCACTGAAACTTGCACAACTTACTATTTTTATCGTTGTAGCCTCGTTGCAGGCTGAAAGAAAGGGCAAGAAGTGTGATACTGCCGAGACTCATTCTGCAACTTCCGCGGATCGCTTTCACGAAGCAGAGTATTCTTGTTTGGATTCTTCTCACCAGCCTTTTTTCCTGAAGAAAATTCTGCCAAGATCATTTTGGTCATGAGTGCTCTAAGCCAAGACGGCTTCTCGAATGTTCCTTATGAAAACCAGAAATTGGACTGCTTTACCTGACAGCGATCTAAGCTCTCGATTCTTATCTGCCTTGAGCTGAGGCCTGGAAAATCGACGGACAGGCAAACGAGCCTTGTGAGTCATATCATATTTCCCTTGTGAGTCGATTTCGCGAATGATTTGCTGAAGCTTCCTTTGTCCGGACGTCATCTCTGAAGATGGGCGGGGTTCGATTGAGATCCAATGGAGTCTGCGTAAAATATGTACCATTTGTGCCATGATAAAATCAGGCACAGAGAATGCATCCTTGACAGCCGGAGCCGTAAGGTCATTGCAACAGAAGAAGTCTCTTCGCAATAGATGGATCTGCTCTATGGATCTTGAGTCTGACGTGCAATGTGAACAGCAGGGACTATGTATCTGTATGAACTCGAGGCCACCTCTTCGAAGGCTGCACGTAGTTTCATGGAGCGTTGCTCGGTGTGTCACAAAATAAACGGACACTGAAACGACGACGGATTACAGTTGAAGGATGACTATTACCGGCGCAAGTCAGGAGAAGCCTCGTTCCGGGTGGGCTTCGTCATCGAAAGATCGATGCAACGAAGATGTTTACCTCTCCATCGAGAGGCCCTGCTTCCTTTCCAATCCAGGCAGCCCACGACCTCGGTAGGGATTATCGAGGCATCTCAAGCTGTTGATGGTAAAAGTAAGAATAAGAATAACGATCCATTCAAGGTTGGGCACAGGTGTGATGAGAGCCCTCAGAAGCGCAAGGCACAAGACGGGAAGCGATGGGATATAGCTGTCCTCTTGGCTATAATCTTCGGCCTGAGGTTCGCGCAAAGATCAAACATTTTGTCATAAATAGTGAAAGGTCTGGCCCTGCTTTCACCAGACCGCAAAAGGCTTGCCACTTGGGAAAACGAAACTCGAAGGAGTAGCTGAGAATATCAGATTATTCTTAGAATTTTTATTGTACAGTGAAATCCGCTCCATTGGCCGGCTCAAAGTAGATTTACATTGATTACATATATTGATGCATGGCTTGATTAGCAAAGTTAGTGCCAACAGAGAGTTCGAATTGCTTGCGGCTGTTGCTTGGTCCAAGTTCCGAAGTTACTCTACTCCTGAATCAGATGGAGAATTGACAACACGGTGCGCTTGGCGCAGAGCCGGGAAAGAAATGAATTTATTTTATAACGAAGTTGCTTTTTATGCTTTCTCCGAAACGAAGTTTATCGTGTACTGTGAGGTGGCATAGTGGATTCTGACAGCAGCAACCACCGTGAGCTCCGCGCAAGTAGGGTCGGAAACAATGCCTCGGCAATTTGTCAGCACAGATCGATTCTCTACATTCTAGTGACAGTGCTCTGAAGATTTCCAAAGAATTTCGATATATTTTGAATCCCATGCCGCGATATCTCGCATTTCTGTGTTCTCCTTTCTGTCTTCTCATTGCGAACTTCGATGCTGGCCAGCGAGGACATTTTCCAGAACATGGTAAATTGATCGCGGGAAGATCGTCACGGAAATAAATGAGACACAGAGGTAGATATGACGTTAAATGGCGCTGATGGTGTCTTATTACCGCCGTCTTCATTGACTAAGGAGAACACTCCAACGTCGAAAATGGAATAACAGAAGGAAGCAAGGTTTCACAGTCAAGACTGAATCAATGTTGGAGGAAGCAAAAAGGAGTATGATCGCAACTCCTCGGATAACTCAGTTTTCACGAAACTTGGAAAGTCTAACTTCTCTCCAGGAGTTCTTGGAGCTCCACCTCGCAGAGCTCGCTCATCATTTCGCAGAGAACTCTGTTGACGTCACCACATTTTTTTTGATACGCGGGATCCATTCGCGGCGCGTTGAAGATTGACGACAGACGCTGTGGTCGAATCCTGTGAACCGTCAGCACTCTTCGCGGGGCCTCGTGAGCTTCCCGAATCTCCACCAACTTTGTCCTCTTATCCTCACCTGGATCCTCCAGGAGAGCCTGGAGGTATTTTCGGACTAGCGATCTCTCACAGACCCCAGCTTCAACTCTAGTCCTCGGAACCACCGCTTCGTCGAGAACTTCCTCGTTCGGCGGCGCCGTTTCTCGGAACTCCTCAAGAGCCTCCAAATCAACTCCCCCTGTTCCCTCGAAGGCTTCATCCATCGCCTCGTGGGCTTCCGCCAGACACCTGACGGCTCTCGTCGTCGCTCGCCGCGCCTCATCCTGTTCCTTGGCGGCCGTCCCCAGTGGCTCCAGAGCGGTCAGTCCGTGCTCGAGAGCTTACTCGAGGTCGTCAAGAATGCTCTTGGACAGCCTCAAAGCGTTAACCGTCCACCTTAAGGTATCTACCATCTCTTTCTCAGTCCTCGTCTCCGCCTGTATGTTTTCCCTCGGATTGTCCAGAGCGCTTTCGGACCGTCGCAGAGCGACCTTTGACACGGACGCAGCTCGTCTCGACTGCTCCAAGACTGTCAGGAACTCCTCTAGAACTGCCTCTCATCCTTTAGAAACTTCATTGAACTCCCCAAAAGCCCTCTGACTCCTCCAGCGCGGTTCTACGGACCTTCCGAAGGTCCCTGTTGGGTCCGTCTCATTCCGAGAGATCTCCTCGCAAACATCAGTCAGGGCTTGTTAAACAGAATCGAGATTGGTCAGATTGCATGCGATATGAATTTTACCACCTACAACCCCGCCTACGCACCTCCTCGGACCCCTGCTTGATTTGAATTGTTCTGCCCGGTGAACGGGAATCCATTTCCCGACTCCTAGAAATAACAGAACGGTCAAACGTTGAGCGGGAACGACCTTCGTTTTTGGGGAATGTTCTGCGGCATCATCGTTGTCATTCGAAGAGCCGTGGCTCGCAGTTGAGTGAACTCCAGCGAAAGATGGAACGATTCGAATGCGAAGCTTCCCATTGAGTCTCCGCGAAGGTCTATTGTGAATACGATTTCCAAGTCCCAGAAACGTTCGGAGGTCTCGAGTCTTACTGTCGGTTCCACATCGTCCGCGCACGAATTGCGGACGCGTATGGAGAGGAAGATTTTGACCTTTTTGCGATTCCACCTGTATCTTTTTTGTAACGAGGTGGACCGTCGAAATCGCAGCCAGTGTTTCCGAATGGTGACGATCTTTCGACCCGAAAATCTGGTAGATCGTATTATCGTATTGAAGAGGATGTCATTCCACTTGTAAGTTCTATTCGGGATCTTGGTGTCAAAATGGCCGCAAACTAGGCCCAGACTCTCATATTGCGTTCCTGTCGATGACTGTGATGTGCGAACGCTCTGTAGTATAGTTAGAGATGGAACGCTCAATCACTGCCGAATGCAATCTCCGCAGGTAATCGGCTAAAAACACTAAATTTTTTGCGAGTTATGAAAATATTTCTGATTGCTTCGCGTGCCGAACGGCACGGCGATTCAGAGAGGAGGGCCACCCCGGCTTCCTCTCACACAAACACTTTTTGAAATTTTAAATTGAATTGAGACCGGCGATCGGAAGCGAGCCTGACTTGCTATGAAATATTTTGCAAGTCGGACAGGTGGTGGTTATTTCGCTTACAGCTTTCCTCGCATGGAGCAGGGGATTATCTTTCCATAGCTCGAGGAGGATTGCTGCCATTCCACCTTGATGGAGACATCTTGTTTCATGAATATTTCCCATGGTAAGTCGAGTCAGGAAACCACCTGACGGAAGAATGATTGGGAATTTTTCCCCTTGGTCAGGTCTCTTCATCTGGGCAAGAAAGATTTGAAACGAATCAACCCGTCTCTGTCCATGAATAGAACGTACTGGAAGAGGGGGCTGACCGTCTTGAGCTTTCTGGATTGAAGCCTGACTTCGACTGGGAACTATGTTTGTTCGATGATTCTGATCACATCGATCATATCTTGCTTCGATCATTCCATCGGCTTCGTTGTTCCTTGATGGTCTAAGGTTGGTTGCTCGATTCTTCTCAGCATCTGACTCTTCCAACTCGAGTTTTGTTCCTTAAACCCTGGCGTTCCATCGCCTCATGAAGGCCCAAAACTTGAGTGTCTTGATCCAACAAGAAAAGAATCCCTCGAAGAATATCGTTCGCTTTCGTAGCGCTCGAAAGCAGGCGAGTTGATATCATCGGTTTTCGTTCAAAGTCGAATCTGTTGTCGAATTTTCTACTTGAAATTCGAGACCCTCCGCGTTCGGAATGATCTCTCTGCTTCAGAGCCGAGAGCGGCCCTGAGCCCAAAGCTCCCGTTGTTTTGACTCGAAGATGTCTGAACTCGGCCTGGAAATGAGATATCCCGGGTTCATTTCGCGTTTCACGTAAGCAAATGGAGTGTCGCCGACGAGAGTATGCATTCTTCCAATTCTGTTGGCAACGAAATCCCAACGGGCAAAAGAAACGCAACAATGTTCTGTCTCCCTTGGCTAATTTGAACTATAAGAAGGCTTCATGTGTCAGCATGATCTCCTTGTTCAGGTTCGGAAGGAGTGATGGGCAAACGTGCAACGCATCATTCAAGTTCGCCGCATCTGTCTTCCTTGCACTCGCATCTTCAACGACTCTTGTCTTCAACTTCAGCGATGAACTCGGGCTCTTCGAAAAAATGTGTCTGACTCATGTGTGTTGCTTCAACTCAATGACTTCCCCCCGACAGTGGGCTGCCTTTTGCCTGTCGCCCCACCAACATAGGTTCAGAGCCGGCTGCTCTACCGATACCGCGCTCTCGGATATCATGCAGTTTATTGTGGAAGGCATAGATTCAGGCCACCTCGTTTCTGGTGTTTTCCTTGACCTCGCCAAAGGCTCTGACTGTCTTGACCATTCTATCCTGCTCACGCTTCTCAAATCCATTGGCCTGACCAATGCTTCTCGTTCTTGGATGGAATCCTATCTTTCTCACCCATGACTTATTGTTACCTCTGAAAGTCTTGCCTTCGACCCACAAGTGTTTACGTGAATCCTGTCCCCACCTCTGCCAACTCTCTCTCCTCCGACCTTGGAGCGGTGTCATTTCGCTGATGATAGAACCATCCTTTTCAAAGTTATCAGAAAATGCCTCTGCGTAGATCTGTCCTCCTTGAATGACCACCTCTCACGGATCTCAGCCATTTTGCATGCGCTTGATCTTTCGGTTGACTCATGAAAGTCAAATCTCGTCATGTTCAGATCAAACCGCCTTGCGGAACCTGTACTTCCATTCTCTGTTCTCTGGAATGACCATGCATTACCATTTACTGACTCCGTTACTTGTCTGGAATAACTATTGATTCTTGTCTCACCTGGCGGCGTCAACTAGTGACCATCCGATCCAAACTCATCTTGCTTGGATTCTCTTACTCACTCCTCCTCAAAGTTTATGAACAGCTTTTCATGTCCACTCTACTCTATGGTATTGTCATCTGGGACTCATTGTCGGCCTCCAGCAAGTCCATCTCATACCCACAAATTGCGCAGAACAACGCATTGCGTGCTGTTCTGGGACGACTGGGCCTGCCTGTATCCTTGAATTGTTGTCCCCGTGAAGTAACCTCTGTTTGTCGGCATCTAAATCTACGCGCGCCTGTTCTGTACTCCGTACTTGATCGCCGATACCCCTTATTCCTTATGCCCTCGAGCCGGAATGAGTTCCCAAATATAGTCAGGTCGATACCAATGATGGGCCGTTTCAAGAGGGCTTTCAAGCTTTACCTCCTTGACCGTGATCCTGTGGGCACCGTTAACTAGTCTTACTGGCGTTATAGCCTCGGAGCATCACACCTACAGCCGAAGCTTGTCATTGATTATTAATTAAATAATGAATGAATGAACGGTTTGAAGACTGCCTGGGCGAGAAGGTGGTGCGTAAGTTAGCCTGATCTGCGCGGTTCAGCTTCTTCGATGAAGCCTTGTTCGATATAGTTTTTGTTGTCTCTTGATCAACCGCCCTCAGCCTGACTTGGTCCTCAACCACTTGGTTCAGTAATAAGTGTAGTCTGAAGATCGACGAGTTCATGTTGTCGCCCTGGTTTCGGATGTTGTCTTTGATGGGTGATGAATGACGTATTTTCCCGATAAAATTTGTTCAACGAAACGTCGTTTTGGTTAGACTGTGAACTGTGCGGTATGGAACTCTGCTTTCCGGATGAATTGTAGTATTCGTTCCGGCCGCCCTGCGCAGGAGAGTTTGATGATGACATGAATCTCGAACCGCTGTCGATAGTTAGTACTTCTTTAGTAAGGGATTCGGAATTAAAGGAGGACATCAACGCCTTGAGCTTGTTTGTGACCGTGTTTTTGTTCTTATTCCTGTAATCCGCCATAAATTCGACTTTTAACCCTAAGCCTAATTTTTCAATATTCTTGTTATGCTGGTGCAGATGCCGTGCATGTTTCCACTACGGAAATGAGAGTGAGTGTGTGTTGGGTGATCAAATCAACAAAATTGCGTAACTTATCGTCTTTGATTTCACCTCCGGACGACAGGATATGGTCCATAGCTCGCTGGTGGCTGTCCTCGGTCAGGCATCCGTCGCCGAACTACTTCTCCAGAAGCCGTTACATCGGAATGTAGTTCTTGGCACTCAAATTGAGGTGCTTGACACTGTGTTATGCTCTGCCTGAAGGACTCGTGGAGGAGAATTATTATTTGGAGTTCCGAAATTCCGTGATCGTACAAAAATACGTTGAACGTGTTCATGAACTTTTGGAGCTCTTCCACATCATCACTGAACTTTGGGGGTTTGAAGTTTTTGGATACCTTCGAGAGCAAATTATCGGGATTCTGAATTTTTTAACGGAGAATCCCGTATTAACGGAGAATTCCGTTGATACGCTCGGTCTACGCAAGGGGAGGGGGATAGTCGGGCATGCATTCGCGTGGGGGAAGCGACACGCCTCACACTGGGGGAGACATGGACATCATCATCATAGGGCAGCCGATTAGGCGGTTCGGCAGTTTTTTCTTTTTGGAGAGAGACTCACGAAGGGGTGACCCTATGACTTTGAATGGGAACTATGAGTGCAAGAGGAAAGAAAACTGAGGAAAAGGTAGAACAGCCATCGGGAAAAACATGCGCGCGACCCAGAAGAGTGATAAATTCAACTTGAGTGCGGGGCTCATGTATATGATACCCACTAAAGAGGCCAATAAACCGGTTCTGACTTTTCTTGATGAGAAATTCGGCTCCGCCAAGGAAAACAATCGTTTCATGAGACCTTCACATTCGGCTGGACATTCACCGTAAGCATACAAGTCGAACTTAAACTATTCGGATTTCTGAAGCTGAGTTTTCTCCGCCCTGTACTACACCGCTCCGGACTTGTAGAAATTTCGGTCGCGAAGTTTTTTTCGAACTTCCGGGAGAACCATAAGAGATACGGGGAAATATCCCATGAGGGTAATTGTTCTCCTCAATGAGCTCTACGAATACTTTTTCCTCGAAAATTTCAAAAACACGGCCCGTGATGCCATAGTTACGAAATGTATATCCAGAGACAACGAAAGAAGAATTCCCCGGTTTGCGCCTCACTCCGCGGACCAATTAACGAAGTGAGTCGAGATCCGAATCCACTAGAAAATCCCGAATGGATGAAACCAATCTATAGAGTTTCGTCGATTCATTCTAACGTGATTCCGGCTAACCGATAGCTTCATATTGTCAAATCGGAACCCCAGAATCCGTCTTTTCAATGACTCGATTCCCTCAGGCACCCTGGGGGGATAATCGAAATCATCAGCTAAGAAATCCTGTTCACAGATTTCATCTTCGTTTCCATTACTCTGGTCTTTTCGAATGAATTCCGCCAATTTTTTATTCCAAGTTTTCTAGTTCTCCAGAACGGAAGAATGGAACTTCTTTGGAGTCTGAGAGCAGCTGAAACCTTGAAGTCTCAAGTCCCCGCGCTCAGTAGAGATCATCGTCATCATCCGCTTCAAATTTCCGTCGGCCTGATTGATACCTGACATTTCCTCTCCCGTTTGGAACGGCTTCCCCGTAAGATAAAATATGCTCTGCCGTTGTCTAGGTCTTTAAAATTGCGAGCTTGCTCGGTACTTTTGAATCGACCCCGTAAAGCCTGAAGATCATCATCGTCATCAGCGCCGCCATGTTCCGAAGGTTGGAAACATTTACGCAACCTTCTCTCAATTGCGTTGCAATCTAACGGACCCATCGCAATCGAAATAGTTTTCTCCGTTCGGTAGTCTGAGCAGATGTTCCTTCATTCCAAAAGGACACAATTCCTCCGTTCCAGATGTTTTATGCCTGACCGTCGCATTGACAGCACCGCCGCCAGCGGTAAAGAGACGAACTAGCTCTCACGAGGCTGCAGCTAACAGTGGCGAGAGAGGACAGCGGCCGCAGCAGCAATCGGAAAGGAAGGAAGGAACCACCACCGACCATCGCCACCACCACCACCACACACACTAGTGCGTGAGCTGCAGAAAGAGAGAGTGCTGTGAGTGCAGAGCATGTGCCTCGGATGATGATACTATGACACCACGATAAGCATGATGATTACGAACATGATGATGCCGATGCTCACGATACTGCCTTGCTGTTTGCTTCGGTGAAACTCGCCAGTTGTTTTTGTCACCGTCGTCGTCTCTTCGGTTATGTTCTGTACCAGTGAGACTGCTGTTGTTGCTGCTGCTGTCGCTGCTACTCAACCTCAAGTCGTCGTCGTCGTCTTCCGTCGCTGCCGCAGCAGCCAAGGATTGTCTTTCGCGGATACTTAGAGGAGTTTGCCCCGCTCCCCAGGCACGTCCACAAAATGAAGTAGCTACTGTCATCGTTGGTCGGTCGACTCACTCGCAGTGAGCAATCATGGCTTCATCGGTAGCCTGGGTTGTGCGGTGGACCCAGTTTGTGCTGTTTCTGTCGTTGTCAGGCGTCCCTGTTCACGAAGTTGACGGACAGTACCTCTACTGTCCCGCTCTCTGCACTTGCTTGGAGGAGTTTGTTGACTGCGGACGCAGAGGGCTGACCACCGTACCCCAAGACCTCCCCACCTGGACGAAGACACTGTGAGTTTCAACTTTCTCAGATAGATAAGATGTTCACGATACCTAGAAATTCGATTTTCCTCCCAACTCCAACGTCTTGGAGTGCGTTCTCGAAGCTGGGGCAGGTCAGCAAAAAGTGACGAACAATCACTCGTAAAACTGTCGTATGTGAACCACTATCAACGACTTTGTTGCGCTTACAATACGATCGATGTCACCTTCTCTGTGATTTGACGTCGAGGCTCTGTCAACCGCCCGCCTGCGCGCTCGCTTGTTTACATGACTAGGATAAAAACAGTCTGAACTATAGGTGCACGATCCAGTAGTTAAAGTAAGGGAATGGACTCCTAGTTCGGTTGGGGCCGCGGATTCAAACCATCTCGAGAAGCCAGCCTGACTTCCGGACAGGTCGAATTGAATCCATCGATGCGTTCGATCTCCGACATTCGACTTCAGGTGTTCCCGGTCGGATCGGAAAGATTGACGTGCAACTTCCACAAGATAGGAGGTGATAATGATATGTGCTGTCTCTTGGAAGTTTTGTCTCTGCAAGGACCATCTCAAATGTAGCTCCGCGGTCATTCAAGTTTCGATTCGCTTAAATCCTGGAGCTGAAAAGGAAGGCTGTCGTGTTTTCTGCACGAGAACTCCCTCGGCGGGCTACCCAGTTGTATTCCTCGGCACACCGTTACGAACAGCGAATCTTTTCTATTAATTTGAAGTTTATGAAACGGAAACTCCAGCTCAGTTATCAGATAATAATCCATATTCTCTCACGAATCTCTGCAGGAAAGCGGATTAGCCAAGTCAAGGCTGAACTGCAATGTTTCATTTGGGAATTTTTCCCGCCTCTGAATGTCATTAATGTGTCAACTCGATGTCAACTCCCCCCATCGTGTCATTCAATCTACTCGATAACACGGCATTGAAATCACCATCCTGGTATATCCTGCAGATGTTCAAGAAAGTGCATTTTGAGAACACGACGCGGTTTTCGCTTTGGGTTTTCTGTTTTTGGGGTCGCTAGATCCAGTGTTAGCGATGGTGTTAGTGCTGCTGCTGGTTCTGAGGAGCAGCAGCGGCAGCGAGAGGGAACCCCCACCCGTCGCGGTACCGCTCCGGATTCTGTACAGCGATGGCCCGTTGTTCGCCCCTCTGTTAGCTGTTCGTCGGTCGGTCGCTCGATCCGTAAGACGGACGGCCTATTGGTTCATAGCTTGCTCGGATCGCCGCTGAACGAGCCCGCGTATTCACTCGCTGCCGCAACCGCTTGTTGTTTTCCTCGTTCGCTCGCTCGCTCGCTCTTTCTCGACTGTTCATCGCCAGCTAGCAGAAGCGTGAACTTCTTTCTTCTCCTCTGGGGGTGTCCGAGGAACTCTATTGTGATTCTCAACGGGCAAACTGTGGTCGGCGGCGGCTCGCCGGGTACCTCGCCAGGTAGCTAAGCAAGCAAGCAAGCAACCAACCGGCTCGAGAGGTTGCTCGAGAGTAGGCTGAATAAATGGTAGCGCCGGCCGGACCGCTCGCTCGTTCGCTAGGCTGCTTCGACGCTCGGTAGCTCGGTCTGTTCATTCTTCAGACTCTTCTCAACTACCGAGAAGGCCACCTGAGTACATTGATTGCAAGGGCGTGCAGGTGCCCGCTGTTTGCTGCTAGCAACGCTGGCCGGCAGAGCGGTCGTTCTGCTCGCTTGCAACAAATCCGGTTCGGTGGCTCTTCTTCCCACAAGCGTGTTCGAATTCTTAGCTCATCTTCGGGTCGGACGGGAAGGTGGGACGGGGAAGCGAAACATGTGACTTTTTCCGCTCAGCTTGGACCGAAAACGTCCTCGAGGGCTTCTGATAGGTTCACGTAACCAAAAACTATCGTGCGCGGAAACCGATGCACGGCTTCGGATGGTCGAGCATGTTTGAGTGTCAAGGACATGCTTCCATGTGAGCTCAAACCACACATGTTTCAACGTCAGCATAGTCGTTCTGAATGTTTGTCTCGAGCGCTCAATTGATAGAAACATAATCATCCACTGAAAACAGAGCTCCCTCAGTCTCACTGAAAATTTCCGCAAAGCTCGGGAGGTGTCGACGAGCCGAACATCAGGTGCCGACTCTCTCTTGGTTTTCTTGATAGAATCGCCAAATCGGATCGAAATACGGCATTGGAGAGATAAAGGGATCGCCGCTTCTCCTACGGGGTGGGTCAAGACGTCCTCTTGTTCTTGTGCTCCTCTTTGTCATCTCTTAGCGGAGGCTTCTAGTAGATTTGTAATACTAAAGCATCGTTTCCTTTTGCGGCCTTTCATTATGCCGGTCAGATTTCCTATCGTTCACCTCTTTCTCGATGATAAAGTACGATACGGCACTAATGCCGCACTAGGTTGCCGTGCTGGCTTTCTCCTCTTCCATTTAACGTCACGCCAGCTTTTCCGGAGTGCAAAAGAACGTTTCTCGGTGACGTCGCTGCGGCTGCTACAAGGCTCGTCTTTCCCCAAAGACGCCAACGTAGCCGACGAAAGACGGCTATTCCCTCCTCGAACTAGAGGAAAATTCCGTGTCCGTATCCAATAATTAGCATCCAGCGAATCACACTCGAGGAGCGCGATCCGCGACGCTCCAACTGTTCTGAGTCAAGCTCGGGCTGTTACATTGTTCTGGCGCGTTGTTTGACGGAAGCATCGGTAAACCGATCACTCGAACACAGGCTGTGAATGTCGAGTTCACGCTCCAGTACGTTCAAATCAGATTTTCGCGCTTGTGGGCTAGACTCAGCGGCTTTCTTGTCGATTCCGAGAAAAGCATTGTTAATCGACAACATTCATTGGAATGACAGTGACATTTTTGATGCAATGGATTTCGATTCTTTGCCGTAACTTATCGAAAACACATTTCGTAGCTGACGAGGTCTTGTTCCGTTCTATAGCTCTGAAGTGTACGATAGCTTACGTGGAGCTTCTTACGACGTTCAAAGTTCCAATGTTTGATCTCTGCAGCCGCCCACGCACAGCTTTCTCCCCAGAAGCTGGGGTTCCGAACGGATGAATGATATTGAATGGATAAATAGATAAGAGCATAGCTTTCGGGAGACGTTGCGGCCTCTCCGACTCCATTGTAAAAGTAAAAACTTGCTTCGGTCCGAGCCTGGTTCGTCCGCTTCGAGACGTTTGACAGAATGGAGACGTCGCAAAGTATGGCGAGCATATGACCGCTGACGTCTCACTGCTTCTTTGCTCCGTAGAGGAGACAGTTCTCCTCTGGGAGAGATGAGCACAGTGGCTCTCGATCGTCCCATGATATCACTGTGGATACTTCTACATTTCTGTCTTATTTCAATCGACTCGACCGACGAAGGCGGGCAGAGCGGTGCATGGAATGCTGTTTTCAGCTGTCCATTGATCAGATCTCACACTGGAACAATGTGAATCACTTCGAGCAAATCACGCCGCATCGCACTCGATCGGAACGAAGAGTTTTCGGAATATCAGTGCTTCTTGCGGCTCTTTAAATGTTCATCTTCAGCTGCCCACAGCAGACACCATCGGCATACCCTGTGCCCGATCGAACTGTCTACAGCGTGCCTCTGCGATGAGACGCTTTTCGAAAGCTGTGAAGTTGAACCTGCGGAGAGATTGGCGTAACGGCTAGCTCCAAATTATGATCGTCACCTTCTTCGGGCGCAGTCGTCTACTCATCGCTTCAACTAGTGATCCTTATATGCATGCGTGAACGTTCAAGTGCTCTCTCGGCGCTTCGTACTACCTGTTTCGGCAACCGATGAAGCGGGCCGGCCGGCAGGCAGGCAGGCGTCCGAGCCGTTTCTTTTTCTTCGAGAGTTAATTCTCTCCTCGCACCTGTGAGGAGTCCTGCTGGGGTGTTGTTGCTTGCTTCGACGCCTGCCTGCCGGACTGCCGGACTGACTGCGTGCTTGTTTCCCTGATTGGTGGACTGAGAAAGCGACCAACCGGCCGGCTAACCGGGTGATCGAGGAACGATCGAGCTGAGAAACGCTAGTTGTTTTTACCGACTACCGTCATGTCCCAGACCCATTTGAACCT
This sequence comes from Neoseiulus cucumeris, assembly GCA_021527715.1. Classification (NCBI taxonomy): domain Eukaryota; kingdom Metazoa; phylum Arthropoda; class Arachnida; order Mesostigmata; family Phytoseiidae; genus Neoseiulus; species Neoseiulus cucumeris. The sequence goes on from JAJSRV010000097.1 coordinate 182,901, forward strand.
TAAATCAACTTTACCAAGCCAGCCGCTACTCTCGCCGAGTTCTCCAAACTCCGAATGGAGGGCCAAAATTCCACCTCAGAAAGGAAACCGTTCTCGCCTTGACCATGTGTTTGGTGAATGTCGGGATGAGGAATGCGGCGGATTGAATCTTCCTTAAAAGGTTCAGAAGCTTCGCTCGAGTAGAGGAATGTGTATGTCCGCTTATTTTGGCAATCACCTCGAAGTCAGAAGAGATCCTGTGAAGATTTCAGAGGGAAAACAAAGGACCTGAGTGTCTGAAAAAGTTCGAAATAACATTTTGAGGACATCGAATGGAGCCCATTTCTATTTAGGTAGCGATATGAAGCAAATCATCATTCGTACAATCAATCGGTCTCTCTCTCTTCACCCTCGAGGGGAGCCAACGTACAAATCACCAGTTCACTGCTGGAGGAAATCGCTGTTCCCTGATGTCGTCGGGCAGTCGGCATTTGACGAAGTTATATGTCCCAGAAATAGCTCCAACTGAGAATATTTTTTTCTCAATTTGCAGAGAACTCCTTCGGAACAAAATTAAAAAGCTACAAGCCGACGCTTTCCTCACTACGAAATCGCTTCAATCACTGTGAGTATGACTTCCGATCTTTGATTCCACTTCCGATTCTTGAGTTTCAGATTCCACTTGTCTAAACATATTCGAGAGGCTTCCTACATATCGTCGACGATCGAAGAGCGCCGTTACCGAGATCCGTTCGCTTGAGAATCGAAAAGCTTTGGATGATGCTTCTCTAGTGATTTTTTCCCTTGATTTTCAAGGCTGGCGGGATTCAGCTTGGGCACTTAGTGACCTCAATCTCTGTTTTTCAATTAGGAAGAAAGGTAGTCGAAGAATTCATATCGTGCGTTACAAAAACTTGTCGGAGACATTTTCTCGGAATGTTCTGACGCTTGCGGTTTATATATTGGAGCCAGGCAAAAAAAAATAGCACTCGATAGCTGCACGATGATCATCGTTTCTGGTGCCTCGAAGGCCAGCAGCGTCTGAACGGTTGCCTGCAGCACCCTGAACGTCAATTTGTGATTTCAGCACCCCAAGCAAGGGGCCCAGTCGGTGGCGCTTCATTCTAATGAAAAAAAGGAAGAGCATTGACAGATGGAGAGGGAAATGATTCGCCCGATTTTGATGCCACCGGTTCCTCCTTTCCTCTGTTTGACAACTGTACATGTAACCCAAAAAGGGGTTCTACCAACCTCTGATCCAACCCGAGCACGAAGGCAGATCAGACTCAATGTTTTTGGGTTCTGTCTGAAAGAGCTCTCGACTCACTGAAGCAGAAATGCGTTGGTTGTTTTGAATCATAACTGGCTGATGGAAATCCTCATTCCCCGAATCGCAAACTGCGATGACTCAAACCGCATCCAGGTGAAAAACTCGACGACGAGCTGAGCTTCTAGAATCCGCCGGATGATTGCTATGTGTTTAGGCGAGAGAAAGTGTCTCTTGGAGCGACGCCTCTTTCGACATTTCTCAACATCTGGTAGCAACGTGAGGATCAAAGGGAACTCCGTCGAAATGTCGTTAGACCGACCAAGAAGCTGATTCCAGCTCCGGTAGCTCTATTGACGATGGCGTCGGCGGTCGCGGCGCTGATGACGGCGACAACAACAACGACAACATCAAGCAAAAACAGAAGCGGGAAAGACAACAACGAATAACAGAGAGACATCTTTGTTGGATGAGTATATCTACAAGATTCAACTCAACGCTCAGAGAGAGAGTCTTCGACCCGAGCGGACCGGGAGAGTTAGAGAGAGCGTTACAGACTGGCTGCGTATCTTTGAGCTCGGTTCCATTTCCACTTCCCGGAAGATATTCCGTTCCGTTGTTGCGCAGACCGTATTCCGATGTCACTCCATTCACTGTCCTCGATCCATTGGAAAGTCAGTGCTCTCTGTTTATTTGTCTGTCCCGGCTCTTGTTTCGACGAGTCGATGAGAAATTAGGGAATTCATCGAAATGCCTTCCGTCGAAAAATTGACAGATTCGTCTGCAACCTCTTTCATCTCTGGATTTCTGTTCCTTGACTCGGTTTTCGATGATATATTGTTTTGAAAATCGTTGACGACACCCGCCTCGAGACGCTTATCAATCACCTTTGACGGATGAATAATCCTCGATGTCGATTGAGAGAGAGGGAGAGATGTTTCTTAGTGATCCGTAGACATGCAGTCTACCTGTTCTTGCGTCCGGTATCTCGCTCGAAACTCCAAATCGGCGAGCATTCAATGATAAAACAGTGTCCTCCGTCGTGGATTCGCGAGCTTTGGTGCAAAATGTGCGCGAGCTCGAAAGCGACTTCGATATTGATTTCCGATGAGGAGACGATCCGATGTGCGTCGCTGGCAACCTGAACGACGCAGACTTACTCTCTAGCTGCGGGCAAGGTACCGGAGATCGTAAGTGCCGTTCACGATGGTCGGGGTAGACTGTCGGACGTCGAGTGGCGTCACCCCGTCTGCAAGGGCGGCATCGGTTGGCATGCCAGTTTTGCTCTGAGCCATCGTCATCGGCCGCCATTGTCTGCTGCGGACCGTACTGAACTGGCTGACTGACTAGAGAAACAGAGTTTCAAGGCTAATGCAAGATAGTCGGACATTCAGCCGGTTGGTGTTCTCGTGTCTCCTTCCGAAGTCGGAATTATCCAGCTTTCGCATAATAATCCAGCATTCGTGCGCGCCGTACGTTGGATTCAGCGCTTTGCCTCGACTTTCGACCATTTTAGTTTTCTTTCTCGTCTCATGTATCTCTCTGCGTGAGACGCGGTCGCCGCATTCCTGTACAGAGGCCGATCAAATCATTCTGAAAGCATAACCCTCCCTGCCGAGCGCGATATTTCCGAATATCGAATTTGGAATTGTGACTCGCTTTGAATCATTACTGAACCGGGATCCGATCTTCTGCGCAATGGCGAGAGAATTTGGTTTCCGATAATATGAGATGTCATTCTTTTGCCTGGGTTTCAAGGGGAGACTTCGCCGAAAATATGAGACGCTCAATAAGTTGTTGGGCGCCTATCTTATCGGGCGAAGGTTAGTTTTCGGTTTTGAATCGGTCGGGAAAAAAGTAGAAACTCGAAACCGTTTCATTGGATAACGTTAATCATCAAATGGAAAGAAAGTACCGCTGGCTCATTTTCCGAGAAGGGTTATGATGATGAACGGAATCTTGATTCAGAAGGTAGCCGAGACTCGGATATGGTTGATTCTCTACATGGCTGCGATTCCCACCGACATGACAGCTATCGGCTCTCAATATTCATGTTCTCGATTTGATCAGAGTACATTGAAATGTTGCAGTACAATCGAATATATGGCAAATGAAGAAGGTGTCATCCTAGACTCGCCAATGAACTCGATCATTGATATTCCTGCCGACCCCACGTCTCCGAGCGGCAGCCAATCGTCGTCCATCCTATTTTGAGGAATGACCCAGCTAAGCCTTAATCGAATAATTAACTGTATCTGGCTGAGAGGTCACGACAGGAATCGGACACCCTCGAGCTCTGCTTTCAAGAACAACCGAAACCGTTCCCGGGATGTGTATTTAGCTTCGAAAAGCTGCACTGTTTTCCGATGGATTCTTTTTCTTATCTCTCACAGCTAATGAGCGGGTTGCTCTGTTCCAGAATTCAGAAACAGCCATTCTGAACTCCATAAACTCCAAACAGTTCCGTTGTTCCAGTACTGCAAGAGAGAGAGAGAGAGAGGGAGAGAGCGACAGGAGAATATTCCAAACTTCTTCCAAGATCCAACGCTTGAGCGCTTCTTTCGCGAGAGGTTGAAAGCTCTATCGGGTTGTTTTTCGATTGCGTGAGTGTTGGCAAGCAGCCTGACTTAAAGTTGTTGTTGAACATTTCCCGAAAACTCCGCGGATTATACTTGGGAGAACGTCACTCACGGCTGTGGAATTATTTCGAGATACCGGCATGAGATTCTGTGAGAGTTCACACCTAGCGGCCTCTTCAAGTCAAGAGCTGTGAAAATGTTCTCGCTGGCAGTAACGAGGCTAACTATCTCCACAGATCTATCAGTTTGTTCATCCACATCTCAATACGTCAAATCATCGGTGGCAGTTTTCTGAATAATATCCAACCCGAAGACGTCGAGTGAAAAAAAGAAACATTTTGAAGCGCGTAGTTGTTCTGTTTTGAACGGCACGTATGTTTTGCCGTCTCATTCCCCCTCCTCGAATAACGGCGCGCTGTGGCAATCGAGCTGTGTAGAAACACATCAGTGAAATTCGAGTATCTATCTCCTCCCGAACGGCGGGACCCGAGCTGAACGGAACTCAATAACTCTTCCCGTCTCTATCATCGAGAACCCTCTTTCTTGGTCTCACTCCTTCTCGAGCGGTGGGAAGTTTTCATGTCCTCCGGGCGTCATCCACAGCGGAAAAAAAACACACAAATGAGAATGACTCGAGGTGAAGTCCTTGCAGAAGAAAAAGCTCGACGCTCAATTCGCGGAACTTCAAATGTTCTTTTTCCCTCTGACACAAGATCTCTCGCGGTTGGACATAGGGTGAGACACTGTGTGCGGGCAGCTAGAGGTAGCCAGCAGTTTCTTGAGTAAAGAGCTGCCAGCCATGTAAATATAGATTGTGCATTGAAGTCTCAGTACGAGCACCGCGTGCTGCTCAGCGTTGAGTGTTAGGTGCGGCGCACTTCTAGATGATGACACTGCGTTTGCAGGAATCCGACTCAACGTCGCTCATCGAGATACGATTGTGTAACAAAAAAAACATTTTTTCTCCTTTTGCAGAAATGCAACCGCGAACGAGATTCTAGAAATAGAGCCTGAGCTGTGGTTACACACACCGCATTTGAAATTCATGTGAGTTGAATTTTTTCGGACCTTTTATTCAAAACGTCTCCCAGTGAACTCCCCGATCTTTATGAAGATTTTCTTGCGATTCATCTCTCCTAAAGATCGTTCTAATACCTCCCAGTGCAAGATGCGGTGCTTGGGGGGAATGAAAAACTTCCGGTCGTGAGAATATTTGAAGGAAAAAGAGAGAAAGAAAGAAAGAAAGAAAGAAAAGCGTCGAAGAGTAAGGAAGTCAACCCTTTCTGCACCCTGACATTTCAAATTCCAATCGTTGTGCTAACGGAAGACTCTATTTTCACAGCCGCTTGTCCAACAATTCACTTACATCTCTACCCGAAGGTCTCCATCGACTCAACGAACTAGAAGAGCTCATTTTGAACAATAACGAGATCTCCCTTCCGTCGACACTCAATGTATCCGAGCCATCGGACCATCCTCTTCCTCACTCGTTGATTCTGCTAGACTTGAGCGCAAATCGCATCGAGACATTCGATTCTGCTTGGTTTGGTCATCTCAGTCGTTTGCAAACTCTGAATTTGCAACGGAATCGTATCGGTGTCTTAGAACGAGGCAGCCTGGACAACCTTACTTCGCTGAGAAGTCTCAATCTCAGCAGGAATAGGTTGGGAAAGCTGCCGAGAGAGCTGTTCAGGAAGGAAAACTTTCAACTTCGAAGGCTGTGAGTTTTTTTTTTCCTCATTCGTTCGGCTCTCCGTCCCATTCCGTTCTCGTGTCGCTATTCCGTGACGGAACCTCTTCCGAATGAATAATTTTTCGCTCTTTTCCATTTGCAGAGACTTGAGTCGGAACCAGTTGACCGCTATCGAAGGGCTGACATTCCAAAATTTCAAGAAACTAGAAATTCTCAATCTGCGGAAAAATCGAATTTCGGTGCTCTCGGATGGAGCATTCTACGGCCTCGACAACATCCAGCAGCTCCATCTATCAAATAATCTGATCACAGTGTTCGATCGGAGTTGGCTGTACGGCATGAAGGCGTTGCGCCAGCTGTTCGTGCAGAACAATTCGGTGATTCAAATTAGTCCGTCTTCTTTCGACTGCTGCGAATCTCTTCAGGAGCTCAATTTGGAGTTCAACAACATCGAGTCAATTCAACAACAATCGTTCGCTAAACTGAACACAATTCAAGTCATCAATCTGAGTCACAACAACATCAGCTTCATCGAGGAGTTCTCGTTTAAAGGTCTGCAGACCTTGCAGACGCTCGAACTTAGTCACAACGATCTTACGTGGGCCATCGAAGACACAAAATCGCCTTTCCAGGGCCTGAACAGGCTCACGCGCCTCGGCTTGGCGAACAATTCTATCCAAGCATTACCAGCCAAGGCGTTCGCGGGCTTGTCGAAGGTCCAAACGCTTGACCTTGATCTCAATCCATTATCAACAATTAGCAAGGATGCTTTTAGTTTGCTCAAAAAGATCTCCAGCCTGCAACTCAATTCGAGTGAGTTGCTGTGCGACTGTAGTCTGAGCTGGCTGCCTGGATGGCTGAAGTCCAACCGACTCGAAAAGCAAGTTCACGCAACCTGTGGTTTCCCACTCGAAGTCAGAGGGAAATCCATATTCTCACTGGAACGGGATAAGTGGACCTGCGGAGTTCTGTCGACTCCAGTCATTCTCGAGTCTCCACCAGGTTTGGTGGCGCTGAAAGGACACAACGTTAGTCTGTTGTGCCAAGCTACGATGAATACGACAGTTGATGCATCGGTGATACACTTCGATTGGAGAAGGAATCTCCACATAATTAAAGACAAACTTCTAGTCGAAAACTTCGCCACAACCGATGAACAGAACCGAACCGTTTTCACCTCGAAACTACACCTAAGAAACGTGCAGGACGAGGACGAAGGCAGGTATCAGTGCATCGCCCGCAATCGATTCGGATCTTCGTACTCGAATAAAAGCCGGGTCCTGGTGCACGTTTTTCCGGTGTTCACCAAAACGCCGCCGCCGCGAATAAGCGGTGTGGCTGGAGAGAGTGTAGTGTTAGAGTGCACGGCGACAGGGCAACCAAAACCGGTTATTTCGTGGAAGAAGGATGGTGGGGACGATTTTCCCGCTGCTCGTGAAAGACGTATGCAACTGATGAAAAGTGACGTTGTCTTCTACATTGAGAAACTGAAACCAGTCGATCAAGGGGTCTACACCTGCACCGCTAACAATTCTGCCGGACAAGTGCGGACCAACGTCACATTGTCAGTTCAAGGTGAGTCTGTTTGTCCACATGATTGACATGATATGTATCGGGAAGTGCCGCAGTTGCGCTAGGACCCTCTCCGAGCCTTCACTGAGACCTTCACCCTTCAAATGCGTTCATTCCTTTACAGAAGCTCCTCAAGTTCTTCGTCCGTTACCGCCGAAGGACGTTCGTGAAGGAGACACAGCTGTTCTGGAGTGTCTTTCAGATGGAATTAGCGCTACGCCGCGTCGTCGGTGGTACAAAGACAGACTCCCTCTGGAAGAAACAAGCAGACACATTTTCGCGAGAGAACAAGCTGTTTTACTCATCAGACTCGCTGGTCCAAAAGACTCAGGAATATATGCGTGTGAAATGACAAACGACACCGGAACGCAGCGTGAAGTGTTATTACTCAAGGTGATACCGTCGGAACCCCCGACAACTTCCTTGTGGCCTTTAGAACACCTCAACACCGTTGAGATCGTTATACTCGGTGAGTTTTCTTCTCCCTTCGCATTCTCTGGATTATAGTGCCAATGTTGTTGCTATTTGAGGCGTTATTAACGAATTCGTTTTGTTCTCAGCAATGGTACTTTGCGGGGTGATTACTTCGCTCCTTTGGGTGGCGTGTTTGCTGGCAACTCGAAAAACTAAGAGTCCTGTGCTCACGGAATACACATCATCAAGCGGCCCCCCCAACAACCGGTTTTCCACCGGCGTTACTCAGTCGGTGTACGGAGGCAATTGTTCAGCTGAAGACGATGAGGAAGAAGATAGTGTTTCCGCCGCAGGCGAGGTGCACGGTGTTAGTACACGCCTTCTTGTGGACGATAGCACGCGGACTGTTATCAACATGGCATCAGGTCGAGCTTATTTCATGAAAGAAGACTTAGCAGACGACGATGAGGGTATATCCTCGGGCGGATCAAGCTCTACGTCTCATCATGCAACGCCCGCGCACCATGCGGCCTCAGCGGCAGCAGCGGCTGCTGCTGGACATCGAGTGAGTACCTTTCAGCCCGATCCGCCCGGCCACTCACGCCGAAGTTCGAGCAGTTTGGCTAGCGTCGAGGTTCATCCAGCGCCTCCCGCTTCAAACAGCTCTGAAGCGCCTTCGCCCAAACCAGCTCTTCCCCGCAAACCTCCCCATCTTGCAAATCAAGTGATCCTGAAACGGCAACAGCGAGACAGCTGCGGAGGATTGGACGCGGAGGATCCCGAGCTCATTGAGATCTCGCGAAGATGTCAAAGAAGTCTCTCGCAAAGGAGTATCAACGGCCAATTGAGAAAGTCGACCGTAACAACACCGAGCAGACTGCATCTCGACGTCAACTCCTACATGGATTCTCCGGATCTGGTCCTTGGCGGAAACAGCGTGACCAGCACTGCAACGATCCGTCGGACCCCGGGTCCGCGGTCGCCTTCTCCCAACACAGTTGTTCCAGTTCCTCCACCGTGCATCCCGGGCCCGTTCTGCTACGAGAGCGGACCTGAGGGCGGACCGAAAAGTCGTCCTGCCACCCCGAAAAGGACTTCAACGCTTGAGCCTTCGGACGATCAAAGGAATCTCAAGCCATTCAGTTATGGCAATCCTTTCGAAAGCAAGGTTTCAAGGAAAAGTCCGATTGGAGGCGACGCAGAAGACGTCCCAAAAACCTCAACAACGAAACGAAACCTGAATCTTCTGACACTTGCGAACGAGACCGCTGAACGGCCGAAAGTCAACGGTGAGCAACAGACTCAGCCGCAACCGCAACAACAAAAGCAAACTCCCAATCACAATTCAGACACCGATAGTGAAAGCAAAGGTCCACCCAAAAGGGCGCCACCCCCACCACCTCCTCCTCCGCCTCCCCCACCGCCAAGCCAATCTAGTCAGTTCCTTGCTCCTTCGCCTTCCGCAACTACTCCAGTAATTGTTTAGCTGTTGTTTGTCCTGAATGACAAATAACCTTGTTATGCAATGTTATTCGAATGAGGACTCCGGTGTCTTTCATGGGAAAATGAAAGAAAGCCTAGAGTGTAGCAGCGCCCGGCGGGCTACGATATCAATGATCGGTCGATCGACAGACAGATGAATCGATAGATCGGAGACATTTCACAAACATAGCCCTAGTTAGTCATTGTTATCATTTCTTGAACGAGGAGACTCCTCGGTGTGTTGAGAGGCTGATTGATGCCTGATATGCGATGTATTGTACATACGATTGAAGATATCACTAGTTAACAACACCAGCGACAAAATCAACGATCGCCTCTGCGCCATGATTACCGTCGACCCACTCCTCCCCCAGACTACAAGAGAGGGGAATACAAATCCGAACTCAGCGACGAACTGCACAGAAACATTTTGGAGATGAAAACGAAAAAGCTGAGCGAGGGGCAATCCGGTCACGAGTCGTGGCGCTTGTTACTCTTCTGTTAAATTTCCTCGAACAAAGCCTCATTCCTCACGCATCACTAAGAGCCAAGCCCCTAATAGATAATAATTGCTCTCCAAAATGCTTCTGAGCTAAGACGAAAATTCGATCTCAATTCACGATTCATGATGATGAGCATTGGCTATGATCGTGTTCGTTTATCACGCGACAGCTGTTGGAAGTGTTCTAGCGAGAAGAGAGAAAAAATAACGAGCTAAGAACCGTAAATAATAATAATAATATAAATTCCGAAACCACTTCAAGGCTGGCGCCTAAAGAGTTATCTCGGTATCCTTATGTTGTGTCAGGTGTGGCCTTTTCTCCTTGCCTCGTCCTCCTCATTTTCCACCTATTTTGCTCTGCTTCTCTCTCGTACCTGATTGCACAGCATCAACATGTGCATCGAGCAAGAGCAAATACTTGAAAACTCCCAAAATATCATGTGACAATGTTCGACTCATATCAGTTCTTCGGTAACTTTGCCCATTCGTTATTTTTCGAAGTTAATGCAGCCTTGATTCCGGCGAAAAAAAAACATTTGTTCGATTCCGTATCAGAAAGCGGGTCAGAAATTCAGGCCACCTGTTTCTGATCTCCTATCTGTTCAGGAGAAAAATCTAATCCGCGTTGTGGAATTGCGTGAGGATTTCAATATCTATCAGGCAGCGGCAGCTGCTTTCTTTCCCTTCGGTCATATCTCAGTCAGTGGAAGAGGCAGCCGAATTTAGAGACGAACACGCGTCGTCGCTCGATTCTCCTAGGTTTGTGCGTATAGTTGTATAATAGATTGTAAATAAATTGCAGATTATTTATGTGCCATACAAGGATCGATGACGGAAATAAATTAACTAAGTTATAGCCAGCCTATATCGAAAGTTTCCTTCTGTCTGATTCCCATCAAACTCGGGAGCACCATTCAGCGTGGCCTACAGAGTAGTCGATGTAATATCCTTGAACTCGGAGAATTTTTTAAAAAAACAATCAGCTTCAACTGGAATGGAGTCATAAGAGCCTCTTTCTTCCGCAGCGCTCGAGTCCTCCGCTTAGAGAGCTTTTCTTGCAGAAGGATCTTCCGGCATCCAAACCAAATTCCAAGTTTTTACCTCGATTTCTGACTCAGAAATTCTGACTAATATGCAGCTGGCTCTCTTAGAATGTTTTGATCACTGTTTGGAACAAATTTCTGCTCTGGAAAACCTCATCGAAAAATGCGCGGTCTGGCGGGCTGGAAACCAAATAATTTATCGAACAAACTCTGCTGCTTGGAAATGGAGTGCGCTGCGAAAATCTTGCATTCTTCGAGAGGGTACTTTGCTCGAGCATAGAGACTTTACTGCGTGGAAACAGCGGCCTAGATGACGCCGACTGAAACAGTGAAACCTGAGGTAAGGACAAGCAGTAAGGGCCGTCAAGATTCGCAAGTTCTTCAAGCTGGCGTTGGGGTTTAGCATACGTAAGATGCTCCACTCAGGAGCGAGAAGAAAATCCAAGGCATTATGATGTCATGTAATCGGAAAGCACTGTTCGACTGACGCCTTCCTTCTTGCATCTTAACGTCAATTCAGTCCGAGTATTCAAAAGTCATCTTCCATGGGGAATAAATTGATCTCTGTTGCGGTTTCGCAATTTCTCTTATCAATTTTCCCCGGCAATTCTCGAAAACAACCATTTTCCAAGGTTTGTAGATCGATCACCTGCTCAATGGGTCCACGTGAGGTATCGGTACATTTCTCCGACCCACCGTGGGTGAAGCGATTAGACAGGTTCCACTGTATAATACAAATTCATTCATTATTTAGTGCCGCTTCTGACAGTAAAGAAATGTCTCTCCGGATCGCGCTGCCCTCTTGCGTTGTGAACAGCCTGAAACGGGGCGAATTCTCGAGGCTCTCCATGAATCAATGACTCGGTGGAGTTCAAGTTGCTGAACGTCAACAAGTTTCGAGAATGCCCAGACGTCCTTGGCATCATGATCGAGCGATGGTTGAGAATTTGAGATTTTTATTACTCTGATGACGATGTGCGGAAGCTTATTCGTGTCATCGGAAGTCATTTCTAATCTATTCGCATCCTGAATCACCGAAACGCTGCCGGCTTCGCTAGTGTCGCCGAACCTCTTCAACGCATATTGCACGTCGCGGCAAACGCACTCGCGCACGTCGAGGAACGGATGCTACTCCTCGTTTTGTGGTGCGACAACCATCCCGAAAGTCATTTGCCTCTAGGCTCCCGAGTGTAACACAGCCAGAAGGGTGAGTGGCCGCGAAATATCATCGAGAATCACTTAAAGTGTTAAATTTTTCCACTGAGTTGGTGATCGTTTCGCCTTCTGCCCGTCATTGGTTCGATCCCGACGAAAGCGAAAGGAGCGATTATTCACTCGAAACGACCGAACCTTGTACTCATGGTTCTGGCCACGTGGTGTGGATCAGTGTTGCGCAAACTTCGGAATTGAGAAAAATGGGTTTGAGATCCTTTAGAAACATGCTGACTCGGCAGTGGCTTCCGTCAAAGCTGATCGTCTCAGAATAGCTGCTTTTCTTCCAGAATTTATCCAAAACGAATCCGCTTGTTCACAAGACTGTGCACCAGCAGCCTTCCGCTACCTCGAAAGTGAGTAGTACGTGATCCGATATAAGAATCGTAATCACAGTGTAATGAATTCTCTTATCTTTCTTAAGAATTCACTCAAGACATTAGAGAGAAGAGAAAATGCCGGAAACTTAGTTTTGCCCTTATCGTGACCTTGCCAAGCGCGTAGCCAGAATAACGGATCACGCTCATTAGGACGTTCATTGCTCGATCGAGAGACCGTGGGAGATCCGAGGACCGTTTTCGAACTTGATTTTTCAGATGACGACAGATCTCGTTGTGTCTGACGATTGGAAAATCGGACTCACGCCGCCCTTGAAGGATTTGCGGCCCCGGACCAGTGATGTCACCCAAACGAAAGGAAGCTCGTACCAAGATTTCTTGCTGAAGCGTGACATCCTGAAAGGCGCCTACGAGATCGGTTGGGAAGAGCCTTCGCCCATTCAAGAAGAGACTATCCATCTGTCACTGATGGGAAGGGACATCATCGCGAGAGCGAAGAATGGCACTGGAAAGACAGGCGCTTTCTGCCTCCCGGTCCTGTCGAAAATCGATCCCAGTATCGACCAACCGCAGGCTCTCATCCTGGTGCCCACCAGGGAGTTGGCTCTGCAGACATCTCACACGTGCACGCAGCTTGCGAAGCACACAACAATCAAGGTGCGTTCGAAAATGAAAATACTAATCCGGAGCTAGTACACAAGAACTTGATGAACTTTTTCTGAGGACGAGCCCGAGCCAGAAGATAGAGAGTATTCTATTTTTTTTCGATCTAAACGAGCTCTTCATCTCACAGGTTGGTCTCCTGATGGGTGGTAGTCAAATGCGCGAGGATGTTCGCGCCATTCTCCACGGAGCTCAGCTTCTCGTCGCAACTCCAGGCCGAGCGATGGACATTCTCAGCAACCAGAACGTCAAGTGCGACTCGATCAAGATGCTCGTTCTCGATGAGGCCGACAAACTCCTATCGGCCGGCTTCATCCAAATCGTAGAGCAACTGATGGAACTTTTGCCACAGGACAAACAGACCTTGTTGTACTCTGCAACTTTCCCTGCGGAGGTGAAGAGCTTTGTCGACAAATATCTGAAGGATCCGACTCACATCAACACCATGAACGAGCTCACTTTGAAAGGAGTCACGCAGTACTACGCATTCGTCACCGAGAGCAAGAAAGTTCATTGCTTGAACACCTTGTTCTCTCGCTTGTGCATCAATCAAGCAATCATCTTCTGTAACTCTACACAGAGGGTCGAGCTTCTCGCGAAGAAGATCACCGATCTCGGATACTCATGCTTCTACATCCATTCGAAAATGCAACAACAGCATCGTAACCGGGTGTTCCATGACTTCCGTCAAGGCGTATGCAGAAATCTCGTCGGCACAGATCTGGTCACTCGAGGAATCGATGTTCAAGGCGTAAACGTCGTGATCAACTTCGACTTCCCGAGCCGCTCCGAGTCCTACTTGCACAGGATTGGACGCTCTGGCCGCTTCGGACACCGGGGTCTCGCAATCAACCTCATCACCGAAGACGACAGACACAACATGGCCGTCGTTGAACGTGAACTAAACACGCAGATTCTCCCGATTCCAAAGAGCATCGATCCCAGCCTGTACGTCGCCGACGCTCAGATCACTGAGAAGCACACCGAAGACAAGGAGAAGAAAGAAGAGTAACTTGAAGCCACCATTTTCTGAAGCAACAATAATCTTACCACTTCCAACAGTTTCCATCCAAAGAAAACCAGCATCGTACTCCAAAAGCTAAAAATGTTGAAATTTTGCTGCGCGAATTTTGTTTGTCGCAGCTCCCCCTGACGATCCGTTTGATCAGAATCGCTGTTTTTGAGCAAGAAAGGGCCGTCAGCTAACGAAAAATCCCCAATCAAAACTTGAGTCTGTGCGCTTGGTGCCTGGTAAGCGCATCTTCAACGCAAAACTAGTCCTGGGAAATCATCATCAACCAAGAACTGCGGCCTCGTCGACGAAACGTTGTTTGTTTTCGGCATAGGGTTTCTCTTGAGTCATCTGGACATCCTTAGTAACATCATGATCGCTATCCTCGCTTTCGATGATCGATGAGATATCAGATGCCTTGTTAGTTTTGATTCCTACAGTTCATTGCCTTTTCTTCTATGACATCCAGCGACTATGTTTACCTTAACAAGCGCAAAAACTTAGTTTTCTCTCCCCACGAACATTCCAGAGGATCTGCCGATAACCAAGGCTAATAAGAATAAAAAACTTGCCTCTGATACTGACACTTGTTATCTGTCTATTAGAGAAAACAGGAGTAGCCATCGCCTTCCGTTCACGCGAGAATGAAAAAGCTATCGATGAGACATTTCGATGTCGAAGGCACAATCGGGCACTGTCGATAAATAATACTAGTCGTGTGACTGTTGAGTTCTTCGCGAGAATGTCCGTTTGGAACGAATTCTTTATTTTATGGTGCCGAGTGTAGTCGACGGGTTCACTTTCCTTCCCACGCGACAAGAGCGGAATTATCGGCCACATCCTGTGCGGAAAAATATCCACCAACGAAAACTTCAGAAGTCTTCAAGCGTACATCCTCGTTCAGCTTCCAATAAGCGGGTTGAAGGCCGGCGAAAACGAATTGATGTGTTCCGTTTTCTCAAGACTTTGTCGCTTCCTGCTCTGTCGCTTCGAGTCGCAGTCTTCTTGCGTAACAGAGATTTTCCGACTTCGAGATATCCGAGCACCAAGAGGGAATTTGAGCAATAAAAGAAAAAGTCCTACCACAGCTCACCTTGAAAGACGTTCTGAAGTTTTTACGAAACCAGGGAACGAAAATCAACAACGAACTCGAGATGTTATAAACAATGAGCGCTTCTTGCGATGCTGAGCACAAAGTAGACGATTTAACTTACATCAAGCTCTACCTACTAACATAGGCATCTTAAATGACTAGTAGGAGCACTTTGGTATCACGGAGTTCTGAAATGTTTTCGTGGGACGTTTCGTAAACGACCGCTTGCCTAGAGACAGTTCTACCGTATGACCTCCGCTACAAATGAGCGCAACACCGAGCGCTTCGGTTCGATCTGAATAATAGCGGTTCGCTACCCGGCATCCGCATTGAGGACAGAATTTCACCAATTCAATGATCTGTTGCCGAGTTATCACAAAATCTTCATCTATGCAAGGAAGATCAATATCACTGCGGAACGGTTGAATGGCGGTGGGATACTCATCAAGAATTTCTTCCTTGATGCACGGTTTGATATCCTCGTGCGGAAACGCAATTTCTGTCAGTGCTGCTGCTTCTGCCACTGGTAAGCGCGCTCCTGCCTCAATTACGCGAGCTCCTACGGCCATTTCCTCCTGATCGTCTTCTTCGACATCCGGAACGATCTTTTCTTCCATGCCCAATATACACTCAGGCTCTAGATCTACATCCGATTCCACAGCACAGTTGTTTGTAGGGGGCGTGAAAAAATTCCTTTCATCGAGGTTACGTTTGCTTATGGCATCTCTAGATGTTCCCTCCATGAACCGCGGCTCCGCAACGTCACTTTGGACCCCTGATTCCGTTCCATCACGTGCGGCTGGTATCGCCATCGGCAGGAGCCTCTGGGGAGTTTTGGTCAAGAGAACGAGTCGTTTCCCATCATCACTGAAATCCTTGTTGATAACCGCACACACCTCGCGAGGCTTAGGTGAAAGCACTGGAGGCTTCTCCGCCAACCTCAGTTTGCTTTCCGTAATGGACGGGTTCGGTATCCGGGGTTGGCTATTCTGTAAAGGCGATTCTAATTTAGGTACTCGTTCTCAGAACCGCAGCTCGAATCTCACAAGCCTCGTCATCATCACTCGAGAGATCGAAATCGAAATCGCAGATTCCGCGGAGCCTCGACCGCGAGCGAGCATCTTCTGACAACAGCAAAAGAGGAATTTCTTTCGTACAGAAAATTTCGAGCGATTTCTCAGAACTTGAGAGAAGCTTCTCGTTCTTCGGAGCCGGAAGCTTCCTGAAGAATGATCATGAAGTTTGTTACGTACGCGATCCAGGTAGTGATTATGGGCTGGGTAGATATCTCGGATGTAAAGTCGCTGTCCGTCTCTGGTGAGCCTGAGTTTTATGTTGAAAGGACAGTTCCTGACTTCCTGTTGGGCGGATGATGTCGAGGACGACGATCGACAAAAACGTCGACCTCCTCTTGTGCAAGAGTAATAGATATCCGCGAACATGAGATCAAGGTTATAGTCTCGGACTGTTCCGCCCATATTATTGACGGCCGGATAGAGCTTCCTCGACGACCGTATGTACAGGTGTACTCCTTTGGCTTTTTGAAATCTATGCATCAAATCCTGAAAAAAAACATCCAAGCATAAATGAAGCTGGCACGCAGGAAGCAACTCAATGGAAGTAAGCAAGCCGGATTTCGTATACGTATTTGGTGACTGTCCTCAACTTACTGTGAGCTCCATGTAGCTGGAGAACGAGGCTCCCAAGTGAAGACCCGGGAACACGGCTCTGTTTCGGTCGACGGGAAATTCGCTGTAACTCTTTCCGCCTCTTTTCGGTAGAGTTTGGACCACGGTGATGCTCGGGGCTTTGTTTGCGAAAGCCAAGAGTTGAATCTGCGATACCTATGACGAAGCGAAGTAGCTCGAAGTCTGCGGAGCATATGGGAAACTCGTTCAAGGGGACGATGACGAAGTTGAAAACTCTCACCTTCTCGTTGTTCTGTGCAGATTTTTTTGTTTCGCTCGTGATGGAGCTTTCCTCCTCCTTTGAATCCGAAGCTCCAGGTTCTATTTTCCTCGAAACCAGCAACAATGGTCGGCGAATTACTCGGGACTCTTCCATTTTCATCTGACTAGAAGGATATCGAAAACGGAGCCGTTGTTTGAAGGATCACATTACTGGAAGTCTAAAATCCACGGAACACAGCGACTTCTTCTGAGCTCTAACGGATTCTCGCGACGGTGAGTTCAGGAAAACAGGAGTCTTTCCGCGATGTCGTCGAGAACCAACAAAATTCAATCGACACCGAGCACATTTGAGTTTGATTACGCGCTCCGGTCGAAGTTCCGCGCCGGCTCGTGTTTTTCTTAGCATCATTGCGCCATCTCTGAACATCGTTCTCACCTGGTTGAAGCTGGACGAGACTAGAGAATCATTCCCAAGTTCACTGATTCGGCACAACAAATGCACTGTAGGAGCGAAAGAGATCTTACACACCAGCACGCTGTAAGCCGGAGTCCAAGCTCTCTCGGTTCGCTCAAAATAAAACGACGTATCTCCGAGAGAGGAGCACCACTCGAATACGCGCCAGCTCTAAGAGAACCAAAGCCCTCCTCCTCGATTGCTTACACCGCTGCTCTACACACAGAGCGCGGTCAGTGTCAGTACTACACTAGAAGAGAAGCCCCCGAAGAGGTTTTCGGGGTTCCAGCCGTCGGCTCTTAGAGCTTCATGAGTCTCGGTGATCATTTGTTCGAATCCGAAATAGGAGTGAAACTGCGAGGGTGCTTCATAATTATCCGAAATGCGAAGCGGAGGAAGCCGAATGTAGTTGATTCGTAGAGAATGGATTTGATTACTCGAGAATGATCGCAAAACTCGAGCTCGCAATCAGAATCATCGAACAAAATAGTTAATCAGAAGTCAATTCATTCCTACGAAGATATTATTTATTGTGTTCACATAGTTGGCTAGCCGAAAACTATATGTAGATGTCACCATAACAGGGTGAGATTCTTGGTCTTATTGTTAGCTTAACGATATTCTCATATCCGTAGATTCACATTCGACATGAAGGCTCGTCGCTGGAAATGTTTAGATGGAATACTTCAACAGAATTCGTCATGAATAAGTTTACATTGAAAGGAACGATAATGACGTCTTTGGGGATGATGCGTGCTGATCACAAACGTGGGAATTCAGAGTAGTGTCGCGGCGTTATTCTTACAGGTCCGAAGGAATAGATACGTAATGCCGTGAATCGTCAATCGGGAGATCACGGGTTGACTCCGCTGAAAGAACAGCACTGAAAAAACAAACGGACGACAATCGAATAAAACGTCGGGGTCAGCGCAATCATTATTGACACGCATCCTGGGGGAAGATAACTTCTCAAAAATATCCGAATGATGAGATGATTGACTTCACACGGTACACGAATCCAACGCCGTTTTTTCAAGTTGAATTCACCTTCTCTCTCATTCTGCGATGTGTATTATATCGGCGAGCCTAGTTCGCTAGAAGCAGTGCGAGTTCGAAAAGATTGCGGAATCGGCAGGACGCTAGCATATTCGTAGTTAGTTTCTAGAGGTGAATTTCCCCTCAAGACAGGTTAGAAGTTTGCGCTCAGGTTCATTATAACAGATTCCAGGCGGCTTAGCTGCGGAGAAACGAAATGTTTAGAAATTTTTGCCGAAACCATAGTTCTCTTCATCTCGACAAAATCGGATCATTCCATTCACATTCATAGAACTGTATAGTACTCACCCTAGTGCTCAAACTTTCTATGGTGTCTGATCGTTGCATGTCAACATCTTCTCCCGCCAGAACTTGATTTGTTGATGTTGTCGATATCACGGGAGCTACCACAGAAGTCTCGGACACACAGATCGCTTGAAGGTGACGCTCGATGTTATCCATTGAATTCAGCATTCTGCCGAGCATTTCCTGATTCGCCAGTCGAGCGATTTTCTCCTCGGCGAGTTCTTGTTCTTGTCTGAATCAGGGTTCCCGTTGTGAATGCGGAGCGGGGATATATTTGTCTTGCATGTGAATCCGCAATCATCTACCTTATTTGCGTTCATACCTTCGAACTGTCGTTTCGAGCAGTTCCATTCGTCTTACGAAATGCATAAGATGCTCTTCAACTCTGCGCATCCTCAAATGTTGAATTTCCTTTTCTTGTCGCTTCCTAGTTATGTAGCCTCTCCATGCAGCCTGGATTCTCGTAGCGCTCTTATGCAGGAATTCCCGACGGGCCTTCAATCTGTTTTTGTTTTGGAAATCAATTTAAATATTCATAGAACGCAATGTTTTCCAAAGATTCCGAAAATCGTGAGCGAGAATCCGGGGTTGGATCGATATTGCGACTCGAAGAGCACAAACTTCAAAGAGTCACACGTTTCTCAGTGCTCGAACGTTATACGCAATCCTCCAATCACGCCAAGTTGCCTCACCTTTCTATCTCTCCCTTATCCTTCTCTTTCCTATAGAGTGCGGTTGTTCGGTGCGGCTGCACAGTCGCCGTTTTTGTCACTTTTCTGGGCACGGAGTAAGACGACGAGCGCGAGACTCTGCTCGATCCCGACCGGTTATCGCTTGCTTGCGTTCTCCTTCGTGAGGGAAACAGGGAGTTAGGTCACAGAGCGTGGAATAAGAAATTCACACTTGGATAACTGAGGACTACTCACGCGACAATCTGTGACGAACTCATGACGTGATTGCTCGGAGTCGGTATGACGCGATTCGATGAAGGATGGGTCGGCGGCAAATCAGGCACTGACCTTGTCATGATATTATCTCGTCTGGATCTATGACTAGAACCAGTGGAACTTTTGCTAAAACATGAGAGAAGTAATGAGCGAAAAGAAAGGTCACAAATTTAACAAAGCAATCGACATGATGGAAGGTCGAGAATTCGAATCTTTCTCTCTTGGAAAGCTTACTTGGTTGAGAGCTCGGTGCAAACATCTTTCTTCTCGAAAGATTCTGAATGTGTGCTTTCCTCTAGAAGGCTCTGACTCATTTTATCTCCCCATTGTCTCCCTCCGGAGGTCCTTTCTGCTCCACCTAGTCTGCCGACAGCGCTGCGCGGTCTTCGAGTTGACAGTGGTGACATTTCATGTAACAATTGTTCTTTGTGTTGGCGTTGCATGGCCAGTACTCGAGAAATTCGATCTTCGAGTTCATCGTCAGGTTCCTGTCGAAGAATAGATACCCGAGTTATTTCGAAGTTCTGAAACGAGTGAACTATTTAAGAATTCCACGAATCAACCAAGTTGAATTATCGAATCGATCCTATATTGGGTGGATATTTTCGCTGGGGTACAGCAGAAATGTCCCCCATCATCAGAAGAATTTTCCACTTGAACCATCCGACCTTGCGTCTCAGTCGCCAGACAAAGCTTTGATATAAACTGCGTGGGGCTGACAGATAGATGTACCAAAAATAACAGCTTCCGCTTATCCCTCGTGTATTTCTCTTTATCAGTTCTATCATTTGAAACCTGACGTGCCGGCGAACAAGCATATGGACTCTACAGAATGTGTGGCGGGTGACGACTGCGCAGAACTTCTTAGAAACACAAGCCACAATGACAGTCCTCGGATTCTCAACATTTTGCTTCCAGAAAAGCTGGAATTCTCCAGCGTCCAGGATAAAAAATTTCATTCTCTTCTCCAAAGAACCACTGGCTTCTCTGCGTTCAATAATTTCCAGGTCTTACACTTGTCAAACACCGAAGTGGTTTTTCGCTAAGGGAAAACCATGTGTTGTTGGCAAAAAAATTCTTTGCGAACTCTGCCGGACAGCTCTAGATGCTCAACGATCCCGAGCCAGCTGGGTATCAGATAGCTTCCCGAGTTTTAGTTTTTCAATGTGGTGCTTGTAAATATAAGCTGGGCTCCTAAGAGTGTGCGCGGTACCTTGAACACATCGCAACGGCTGGGCCAGAAGGCGAGCATCTCTCGTTTGAGAGCGATGATTTTTTTGTCCGCCATGGGTGTGCCCCAGTGGAGCTGATGCGGTCACCGAAAACGGGGAGGTATTCGATATCGAGTCATCTTCGAGGAACGACAACCGACGACTCCGTCAGACACAAGTAGCACGCTGTTTGAGCCCGCCCTCAGGATGAGATCGAAAAAAGATTCGCGGTCACATGCGTCTCTTGATTCTCCTCCATTCGATCGCACGTGAGGCAGTCAGGTAAAAAGCAGACAGACGGCCGGCTCCCATTTTGTTAGAGTCATCGGCCGCGGAGCAAATTGTTGCGCACAAAATCCTGAACAAGAAGGATTCACATCTGTCATGGTATGAGCAGCGTTGCCGACGACGATGGAATCAGCGGAATTCCTTGTTGTTCCGAATCCGCTGGTCCGGGGAACTAGCACGCGGCTGTGCCGTTGCTAAGGAAACTTGAAACACTTCGTTCGGTCTCACTCTCTCCCGCAAAATAACTTGAGCCGCGGCGCACATGACGAAGCCAGTGAGCGACGGCCGAAACAGGATCACCCAGAAAATCTTGAAAGTCATCACGGCGAACGTTTTCCCTTCGTTCATCACATAACTGTATCTCGTCGCCGCACTTTATCAACGAACGAGTCAGCTGTTGCATGAACGACTACCGCTACTGAAACGATGTTGACGCTCTTTCAATGTCGAAGCTTTAGCAACTCTCAACTACAATATCTCCCGATTACACCATCGAATGTAACTCGGAGATCTGATTTGGGCGACGAACACAGCTCACTGGTTCTCTGACTTTGTCTCCTTTTCTCTATTTTCTGCAAACCCCTCGCGAAGAAAAACGGCTTCGAAGTTGGAGCTGCGAGAGCAAGCCTGACGAGCTCTGATTCCGCAGAAAATCATTATCAATCGCACGGTCTGTTATGAAGTAACTCTGTTTTATTTCATTCTGTGGAGATTTATCAATGCCTGTTGCCTACCTATACAAAGTCGCTTCTCTCAACATGGTCCGACATTTCGGATTCGCATCCATCTCGGTTCAATTTCACGAGTTCGATCGAACTATCTATTCGATGCAGAGTAGGAGTGCGCCTGGTACGATTCAGTAAATACAAAACGAACAAACCGTGAGCTAAACTCGATACTCAAGTTCCGGTTTGATCGACGATAGTTTGAACGGGCAACTTTTCATCATCGAACCCGAAAGATAGAGAGAAAGTTAATAACAACAGAACGAACAGAGTCGTCGCTGGGATGTCGAACAGAGTTCCGAAACGGGCATATACGCCATCATGTATGATGACAACTGGGCAATGTTGGTGATCACCGACGAGGACGGACGACTCGTTTAAATACAGGAGTTGGATGACCGCTGTCGCTAACAAGTCTGTTCGCTCAGCTTACGGAGCGTAGAAATCCCAAGTTCTCAGTTACAATTTCCGCAAAACACATGTAGAAAGGCTGCAGCTGCTCTTTGAATGGAACAGTCAAAGGATCGAGTACACAGTCGAGTTCACACCCATTTTTTTCGGCGCACGTTCGAAATTTTCAAAAGCTCTCACGATGTACACTGCATATAGTTGCTATCATCTGCACACGAGAAGAATAACGTTGATTGGTTGGTCAAAGCACCACCGAGTAACCTAAAAGACACGTAGGCGGGGTGCAACAGAATGCCAGACTGAGAAACACCGCTGTTCGAAGGAACGCGATGAGGAACAAACTCTTCGAAACTTCGGACGCTCACACGAAATGCACGAAGAATATACGGGGGCAAGTAACGTCGAACGTCAGCGAGTAGGAAACGCATGCCAGCGTGAAAGGAACCGAACACGAACAAACGGTTTCTCTCATCGCCTCGTTGACTACAGTCGGGTCGTCATGAAGAAACCCCAGTTTCTCGAAGGACCCAGACTCATTTTGGGGAGAACCGTGGGCTGGGCAAGAACGAGGGCGCTGTGGGTTAGATTGTCACGTACAGCCCGCGAAGAGATTGGTCGCAGTCGTCTAACTCTACGCGAGTCCTCGACAACGTGATCGTTCTCATCAATTCACCATTCATGTGGCAAGGTTAAATACAGCAGGAAGTTCACATTGCGAATGGAAAATACGTGTCGAACCTCAAGAACATATCAACTACAAAATGTACAAGAAAGTACGCAATTATAATTATCTGATAGTTAAGTTTCGAATTTGCTGTTGATGTTACCGCTGTTAGCTGTTATCGACAATCACGTCTTGATATCTCGGCGGAGCTTCACCGGGCGAGGGACTGGAAACTGCTCCACTTTTCAGCAGAGGCTTTCCAGTGAGGTCTTCCGCAGAGTTTTTCTTGTCCGCCACCAGAGGAGCAATTCG
Source organism: Neoseiulus cucumeris (assembly GCA_021527715.1). Taxonomy (NCBI): domain Eukaryota; kingdom Metazoa; phylum Arthropoda; class Arachnida; order Mesostigmata; family Phytoseiidae; genus Neoseiulus; species Neoseiulus cucumeris. Next base: position 206,013 of record JAJSRV010000097.1, read on the forward strand.
AAATAACTCGATCTTCATATGGTCACAAATCTGACTGCATAATGCGTTTGCGTAGAGAAGCAAATCTGTAGTCGTGTAAACGAGACCGACCCAGAGCAGGAGTCGTTCCGCCACGGGGAAGTCTAGATACTGATTGAAGAAAATAACTAGCGGTGTAAGTAGCGTCGAGTCCCATGTGTGGAGCTCGGAATGCGTCATGTGAGCCACTATGAGGCGAAATGTCATCTTTACCGCTACCAGGCCAAAAGTCATCATGAACAGGCAAGGATAGTCTTGCATGAGAGCCGGAGACTTGTAGTACATAACGATGCCAGGCACTATCGTGAGCAACGACGGTGCCAGGGGAGACAGAGCCGATCCTTCGCACACGTGCGGGGTTTGCGAAGACAGAGAGACTCGTAAATAGCTGACCAACGCAATAACGGCACCGGTGATACAACTCAGGAAGGGTATATAGCGAGCCTCGAAAAACAACACTTTCGCGCCCCACACGTCTTGGCCGAATATGGCAGTAATGAGGTGAACCAGCATTACGGAAAACTGGGCTTCGGTGACGTCAAACTTTCCGAACCGTAAGGTGCCCGTCACGAAAGTCTGCCAATGTGCGCAGTAGAATAAGTACATCGCGAAAAGACACTGAACCAACATAATATTGGGCCATGTCCCCAACTTGATAGCTACACAAACACCGAGTGCGACGAATATTGTAGATATCGCATCGCATCCATGATCGAACAGTTCTCCAAGCGGCGAACTTGAACCGGTGCGTCGAGCTTGCTTTCCGTCGCACGCATCCAGCGTCTGATAGATAAAGAGTCCGACAGCGCACGCGATAAAGAACACAGGATGAACATCCGTACGCGCATCAGGGGCCAGAATCACTAACAACAGACACGTGACCACGTTGACGATCAGTCCAAGAATCGTCATTAGGTTCGGGGCTAACCACTCCGGCAACTGCAGGACCACCCATTCCCAGAACGGTTGCATGTACGGATCCAAGAACGATTTTCCTGTGGCACGATACTGATGCTGTTGTAGCCGTTTCAGCTGCTCAATGGTCAGCGGTTCGAGTGGAGGACGTATCATCGTGCACGGTGGTGGTGGTGGTCGTCGTTTAAGGTGTCGGTGTTCTAGTTGTCCTCGTCGTCGTTCTTGTTGTCTTCGGCGATGTGGCTGTCGATGCTATCGGTGTCGTATTGACTTTTGGCTGTCTTCGTAGACGATGTCTTCAACTGGTAAACTAGTGACTTCTGTTCTCTCACTATAGTGGCACGAACGGGACCAGTCCGTTTTTGCTGGCCACGCAGGCATTCACGAAAAGCGACGTTGAAGAGGACCGTCACCATGTTGTTGCGGTAGCACTGTCGGTTCTCCTCAATCTGTCGGGTCAACTCAACATTCCAAACTCACTACCCTCCCTGTTGCTTCTTTTTCTCTGCGGCGGCTCTCGTGTGTGTGCTGTGGATTCGGCAATGGAAGCGGCAGCGGCGGCGGTGATGGTGGTGGCAGTAGCAGCGGCACAACCTTCTCACCCATCATTCTTCGAAGGAACGAATACGGCCGCAAAACCTACGTTGTTGATGACAACGATTGCAGCGCCCCCTCGGGACTCTCACACATTGTCAGCCGGCAGTTTCCAAACATCCCTCTAAACAACCGCGCGATGTTACGGCTGTCTCCTCCGAGTCTATTTCTCGAATGGTCTTTGACTTCATCATGTGAGAGGTTTACTAATAATGATGCCAGATCACTTCCTGAATAATTCGCATCGAAAAATCATCGCTTTGTATTGTCAAATTTTTGGCGGGCTTTGCAGTCGTTATCTTTCACCTCATGGAACTATGCTCGAAACTTTGGAGAAAGGCATTTTCTCTAATGGAGGAATGATATCACTACTTTGAACGGAGGAAATCTCGCTCACAAGGAGAACGGAGTCGAAAAATCACAGAAATCAGTTTGTCCCCCGTAGACAAGAATAGAATGACGCCGATGATCTTTGCTGAGCGCGAGAACATATTCAAGCAACGTTTCAGATGGATTCAGACCCTAAGTTTCGTACGTGTTGTGGGATTGACATTGGACGTGAATCGATTCGCGCATTCTCCGAACTTCGGAGTTCCGAAATTGTGAAAATTGATAAGATATCGACGGCTGCATCGGAGCACAGGTGGATAGTGGCCCCGTTAGCTCCGCGCCCTTTCTGAAAGTCCGTTGCCCATAGGGAATTCGCAGGAAAAGTACATACATAACGATTTGTCGGGAAAGTAGGCTTTCCACGCAGAGCCTCGATTTTCGTGGTTATTCTCTCGAGTCCACAGAAAGAGCTCGAAACGTTCCCTTTGAAGAGGACGGAACATCTTCGGACAAAGCCCACTGTCAGACCTCCGTCGTTTAGAGTGTTCTCCGTCGAATTGAATAAATGTAAACAAAAGGAGTCTCCACAACAAAACAACGTGCGTTCGAACTGGACTAGTGTTGATATCCATCTCGCACTTGTGTTTCCTGAAGCAATTCGCTTCTATGAATCGTTGATTCGTCGGTCGCCGCCACGTTGTACGATTGGAGTCGATCGGTGGGTCATTCGTTTCCTTTTCATCAGTACGAATGTTCAGCGCAAGGATGACAGAAAGCGAGCAATTGAAATGGAAAATACGAAAAGTTCACTCAGAGAGCACTGCTTTGATCGCGGACTTCGACTGCGGTCAACTGGTATCCAAAGCTGGCATTCCTCTAGATTTGTATTGCAGTAAGAATAAGAAACAGGTGAGCTACTCAACGCTACGATGAGCTTTGTGTGAACAGGTACCATGGAGTTGATTCGAGTTGTCAAGAACCATCGAGAGCATATCCGCGTATCTAAGAGGAAAGATTGATCCATTTCGACCCCATGGTTCTGACGCAGTCAAACATAAAGTTAACGAAAAAATCGCTTCCAGGTTTTCGCAAAGGCCTTGAATGGAAAAATGGTGCTCTCGGGACAAGCTTCCATTGGCCACACAAAAACCTATTTAGCGGTAGAAGATGTTGAAACAGGCGATGTGGAACTTGTGCCGGCGCACAAATTATCCATGAAACGATGTATCGAACAGACAAATTCGAAGAAGCTTGACAAAACCTACGCTGAACGCTACGAAGATTTCACCAAGAATTTAGGCACAAAAAAGCTCCAGAACATTATCAAGTCCCGCGAACGTCTGCAAGTATCTCAAGTCAACGCAAAACTAGTGGCGTCGGAAACTCTGAACGAAACCGTCGTCTCAGAGAGGGTGGAGGACACATCGTTTGTCGACGAGACGGTGGAGTTCCCTCGACGAAATGCAGAGTTCAATTCTGTGAAGAATGTATACAGCCTTCCTGAAGTATTCTGCCGTATCGAATACGAATGCTTCGACAATTATGCGTCAACCAATTGGGCATTTGAAGTTGTCAACAAAGAAAAACTTGTGGAATGGGCGGCAAACGACACCTACTCGAAATATGTACTCCAACGATTGGGACAAGTGTCGAAGGACGAAACATTGCGGAAAATGCAGCTGAGATGCCTAGCGGCTTAAGATATATTCACCTATATCTACAAAATGAAAGTCAAAGAGCTCCGGTCAAGGGACCCCATGCCACGTGTCGAAGATCCTTACAAGACTCAGATTATGGATGTTTTTTCTCGGGTGATAATGGACGGGAAAGGTCGAGGTCTCCGAACAATATCTCTGAAGGCCAAAGACAAAATAATAGCTCACTGTTTGTTGGTTCAACTCTACTTAGAGGACTTCCGAGTAGACATGACATTGCTACAGAACGACATCAAAGCCCCGACGACTCGTATCTCAAATGTTGCATTCATGCTAGGCTGCCATGTGATACAGGGGCGATCTCCGTCAGGCATTTCAACAAGAACAATTGTTTTAAAACTGCCTCTGTACGAACACAAAGGCGATGCACGCCAAAGGTCCAGCAAGAGAAAATAAATTGTACAGTGTACAACGTCCTGTTCAGTTTCATCCAAAGATTACCGAATATCGACTCGGTACACTGCGTTGCGAGCAAAAAAGCCGGAAACTTCGATAAATATCTCGCGCGTGGCTCGACTCTTCGGAGAAGGTATGGAATTTGTATACTTAGCGGAATCATCGTTGACGAAATCGCATGCTTCGCGTCTTGAGAGCGTGACATTTTGGTATTCCCCTTGGAAAACCTCAAATTGTCCAAGGCCTTGTCGCCAAAAGCTTTTGAGAAATGCCAACGGGAGAAAAAATTGGTGAATCATCTGTAATATGAGTTGGGTGATTTATCGATGCTCCGAGTTTTTGAGGTCCATATCTAACAACTTTTAGGTCATATCGCAGCCGATATCCGGATTTTTCTATGTATCGACTGCATTTTTCGCAACCTCCCGCACGCAGATGCGTCTTCAACCGAAATTCTGTCGATTGGAAAGAGGGGTCGAAAACTTGCCATGATCCACAGCATGATTTGAATCTGCAGATCTCAGCCTGGCAGTATTCGGAGTGGTCCAGCATCAGAATTATTTTGTTTGATCCTCTCCAGTCACTGTTGACGCGAAAACGTCTCCATTGAAGGACAGGATGATTGTACTTCGTCATTCGTGTTACGGTTTTTTTTGCACCACGATTTTTTTGGCGTCCACCTCGAACTCGATATGTAGTTTCGGTTCTCTCAGGGAAGCACGAGATTTTCGGGAAAATCTCTTTTTGTGAAGCTCGGACCTCGAGGAGGGGTCTCGAGAGAGATTCGAGAAATCTGAGGAATCCGGAAGGAATAACAGTTTCATTCGGTCACGGAGGGGCGCAGAGGAAGCGGATCCTCAGTAAACTGAGCATCGGTACGAGCTTGAACTCACACTCCGAATGCAGGTCGTCCGATTCCTGGATAATTCACCGGACTGGTCGCCGAATCCCGGCGCGAACACTAACGGGTGCAACGGAAATTGCGATACTACCTAATTTCCATCGAACTTAGGTCATGAACTTACGCATTAGGGAACCATGATGGAATAAGCGGATCTCGAATCGAGGACCGAAATCGAGTGTTGTCCACACGGACTCATTGCCAGAACAACGAAATTGTGGATATTTTGCACCGGTTCCAATCGGATCAGGCCGACACTGTCGGTGAAAATGCTGCGTCCGAAGAGCCGAAGTCCGAAACCTAGGCAGCGCAGAGCAACCGAAAAAGCAAACTCACATTCCATACACTCCCTAACCATCTCACCAGATGGGTAACTTCAGAATCATGATTCCGACAGTATCGGTTGATATGTTGAGCGATGTCGCGGAACTTCCAAGAGAAGATTCGACTCGTGGCCTCGCACTAGACAGGGATTCCATAAAAAGTGTGAAGAGATAGTTTCGACCATTGCAATGGGCAATCAACAACCGGCATAAGTCTTTCGCGTAGCCCGCCACGGTAGCGTGACCACATTACCACTGGTGGTATTCTTTCAAGTTTGACACCTCTACATCAAGTTGATCATTCATGGAAATGGATCATCGTTCTCCCTGACCCTCTGAGATCGTTCTCTGATCAGAGAATGGCTTGAAAATGACCTCGGACTCGGAGACGCATGTTCAACTCCGCAGACTCGTCATAAAGCTACAGCTCGGTCGATTTTGGTAGCTGGCCGCCTCCGACCCTTCACGGGAGTGTTTTCGAGCCCGTGGCGCGGGCGGAAACCAGATATCGATGATTGCTCGGCCTTTGGTGCCAGACGGCCCGAGAGATCTACTCCGCCATGTGCCACGAACAAAATAAGATACATACATGGAAACCGTTCGCGCAGCAACTCACTGCCGAGATAGTTCCTGAGCTGCTCAAGAGCTAGAGCCGAAGCGTCAATGATTCTGCAGAAGTGCTGCAGTTCAGGCTGATCACTCGTCGATCTCTCGGGAATATATGATATGATACATTAGAGTACACTCCAATCTAATTGGAAGCTCTCTTGGCTTGGTGCCTTGGATTCTTCACGCGCGAAAAAGAAGGTTTTTACCGAGTATCTTCGGAGAGAACTCGAGTGTCACGATCGTTCTCGACGACATCCTTCTATTATGCATGGTCCGCATTACAAGTTGCATACGGAAGCGTTGGAAGCAGACTTGATAGATTCCAAGAGTGAGATGCTTTACGCCAAAAAAATCGACTCGCTCACCTATAATGAAACGATCGGTACGTATTCACGTGGAATTGTCTGCGCTCTTTCTCTCTTGGAGAAGCTAACTAAGTTGAAAATCCGGACACAGTCCACCACCGCCCGAAGCATATTTGCCGAAGGTTCGCCCCTGAACGCTGTCTGGTGAAATTTCAACGCAAACAGATGCGATTAATTGTTCCCAAATGGACTGGTGTTTTTGATGTTCTTCACCCTCGTAGAAAACCGGACCATTTCCGTCAGAGGAAGCAAGGGGCCGTTTTCTATGCCTGAAGACTTTCGGGTACCAGAGCTGGCACTGCTTCAGCTTGATGTGAGAGAGGTCGTTGACTTTCTGGTTGAGGTGGAAGCAACGGAGCGAGGCGTCTTCTGCGCGCACCGTCGGCCTCTCGGCGGGCTGTGTCATTTATTTGATACTGATTCGAATTTAAACATACTTTCACTTCCATTTCGAATCCTCAGATGATAAATGAAATGAGGAATTCTATCTTACTCGAATGGCCCGGCTCAGAAGTCGGTAGCTGATGACATACCAGTGTACGGCTGAATCTCAATAACCTTTTCAAGGACTCTTCAACAGCCGCTCCTGTCTAAAGCAGTGGGCTGTCGACGATAGGGTCATGCGTGGCGTATATCTCGTGTTCGATGGGTTAGAATCGTAGACTGGAGTGGACGCTCAATCGTTTAGACGAGCAAACTTTTCAAATGCAACACGTTACGTTCGCGGCGCATTAACACTCGGGAAGCTGGAATTTTTTTTTGAAAATACACCAGTACACAACGAATCCGGACTCGAGATTGAAAGCAGCCGTCGGCTATAGTTTTCGAACCTGGAGATTTTCCAGAAGCGGATCTGAGCTCAACCGCAAATGAGCGTCGTGACACGACATTCACGTGACGAGTAGACAAGATTCACAGCATTTTTGATCGACGGAGCCGAGATTCTTGCAATCGACTTGAGAATAAGCTGCTTCATCGGAATCTAGAGTTCATTCGGAGCCGAAGGTATCATCGAGGAAGCAATGGAACACACTTCCCCCTCCGGCGTTTTTAACTGTTTATCGAACAAGCCAGCGAGTCTGTCGGTTTCGATCTGACTGTTTATTCCTCTGGGCCCCTCTCGTCGGACGGCTTTTCCAATCCCGTCTGCCACTAGCAACCATCCAACCAACTCCATCCATGTACTCTTTGGACGCGTGCTTTCATCGACATTTTCACAACCATGGCGAACGCCCAACAGGCAAGATCGAGGGAGTGAAAGAGAGAACGTTAAGCCCGATCATCTAACCATTGAAAAGGAGCCTCTGGCAATGCTCGCTTTCAACTACTTACTAAAAAATTCGATCACACTTTAGCTCGTGAAGTTTGTTTCGTGGAAAACTCGACTTGCGTTGCGGGAATAACCCGTGGCCCGCGCTCCGCGAGGAGATCGCAAAGACTATGCCTCATTCGCTGCCGCGGTCGAATCTGATTTTCACCAATCCCGCTCACTTCAAGCAGAGAACGTATATTCAGGATTGATTGACACAGAAAGTATAATGAAATATGGAAGGTACGCACAGCAAAATTTAGGAGTACGCGCGACGCCGATTCACGCGGAGTTGATACTCGATCACGCACCATATATCTGCAACCGTTCACGTCGCGAACATCTGCCAGCTTCTGTGTGTGCTTCCGGCGAGGCGGGAGCATGAAATACGTCGTTGAGTATCGTTTCCAGTATTGTTTGCGTTAGAAATAGAAGGCATGCGAGTTGGCGCCACGCAGTCTTCTCTGGAAGATGCCGAGCGGATTCAAGTATCCAAGTGAATCACAAGCTTATTTTGCTTTCGAATCTCAAATGATACTCCGCAATCCGAGACGAGCTCTCGGCGACTGATCGGCTCATCGAGCTGACTCCTGTTACTTTATATGTGAGGAAACGCAAATCATAGTCACAACGTGGACACTTGGACTCTCGTATTGAGCAGAAGGACGGGATGAGCTCGCATTCTAAGTAAGCTCAAACAGGCGCCGGTTCAGCAGGCCGAAGCAAACGATGAACAAACACTGTCTAAATTAGGTCTATCTTCTAGCTCGGAGGTTTCAAATGGTTTTTGAATCAAGTGACGCGTAATGAAGCTCCGCCTTATCCTGTCGTCAGTGTGTCCGCGTTCAGCGCAGGTGCAACGTGCGTTTCGAATGGGCCGCAGAAGGCATCCCGCTGATAGGTGCCGATACTTTCCTACACGGGGGCGTGGAAACCGCCCGAAATTTTCCCGCTTTCGTCATTCTGTATGACGCCTATCTGTGAGGCTTACTTCCAACTTGATCGGAAGAGAAGCATCAGTTAATCGAGGGATGGGACAAGATCAATCTTATCAAGACCCGAAACACTTGTGTCCAATATCAGTGAATCGAGGCATGATATCCACACTTCGAGCTCTCAGTATGCAGATGAGAATATCTCACTTCATTTCGAAACGAGGTATCGATTCTTAATGAACCTGAAAATCACCTCTTTCGTCAAGGGTGGGAGGTCGTCTTTTCCGCTTTCCGATACTCGTTTCCGGTCCATACTTTTTGTGCTTCCTTCATCTTCTTGTTTTCTCTCTCATTGGCGATGTTATTGTTATTAGTGAGTCGTCTCCCATGTAGATATTGGTGTGCTGGGTGTGTGCTGTCATCTCGTCTCATAGCGACAACGAGCTGAGACAAATGCCTTTGTTTCATCTTGTGGGTGTCCATGTGTGTGTGTGTGTATGAGCTGTATCTCTTGTTCCCCCAATGGCTCTCGATCGGCTAACGTGCTCACTTTCTCCCTCTTTCTCACTCCAGTTGTCTCATTCCACAGTCGCCTCTCACAAGCCCGAATTCCCAAGAAAAGCGAAGGCGTTATGAGCCGGGACAGGATTGCTAAACGGGGGTTTCGGATGAGATCACTCAGTTCGGGTTCGAAGTGAACACCGTCTCTTGCCATTCTATACCGCACGATCTCAGTCATCCTCCGCTTTTCCGCGGGATCGCACTTGACCTTGAACTGAAACTCATCTCGATAATCCAGATGTAAAGTCAGTGGTCTGAGCATGAGTTCATTCTGCTCTCGTGATAGGTCAACCTGCAATGTTTTTGAGAACTTGCCGCGACAAAAAAATGAACACATTTTCGCTTGCATTCTAGCTGCTGGAAGGATAACAGTGAAAGCGCGCGAATTTAGAGTTCTATGAACCGCTCCAACAAAATTGACAACAACAACAACGACACGAAGAAAATACCTCATCGCTTCGGTCAATGGCCCGTCACGTGACTCGAAGAACCATCGAGCAAGCAAGCAAGCAAGCAAGCAAGTGAGGGAGCGCTCGAGCGAGCGAGCGAGCGAGCGAACTGCGTCGTTGCTGCATGTCGTTCGTCTTCCACTGTTAGTCGTAGTCGTAGAGGCAGCGGTAGTGTCGGGAGCAATGAACACCCAAAAGCTTGAATTCAGAACAATGTATCGACTGTACATCGTTTCGGGTTATACGCGCCACCCGACGCCAACCCTTTTTCTTCAACGAACTTCTCAGCTCAGTGAACGCGTCAGAAATTCATTTGCCGCCAAACAAGTTTGAGTTGTCATACTTAGGTAGCGACAATGCGCCGCGATTTCGTGAGGGCAGCGACTTCATCATCACTTACGAGGGGCAACGCTCGGCCATCCAACTGGCCGTTCGGTCGTCCATATCCGCGCAGGGGCCGCCGTTCCCGTCGCCGTTGTAGTCGGTCGTCACCGCTGCTGCCGTACCGCCACAACCGAAAGCCCAGAGGCCGATGACTGACTGACTGAATGTCTGTCTGACGTCACGAGCACACACACTCGCGCGCTCACAGAACACTCATGTTGCTAGCTGGCTGGCTGGCTGGCTGGCTGGCTTGCTAGCTGGATGGATGGCGATCCAACAGGCTGGCATCGTGAACGCCGACAGCCCGCGCGGTCTGTTCGTTCGCGCAGAGTCGTCCAGAGAAGCAGAAACCAGAGAGCATGAAATACGACGACGACTATGCGGCGGCAATGGTGGCAACAGCAACGTTGACGGTGGTTGGCGGTGGCAACAGCACCGTGCCGGCAGCAACAACTAACCGCGGCAGCGGCACCAACAGCAGTAGTAACAACAACAGCAGCAGCAGCAGCAACAACAGCAGTCGTATTGCTTATGAACAGTTCATGCGTCCATATGGAGTTCCAGTGACGTCAGGTAGTCGTCGTCAGATCAAGGTGACCCTTCCAGCGGGAATCCATACGACCGATATGTGTGTTTACACTTTCGAGCGTTCTTTTTACGTCACGTTTGGCAAATTAACATCAGCGACAAATGATTCCTCCATTCTACGGAAACGGACGCTTCGCTGGAAACTCGCTTCAAGATCAGATGAAACGATCTTTTCCAGGAGCCTAAGAAGTGGCTGATTCTTTATCACACCGGTCACTAATTGGAGGTCTCTGCGCGAACCACACGAATGGTAAACCACCATGCTTGGATAGATTGGAAGTAAGAGTGCAGCTCGCCGACGCGACGCCCGAAACTAAGGCCGTCCAATGATTCAGTTATCTCATCGGAGGCTTTTGGATTTGTAAAGCGGCGTTTCTTGATTTAGAGTTGACCCGCTCCGGAACAGTGTCACGCAGCGAATTCCAAACAGGCCCTCCTCGACTCTTTTGGTTCTAGTTGAGGGAAACCGGTCGCTTGCTCTCCATGACTCATTCGCGCACAGATGACGCCAGTTCCCAGTTAGAGGGTTTCCCAACGTCGAACAATAATAACTAGTCTCTTCTTGGCAGTCAGTTCCTTCCTCTGAGCTGACTTTGAACTGTAAGCTGAAGCGACTCTCTGCTTTTCGCGCAGCTCGCGAAGCCATAGTGTTGAAAGACTACTTGTAATGAGCTAGTTACGGTGTAGGTAAGTGGATGCAACGACCGACTAACCAACACAGAAGACAGTCACCATATGGTAGATAGTTCGTCAGTTGATCTGCTTGTATCAGTCGGTCGATCCGTTGATCTTCCGTCGCTCACAGTCTCGTTTACTAACCGAGTAACTGAGCGAGTGAGGTGCCCCAGTCGCCTTGAGACAGTCTTCGGCGGACAAGAAGAATGTCCGTTTGCTTGATCGCTCCCTCGACCAACCGACCGACCGACAGCCCGCCCGCCCGCTCGTATGTCCGATTGCTCACCGCCTTCGAAAGGCTACAGGGTGGAGGAATCATCCAACGATGAGAGTTCACCCCCGATACCTGCGAACTGACGAAGTTCACGAACCCATCGACTGAGAAGATAGCGGTCTCGAACTCTCAACTTTCGCGGTTCTCGATCACTGAGCTTCGATCTCGAGCCGAATTCTAGCTGGGCAGTGTATCAGAGTTCGGAATATTTCTGCTTCGTGGGAAGCGCGCGGGAAACGCGGAGTTCTCACGAAATACGCGCGTCACCTGTACTTTATCTGTTCATAGTGATCCGCTAATGATCCGGAAAGAGCTCGGAAACGAACTTTCGAATGTTCCCTCGAAGATTCTTTCTGTTTGCGTTGCGAGAATCAGGTAGTCTTCAGAATTGGCTCAATCCAAATGAATGTTCCATTGTGGGGTTATGATCTTTCCATTTATGTTCGGTACCCATGTCTGTAGTTTGGAGGGTGGTAAATGATTTTCTCTTCTGAGGAGTTTCCAAGGGGGCCGCACCTCCGAGACCAGAGGTTGCTGACGGATGTTGGCCAAGCAACCGTCCGCCCGGTTTGATGACCGGCCGCTTGGTCGCTTGGTCCGCTGGCACGTAGGCAGTCAGCTTCAGCGAAAGAAAAGAACAGTGCTTCCTTATAACAAAAGTTTAGCTGAATTCATCCGCGCACCAGCAGCGGCAGCAAACGAAGTCATCATCATCAGTAGTAGCCCCCACAGCCAGGCAAGCCATCGAGCAAGCGGCCAACCAGCACCAGTTGGGCGGACAATGCACCGAGTGAATCGCTGGCGGGCTGGCTGGCTGCCTGACGGACTGACTGACTGACTGACTGACCGGCAGGCAGGCAGGCAGGCAAGCAAGCAAGCAAGCAGGCAGGCACGCAGGCAAGCAGGCCGGCCGGGCCGGTTACAACAAACCCTAGAAGGAGCCACGGCGGCAGCAGCGGGAGCTGGGCAGAGCTAGTGAGCGACCAATCACACTGCTGGTGCTGCTGCACCGGCCACCACCACAAGCACCAGCATCGGCATCGGCCGCCAGCCAGCACCGACTCCATGGATTTCAAATTCAAACGAGTTTTCGCGCGGATATCGAATTCTCCCGCGCCCGCAATAGCTGCTGGTTGGTCAGCGAAAACGAACGCCTCCTCAAAAATCTGGTGCACTTTTTGATTGTGCAGCGGGCATGGATGGTGCGCGTCCTGTCAAAATCGCATATGTTTTCAAATGAGCTCGGATCGATTCATTCGATTTCCACTGAATGTGAACGAAGCACTGCATTAATTGTTGTTGATATCGCACGTGTGAGTTTCCGATGAAAAACCACAAGAGCTAATTTGGATTTTGAGCGGCGGGACTTTTCCACGTAGGCAGTTCGGCGGCGGCCTCGATCGGTAGGGATCGCGTTCGAACGTTCGACAGAGAGAGAGGAACGTTCACTCTTGCCTGATCGGCAGTTATCTTGACCTCGACGGAACCAAAGTTCGTTTTCAACGAGTATCTACCGAGGGGAGAGTGGCTCCGAGTGCGCGTATAAAGCTCGGTTCGGGGTTCCGAGCTCTGAGTCGAGCAGTGTGAATGAAGAATTCGAGTAGCGCGCAGATGTTCGTGACCCGATTCACCCGCTCTAAAGTAGCAGCGCGTCGTTTCCCTCGCCTACCCTTGGTGAAGCGTTGTGTGCGCGCGCGACAGCAGCTCTCTGTGCGTGGAGACGACAGCCAGCGGCAGTAGTCTTACAGCTCTGACAGAAAGACAGGGCAGCGACAGCTAGCCATCCAGCCAGCCAGTCAGTCAGTCAGCTAGACAGCCAAGCAAGCAACCAGTAGTCAATGAGCCCGCTTTCCAAACGGACACAACGTGTGCGCAATTGGTTCACTTGCAATTCGCGTAGTCAAGCCGCATAAAGATAAGCCGTCTTCAACGGGCGCACGGACACACCGACGGATGGACTAGCAAGCGGTCGTCAGTCCTTCATTCAGTCGGAGCCAGCCAGCCAGCTAGCAAGCAAGCGAGCTAGGTGACAGGCGGGTAAGCAAGCAAGTCAGCCAACGATCGAACGAACTGTGAAATTTGTGAGTGTATGAGTGCCTGGAAATCGCCTGCGTGGTTGAAGTGGTGCAGCGATCAATGTGCGCAACGACGACGTTCGACTTCGGAATAAAATAGGAGCGACCGATGAACTGAGCAATCGCTGGTTCGACCGCCGGAGCAACGAATCCAGCAGCAACCTACACCCAGTGCGCCCGGTAGGATACGGTGCCGGCTAGTTAGTCGGTTGTGCGTTATTACTTTGTTCTAAAACCCCGCGACGAGCAGTGAGTCAAAGTGAGCCACTCAGCGTCGGCGGCAACCGCGTCGACGAACGAACCAACGAGCAAGTAAGTGAGCAACGACGAATACGCGCAAGTCTCCGAACACGGACATCGCGACAACGTCGACAAGATGCAGCCTACGGTAACGTCACCGCCTTCGAAGAAAAAAGGCAAATACGACATCACATTCAAACTCAAAGTGATTCAGTGGGCTGAGAAGCACTCGAACCGCGCAGCCGGCTCAAAATTTGGTCTCAACGAGAGCACGATCAGAGGATGGCGGAAATCGGCTGTTGCAAACAGCCTCGAAGCATTGAGCGAAATATCGCGCGGTGTGATCAGCATCCATTCTGTGCAGCAGCCGCAGCAGCAGCAGCAGCAGCCAACCCCAGCAATTACGAAGAGTGCGCCAAAACAGATTCAAGCCGCCGAGTCGAAGCTTTCGGTGAACCAGAATATCCACCACATCAACAACAACAACAACAACAATATCATCCTAAATGGTGGTGGTGGTAATGGCAACAGCCACAGCAGCAATGGCGGCGGCAACAATAATCATCGAAACAACCATGGGAGTCATCCATACCATCACATTAACCACCACATGAGCAACCGCCATTCGATCCTCAAAGGAGGTAGTCGGCCATCGTCACGGCCTGTTTCGCCCCCGGAGACGCTGACATTGGATGAGCGCGATCTCGCGCGCTTAAGCTGTTCACCTTCGGACGACAGCCACTATGACGAGGGATCTTACCAGGACGAGGTGGTGGAGTCACCGCCTCCGTCGCCTCCGCTGGTGAGTCAGCCTCAACATCATTCCTATCAGCAGCAGCAGCAGCAGCAGCAATCGGCGAATCATCAGCAACAATATCAAATGCAACAACTCCATACGCAACAAGCGCATCAACATTTACACGTGCCGCAGCAACATCAACAGAGTCACTCCCAACAAAGTTCTCAAGTGCTCAAAACAATTTCGCACCAAGTTACTTCGAGACCCTACCCGGAAATTCAGCTTCCGTTCACAGTGATCGTGTGTAAATCAGTGCGCGATCATTGGCTGCAACGGTATGCTGTCGAAAAGTCAGAGACCGACTCCGAAGTTGACGCGTTCGCACGCGTATTAGGTTTGGAACGACGCTAGTTCGTATGTTTCACTGACTATAGTTCGTCCGTCCGTCCGTCCGTCCGTCCATCAGTTTGTTCGTTCGTTCGTTCGATCCACCGACCGACCTACCGCTTGTATCGTGCTCGCGCGGTTCGACGGATCTGACGAGGAGCACACCTACAGAAAACATGGGTCAAACACGTAGGCAATCTTTAGGAAATGATCGAGAGGCACCTGAACTATTCGCGCACCGGGAGTGAGTTGTGCGCCAACAGCTCAACGGCGTACTAGCAAGCGTACCCGATGGAAGTTTTTTGCTGATAAAGTTCTCCTCGCTCGACTGCGGCGTTTCATGTCTTTTTATCTATGACGACGACGACGACGACAATGACGGCGAAGACGATGATGATGATGATGAAAAGGATGGTGATGATGAAAATAAACCCACATAAGCTGACGACTGATGAAGACAGCCTGCTGGAGCTGGTTCTGCGCAACTCTTGGCCGGAGCTTTTTCTCATAGCCGACGATGGATTTTATCAACGAAATTGACTCTTGCTCTGTCTTCTGCCAACTGATATGTTTGTGTAATATTTATCCGAAACTGCTGCCGCCACCACCGCCATCGCCGGAAAGACGGCAGTGATGATTCAGTGGAGTCGTCTTACAACTCATCGAATATTGTGAACAGTGATGCTGTGTGTTTTACTGAATGGGCGGAACACTGGCCTACCGAGCGAGCGAGCGAGCGAGCGAGCGACCGACAGACAGTCGGCTGACAGACCTAGTTGGATCGAGACACAATTCATCGGTTCGTTTCTTATTGCCCGCTAAAGAGCCACCACCCTATCGGACTGTCAGTTCGTCGTTACCACCGCCAACACTGTCAACCGACATCAAAGTAGAAAGGAAGAAACTCAGCCAGCTGATCTGACGCGGCTGCTATGGCCACGACTGGATGCAGTGTAGTGCTGGTTCGCTCACTCAAGTGTTTGTGCCAGGTGGCAAGGGGTTCCGAACGACAGCGGCAGGACGATATCACTGACAGCAGTGCCGGCGAGACAAGTTCCTCGAGTGAAGCAAGAACTCGGAATGGGCCGAGATCAGACGCGCCGAAACCCTACCGACAACCCATGCTCCCAAACGACTCCCAGTTCGCCTACAACTCAAGCCTTCCGTCTGCTTGCTCGCCCGCCCGCCAGCCAGTCAGTCTGGCAGGCAACCACCAGCCAAATAAGCTGCCAACAAAGCGCGCGGCCCAAGCAGCTGATACCAGCTGACTGAGTGCGCAGCGATTCGACGACGCCAATGGCCGACAGGCCGGGTCATCCGTTGCCACAGCTAGTCGTATCATCATCTAGTATGCCTTGCTTGTCGTCGTGGTGGTTGCTGCAGCGGCCACCGACGCTAGCCGGCAAGTCGACCACCGGACTGGCTCACTCGGTTGTTCATCCGTCTGTTTGTCCCTCTATCCCTTCGACAGTCCGTTCGTTCGTCGGTAAGTCCGTCCCTCAGCCGGCCGCTCTGTGGTTCGGTCGCTCGAAGGAAACCTGGCACCGCTGCGTGAGCACAGCAGTCCACAGGCCATAGCCTGGTTGGCCTTGGCACTCACACACTACCACCATCTCCATCGACAGAAGCAACGGCTGCTGCAACGCCGTTGAAACGCTGCAATGTCGGTCCGGCGGCGGCGGCGGTGGTCGTCCAATAGACTGAACGACCGACCGACCGACAGACAGACAGACAGACTCACCGAAAGACTGACTAACTAGTAACTGACCCATCGAAGGTTCGGCTGTCGTTTTAGCTTTCTACGTTGTCGACGCCCTTGTTGCCGCGGCGGCAGTAGCTGCCGCCAACTCTGCACTTTCTACTGTTGGTGCAAGCATCTACGTCGTATGGACGGCGAGCGCAACATTCACAACGGAACAGCCAGGCCGACACGCCGACTGGATGACAGCATCAACAACAATAACAGCAGTAACAACATCAACCACGACGACAAACCACTGCCGACGGTCGAAGCTCAAATCGAATGCGTCTCGAATGAGATCGATCCACCAACTTCGACTTTTCATCCACCTTGCGATGGCGACGAAGACGACAACGGCGGTAACCGAACGCCAACGAACACCAATAGTGCAAACAATAATGAAGCTCAACGTCCTTATTCTTCACTGCGCGCGGATCCGGTCAGCTTGACTCCATCGACCGTTTCTCATCTCTACGAAGCGTCAGCGATGTATTTCTTCTCAATGAATTGTGATTTGAGCCATGCTCAACTACCGACCGCTTGCTGCTGCTCCGTTTTCGTCCATTTTTCTCTACTGTGTGTTTGTTGCATGCAGTATGCACAGACTCCGCGCTCATTAGGATAAATTAACCGATCGCCGTCCCGCTGACCGAGGGTTCGCTATCAAGGAGGCCTGAACAGCTGGACTCTCGTCCGTCTTTCAGACTCCGAACATTTGGAGAAAGAGGAGGAGACACGCGAGAGATTCGCGATCTCCGAGGAAAAAATGAACAGAACCTCAGTACCTGATTCGAGGTAGAGGAGAGCACAAAGGGTTCCAAACTTATCCTCGATCGTCCCGCTGCTATTTGGATCTAATGTGTAGACACCGCTGACTCTCAAGTGAATGACTACCGCAACCTCAAGACATATTGTCGGCCGTGACCACTGACCGGGTTCTAGACTGCCTTCTCAAACTTCGCTCCGCCACGGTGTAGATCTGGATTCTTCGAGAACGACTTCGAATTTATTGAGCGTTTCTCCTCCTCAGCCGTGAGTTCTTGGGCGCCCCCGCGACGTTTCTCCCCTGAGAGACTCATTGGCGTAACTCCATTCGTCAGCGATGATGATACAACTTCGGCGACCAATCAATCAATCAATCTTACACATTTGAATCCTTAGCTACTTTTGCTACCAGAGACGGGACTTCTTGAAGCCGCACTCAATGTCGCAGCCGACGAGCCGCCTTTATGACACATCGCTAATTTATTGATTGATTGATTGATTGATGGATAAACTGACTGACTAGGAACACATTATGATCTCTCGATGTATCGCAACTTCTCTTTGAGAGTGATATGAGCGCCGCATATCAAAGTCTGGTTCAAGTTCTTTTTCTCTTCACCCGTTTCGTCCGTTAGTTCCTCCATTCGTCCGTTTGTTCGTTCATTCGGCAGTCCGTCAAAGCACGTTCCGAACGACGGACTGCGCTAGCTAGCGTTGCCTCCAACGAATCTGGGTAACGCTTGGCCCAAATTCCCGAACGGAGCGATTCGCTTTGTGGCAACCAAATTCTTCTTTCTTTCCCTGCTTGCTTCTCTATCCGGAGTGAACGGAGCGTCTAGCTAGTCGCTTGCTTGCTCGCTTGCCTTGCCTGGCTGTCTCACAGTCGGCGGATCGGTCGGTCGGTCGGTCCGTTGGTCTGAATGTCAGACAGAACCAGGCAACCGACAGGTTACCAACGAGCGAAGCAAGCGGTCGGAAGCCTGACGAAGCCGCAAAGCTCCTGGCAAAACGGTTTCGCAATCGAACGGTCTCAGTTGATCACAAACGGCAACGATACCCGGTTTTCTTCTTGAACATTCCTCGAACTTGAACCAGACAAACGTGGGGAAATCCCATGGACTAGATGACGATTAGAAGTAGGACAAAGCGACCATAATAAATTCACTTAGATAACTAGGAAATAATGGTGAAGATAACATTGATAGACTCATCAGGTCGATTAACGCAATCAATTTTGCGCAAAAGCATCGGCGCAGGATGATTCATCGCTGCTAGCGGAGTAAGCTATGCACTCTTCTCGCTCCGCTTTCGGACGCGCGATTTGTTTGGCTGGCTGGCTGAATGTCTCCAAAAGGAAACACCATGAGCACTGTACATATATTGTTGATACTCTTTGATGACTGTCGTGTGTTTCAAACGAAAGCTCGAGAACGTGACCAAGCAGCTGTTAATACCAATGGATTTTCCTAGCTATCTCTTTAGCAAATTATCGGCCACTTTTTCCATCTCTCACTAGTTCTAACACTCGTTCCAAGACCAATGAATTGTTCTCTATTTTTCTGCTGTTGCCGTACGAAGGCTCCTTTCATCATTGACAATCGTGATGCAGTGTGACAACGATCGCCAAAAATTCTAAAACTCAACTTGATAGGTCAAATCTCATAGCTTGCCTCATCAACTAGTGGTTTAGATAGAGAGAAACATCGGATGTAACTTATTAAAATGTATTTTTGAACGCCGTGCTGCAAGTGTATGTTGCGTTATGATAGGCTGAACGAACTGATGCAACCACAAGGATTCCAACAAAGGGAATGTCTACGATAACCTTAGCAAAGTTGAACCATGAGAGTTTACAATAAATAGATCAATCTGTTTCCATTTTCGTAAACCTCTTGACTTTTTTCACTTGTTGTTGCTGATCCGATTTCCGTAGAGATCCGCGCACGGGACATCCGATGGTCGGTCTGGGAGTTCAAGCATCATCCATCAATCACCCAATATCAATCAATCAATCCATGGACATATGACTTCCTGTCAACCAGTATCATTTACCGTGCAGCATGGGACACACAGTCTCAAATACGCGTAATTTCCAATATTCGATAATGAATTCATGGGTGAACCGATGGGGTGGGATTCCCTTTCAGTATATTACCCGAGAACTATCGCCCGGCGCAGCGGCTACAGATCAGAAGAGGACGGTGAGCTAAACTGCGCGTCGTGCGGCTTAATGGCTTTGCGAGGACTAGGCTCGTCGCATGAGGACATTGGCATTCGAGTTGGAGAAATCCGCTTGAGCGCGTGATCGCGATCGGGCATCAGTATTCGGGAGTTCGCTCGTTATTCACGAACTGAGGCGAGTTCGTCGCGTGCACTCACGCTTTCGGAGATGCCGGTAATCCTTATCCTGCTATCTTCTGTCACCGAGAGCACGATATGTCACGCTGCATAAGAATCAATGCATCAATAACCGGAACTAGAGCTCACTGAGAAAAAAAAAGGAGAAAAAAATTCCGCAGCCGGCAGGATTCGAACCTGCGCGGGGAAACCCCATTGGATTTCAAGTCCAACGCCTTAACCACTCGGCCACGACTGCCTCGTCGGAGACAGCGATACAAATGCTACACAAGCCGTCTGGTTGACCACAGAAGGTATTCCGCAACTTATTAGTTCCATCGCGTCCCAAGGGTGAGAAATTCCGACTTGTCTCCGAATTGATCTTCAGCAGGAGCTAATGGTTCACTTACGACAGGTCTCTCTGTTTACTTCGGATCGAATGAAGCAGTCTCGAACAGATTAGCTATTTTGAATCGGTGTTCTAAAAGAGTGCGCTCCCGATGTTCTAACACGTTTATGACGAAGCAGTTCGTTCAACTGATGGTCCCGATTTGTGTGGGTTCCGTCAGCAGCGCGTCATTCACTGCCGTGCTCACGAAACGCCTTTTACAGTAAGTCAGAGAGCCATGAACTGGCGGCTCCGAGTGCGCGCCACAGAGGAGAACCCTAGCAAGCAGGCAAGCTTTATTTTTGTGCGCGTGAAACAAGCTCAGCAGGGCTGTCATGTCCACGATTATTGTCGTTGTTGTTGATGTTACGAGAGCGGTTTCCGCGCTGGTCGTTGTTGCTATCGTCGTTGCCGCGGCATGTATCCTATGCGTAATTCGAGCGGAGAGCGATTGGGGCGGCGAACAAGTGTCATGTTCAATGGTTATTCCGTTTCTCCGCGCGGCCTTCTCTATCGAATTGAGAACTGTTTGTGTTCCAGCCAGAGAGAGAGAAGGTCGGCTGTGCGTAGATTTCTGACTGACTGACTGACTGACTGGCTGGTTAACTGATTTTTATGGTTATCAACATCAGGGCCAAAAGAGCTAGTCGCCGAAACAGACGTCTCGCCAACCCTTCCACCGCGACCATTCTTCGATGTGTCAAAGTCGGAACGGGTCGACGTTCGCGCACCCAACCCAAGGCTCCAATATTCGGTCAGAGCAGCCGGCATGAGCTCATGAGCCACTCGTGCGACTGACAGGGATGACGTAGACACTGATGTACTGTGAATGCGTCACAGGGAGGTTTCATCTGGAAGTGGAAACTCAGTCGATTCAGATGCGTCGAAGACGTCTCGGAAGTCGTTTGAAGTCGTCGTGAACGGTTGGGTAGCAATAGGGCAAGCGAACCAGCCAGCCAAGCAACGGACGAAGCAACCGAGCCGCGGTCAGCAGCCCTAACGCAAAGCAGTCTCTGGCTTTGGTTTTGGCCGCTGCCGCCGACGGCTGGCTGGTTGGCTGGTTGGCTCACCGCGTTCTGGACGACGATTTCGCTTGCTTGGTGCTGTCGATGGTGGTGGCAGTGCCGCTTGCTTGCTTGCTAGCTAGCTTCGACAACACGCAGTCGGTTAGCTGCTGTGCTCTTCGCGATCCGCGACTCTGGTCATGACCCAAATCGCGGAGGAAAGGGCCAAGCGCTCGCTGTCAGAAATTGTTGCCATTGCTGCTGCTACCGCCGCCGCCGCCGCCGCCGCCGCTGCCGACCGCGCTGTGTGCGCCACGTCAAACTTCACTTCAAGCAACGGCCCTTACTTCAGTTCTGCGACGTTTTGTTCCATCGAAAGGGTTATGCAGCTAATTTGCTCGCTAACGGTCGCGATGATCGTTCGATGTTTGACACGCGATGCAATCTTCGCGTAGCCGAGACACGTTACGAGTTTACAAGCGTTGACATTGTTTGGATTCTTATGGTTTAGTTCTCAACGGTCGGCGACGCTCCTGACCGATAAAATGACGTTGGATTCCTCTCGTTGACTGAACGTAGCCGCCTTGCAGCAGTCAGCTGTATGTCATTGAATCGGCGTTCTTTTTCTCTTTCTCGTTGGTAATGAACCATCGCCATTCGTTCACTACAACCCTTTTTCGCAAAACTCTCGCGCTTTCGAAACAGCAAGGGAGCCCGGAACGAAGTTGCGGAAGTTGATGTTGGACAGAATTTTCAGACCGACGCCAACTGCGAGATCCCCTTAGCAAGTGCGAACGAAACGAAGAACATCAACTTTTTGGCAGTGGTACCTCAGCGGTAGCCTTCATGATAGGATTACGCGTACTTCGATGTTCGGTTTCGAACACTGAGAAACAATAAATTGCTTCTCGCGCCGAATTTCCCGTTATCACAGGAGACGTCCGAAAAGCCGTTCTCATCGTTTTTGATATTGCCATCGACCAATCGTTGGACAGCATGTATGTTTAGGATGATTAAATTCTTGAAACAAAACAGGACCTGCGACAGTCAAGTAAAGGATTCCTCAGAATGGATCCTATACTCTGGAAAGCGATTCCAAAGAGGAGTAGGAAGAAACTATTCGTGGTTTAGTTCGCGTGTGTAGGTGTGGGTCAACGGCCCGCATGGCGTTTGAGTCGAACCCCGACGAGGTGGCCAATTTTTCCCAATGCTATTCCAAGCGGGAGATTTCAGCCATGTCTGAACAGATCGCATTTAGCGAAAGCACGTTTTAGGATCATTGGCGGAGATGTCAGTTTCGATGATTTCTCGAGTTCCGGAAACAACGCACTCGGCGTATGAGTTCCGTCGGGAGTACCGTTAATCAATCTAGTAGTTGCTCAGTTGAGTAGGTTTGCAATGGTCTAAGATGTGCGCGCGTAACGTCACGCTTCACACATCATACTCCAATATCGCAATATCCCAAGTTGATGAGTGTAGTGAAATTGTGGATCATTGATGCCTTCCATGTCTGTTGAAAACGCGGAGTGTTTTGATGAGTTTCTTCTAGAAACCTGAATTGGAGAGTGACATCGTCGTCGAGAATCGAGTTTGGAAACGACCGAAAGCCACAAAGACACTTCTAGAGCTGGCGAGTCCGAGCCAAATCGCTGATGTCATCCAAAATGGATTCCCCAATGTAGGATTAAAGGCTTTGAACCAGAGGCTGGCTCTTCATCCATCCTTGTGATCTAGTTTAGCCATTGAAAAAACGCAGTCATTTCGGGTGTTAGGGAACAGCAGAGTCGTGGATTCCCTCTGCCTGCGTAGAATTAATGCCAGGGCTAGATTAGTTCCGAAGCGAGTTGGTTGATCTTTTGATTCCGGGCATATTTCGGGACGATTTTCCGTGACCGTGCCACGAAGAAAACTCCCCGTGGTAGGTGTCACAATGAATCAAAATAAAACAATCAGCCCAAAGCTCTGTCTCTGACAGCAAACGACCGCTCGGCGCTTGATAACAAACACATGACCATTTATCTTCTTCTGCTTCCCAACTTGTCAACGGAATCTTGGTTCTTCAAGGCGTTCCCTTTGCCATTCCCAGATTCTGTGAAGTACCATCAGTAAACTCCTGGGTATGATGCCACCAAGATCAGATGTTATTCCACGGCGTACGCCAGATAGTAGTTCGCCGCAACTCGTTGCGGAAGTGGTCACCTCTCACGGGTGTGCACTCGTCCGCAAGACAAAGATTTCCGAACTGATTGAGACTAACTCTCACGAGTTTCTGACCGCGAGCTTTCCCCTACAAGCATTCATTGTCTCGAATCATGTTCTTGAATGTTTCAATTCGCTCAATTCTGAACTGAGCGCTCCAAACGTCCCAAATTGTTCGAGGAGCTCGAGTTGAAAGTTGAAGAACTGTTCGGAATGCCATGTCCAAAGCAGGAAGGGGAGCCTTCCGGAGTCGAAGCGTTCCGAGAAGTCGTCATACCCACACCAAACAAGAACCACAATCGATGTTGTTCTGTGTTTTCATTTCTTGAGGGGTTGCTCTCATCTAATTAGGGCTCTGATACCTGATTTGGACTCGAGAGAATACACGCGCATCGTGAGAAGCACAGGGGTAGTGAAATCCGTAAACAATCGGAGTTTGTGTACTTCGAGATGGTGCGCGAGCCATCTCAACACATCAAGAGCGGCCACGCCACCCCGCATCTCCGGTTTCAGGAATGTTCGAAGCTGGATATCAGAAGTTTGGTTGGGGAGCCGAAAAGTTTCAATAACGGAACAGGAAGCCATAAACACATAGGATGATGCTCAAACAAGTTTCGCCGCATTGGATTCGGCGGCGCTCAAGTAGTGAAAGTTTAATATGTGAGAGAACGTAGCTTTTGCTGATGTGTTTTTGGAATCGAGCGATAAATGCTCCCAATCTATTTGTTTGCGGAAGATTATTTCTCTTGAATCCGACAGCCGCGGCTGACTGACTGACCCCGAGTTTCTTTGCGACCGCTAATAAAGATATCGTTTCGATCGCCAATAATTTACTCCCGCATGAAGATTGGATTTCCTGAGCAAGAACAGCTCCTGAGCGGCTGAGCGGTATGCGCGCATCCCATCATCTGATCTCAGAATATCGCTTGGAGGCAATGTGCGCAACGCGGATTCGTTCGCTCTGCGATTCACGCGTCTGCGGGAATCTCGACCCCGAACGGAGGAAACGGAGCCTCGATCATTCCATTATAGTGAGTCAACGCTAGAAATTATCGACAACTGTTTGCTCTTCCCTATGGGTTTCGCTGTTTGGATTTGTCGGAGCGCTCTTGTCTTCAGTGCGCGGAACAACGACAACGCAGCAGCGGGAGCAGCACCGGCATTTCCAACCGCTGTGAGAGCCGGGCGAGTGTCATCATCGCTACGTTGCCAGTCATTCAACCGCGCTGCTTCGCGCTATGAACGCATCGCTGAGAACACCGCGCATGGACGCTTTGTTGAAGAGCGCTTCTGCTGAATAGATGCTATCTTCGGTGAAGTTCTCGAAATCCTCCCCGGTGAAATTCTTCAATTTTTGGGTAACTTTTCGGACAGCTTCTATCCGTGTCTCCGAGTTGGGCGCCACCTGATTTCTCTCGAAACTCGGGAATTCGTGTCGATTCCAGCGCGGTTATTCTCTCGCGACAAAGGAGCAATGTTCGACTCGCTCCTTACTATCACTCGCTCAGTACAAACGCATTCCGCCTCAACGATTTCTTAAAAATACGGATAGCGGACCGATAATGTTGGAGTGAAATCAGCGAACACATCATGCGGGCTGCTATGAGCGTTAAACAATTTCGAGAGTATGGCTCACTCTCAATTGCAGAAAGCGTCATGGACCAATTGTTCTTCGGGAATCCGCGTTATCAACGAAGACGCCGATGAGGAGAGGAGAGAACAAACGCGCGCGGTACAGGGGACGGCAAAAGCCCAAAGACGCGACGAAAACAAAGAGACATTTTTAGGGGCTAATTGATGTTGTCAGAGAGCGATTGTTTGCCGGTTTGGCCAAATATTTAGAGACTGCGACGTTGAAACTTATGCACCGTCAAATGAATCATTTAATAAATTCTATTTGGCACAATATAGTAATTGCTAGAACAGGTCGTTTCGAAATCGAGGCTTCGATTAAGTGGCGACCTGATTATTCGCCACGCTTCACGAGTCACGAACGGTTGAGTCAACCGAGTGTGAGTAAGATGAGCGTGAAGTGATGTCTTCGAGTTTTTATTGAAAACGAACGAGAGAATTGTTGTTCGATAATAATCAATGCTTGGTGATGGAAATCGAAGCCCCTCCAGCAATTCAGCGATGGGACGGATCGCGGAGTTTCTCGTGCACGCTGCCAACTTACCTGCTTTGGGCAGATTTGCTGTAGGTACTCAATAAGCGGTTGATGTTGACCAATTGAGAAGAAGCGGCCTTTGCCTTGACTGTAGAGCCATTCGGCTTTTAGGCTGTAACAACGAAACCCAGTTAATAATGTTAATATTGATCGGCCATATCTCCGATAGCTAAGCACTTGAGATTTCTGGCTTGAACTCTTCACTCGGTTCGATTAATCAGACTGATTGGCTCAAAGATTGAACTCCGCTCGACCAAGATAATCTGAGCCTGCACGTCGAAGCGACAGGACGCTTCGCATGGCAAGTCCGAGCAGAGTGATACCTACGTTGTAAGAAACATCCGATTTGGGACATCGGCTGTGTGACTCACCTCTCCCTTTGAGTGACTACGTAATCGTCGAGAACTCTAAGACTGAGGCACCAATTGATAATATACGGACGGTAGTCGAATTGTTCTTTCTCCACGTAACACGGATTTCCAAAGAATGCCAACGCTTCTAACGACGGCAGTTTTGTCAGGAACGAAATCTGAGATCGAAGAAGATAAGGATTAAAATGGGAATCTATGTTGCTATCGACTTTTTCCCTCCGAATTCATCCCCGAAGCTTGACGAGGAAATTTTCAGTCACAAAAATCCATCTCACCATGGTAAGGTCACTGATCTTATTTTCAGCCAAGCCTAACACCGAAAGAGCTGAGGGAAAGTAGAGCGGGGCTCTCTCCAAACTCTGGATCGAATTGCGATTGAGTAGCAACGTTTTTAATTTGCTCAGCGAAGAAAGGTCCATGAGGTTGGCGATTTGGTTGTCAGATACGTCGAGATGGACGAGAGAAACACTGAATTGAATATTTTGTAATGACTTGAGTTTGTTGTTGGCTAAGGACAGCCACTGTAGGTGACGTAGGTCTTTCAAACCTGGAAAAGGGAACAAGTGATCATCCTGAATTTGAATCTCATGACATTGAATGCGGTCGCGCTTCCAATTCTCAAAATTACTGACCTTCTATACTCAGGATCTGATTATGCGATAAGTCAACATGTGTGAGACGATGTAACTTGGATATATAATACATCCGAGTTAGTTGGTTGTGAGCAGCACTGAGTTTCCAAACGTCTAAGAAGCAATCCAAGTTGTCCAGCTTCTGCAACTGATTGTTGTCCAGACGTAAAGTTTCAACGCCTATCCCATCGCGTCGATCCAATCTTTTCAAGGATTGCTCTGAAAGGTCCACCTCCATTCCGGATGTTGAACTGTCGGACATTGCGGAGCTGTGGATGAATACGAAAAAGCTTCCTCTGAGATTTCTGATGCCGACAAGAAACCGAGTCGACTTCTCTCTCCTCATTGAATGGTTCGAATTCCAGGCTTTCGACAGCGAACCGTCTACCGGTGAACTATCCCGCCAAAACTACGTTCTGACTCTGATTCAGTGCGGCTTTTCCTCGAGCCAGCTTTCGGTGTAAATAGTGAAGTCCTAGAAAAACAACTCTCAGTCTTTTCAGACGGAAGAGCGGTAGTCCACGGAAAAATTCCGGAACTGCTTCAGATGTGAAAACTTCATGTTCGTCCCCCACTTCATGACAGCTCGGAAAGCAAGTTTCCCAAGTTCTGTGAGCTCTCATTCTTCCTAGTTTGTCACAAAACATGGAAGGAGAAACCGATCCTTTTCGAACTTTTGCTTCAAACCAACCTCAATTCGAGAAAACTCGAGTCGGCGCGCCAATGTGCATCTCAGAGTACTTTATGCTCGAATATGTGACACGGCGGAACCTCGGCTCTTAAGAAGACAGCGATTCACATTTCACTGATATCCGCCCGAACACTCTGTCACACGGAGGAGGGCCCAGCCTCTCTTTACATCGATCCCCCTTCGTGCCCCAAGGGGAAGAGATCATGCTTGTGATTTTTTCCCCAACCCTGATTCTGATTTTTCAGACTGACTCATTATCATTCGTTGAGTCTAAAGATGCTCAAGAGTTCTGTTTGACACATTGAGACGAATCAGGCAAGCCGAATTCCGGACTTCGTGAACCCCATCCAGATGATTCAAATTTTCCCGCCAAGCTGGATTTTGACATCCCCCAAAAGAAATAACTTACTGAGCGACCCTCTGTTCCAACTGATGAATGCTCAGACTTCCTGGAGCTCTAACCATCATTCTCAAACAAGAGTCGAGCCGGAAGATCGCTTTTCCAACCGAGAATGATTCCGAAACCACTCAGGTCGACCATCTTGTTTCGGAAACAAGCTACGTTCTTTTCGGTGTTCGAGCCACTCCGCAAAGATGAAGTATGTTGTATATGAGATGGAATCCGCTCAAATCCATGTTTTTATGCGTAAATATCGGGTGTAGGACATAGCAATGGTTAATTGAGTTGTTCGTTCGTGTTATAGGATCGGTTTGTGTTCGTACTCCGGCTACAAAATCTACCCGGGCCACGGGAAGCGCCTGGTCAAAGTAGATGGCAAGGTAAGATCCGAAAACATTACTTCGTGTTTTATGCGTGAACGTTCGCCGGTGACTCTTTCTGTTGATTCCTATTTTTCACTAGAGTGATCGAACCGTGTGAGAGGTTCCCAAGTCCGGGTGGCTGCCAATCTATGAGTACACATCGTTCCGTGGACACGTTTCGAAATTTGAATGAATCACGTGTAGAACCTCTTAGGCCCCGCCGTTGCCGGTGAACGTAGACGTCGGACGTCATGTCCCGTATATCCTGCCTGCCAAGACTGATTTCCTCGGAGAGATGATTTCCTAATGACAATTGCTCGCTTAGGTCTTCAATTTCCTGAACTCGCGGTGTCTGGCGGCTCATCTGCTGAAGCGCAACCCCCGTGAGTGCAGATGGACAGTGCTGTACCGTCGCAAGCACAAGAAGGGTGCCGAAGAGGAAACCGTCAAGAAGAGGACCCGCAAAACTGTGAAGTACCAGAGAGCCATCGCTGGAACTTCATTGACTGAGATCATGGCGAAGAGAAACCAGAAGGTAAGGCTTTTTCCCAATTTCTCGGAGTTTCTCCCTATCTATACTTTCTTGAACTTATTTGCTGCATCATAATTTTCCACGGAAACGAGATCCTTCATTTCCTGAGGGCAGATGGTGATGCTATATCGAAATGGCGAATATGAGCCCCCTGATTGTTTTGATTTGCGCGGGTTAACCAAAGCCGAACACAGTGCCGTCCATCCGTCCCATCTATTTGTCCCGAGAGCTCTTAAATTAGGAATTGAGTGATTGATGCAAATCGCGAAATAGTTTGTGATTAAGTTTAATTGAAAAGTTGGGCAATGCTGCTTTTCACTTCGGTCATGTAAACAAGCCGCTTGGGATGAATCGCAATGCCAAAGAAAACATCTTTCTGTCGCCTCTATAGCCATTTTCAGGCTCAAGAGATGAACCAGATCGAAACATATCGTTGAACATGAGCTCGAACCTACACACATCGGTACTTTCAGCAGCATTGCTGCTTTTCGCTTCGGTTCGATGCAAGACCGTTCGAGATGAATCGCAATGCAAAAGTAAACCTTCCTGTCGCCTCCATAGCTGTGAATAGGCTCAGGAGATGAACCAGGATGATACACAGAATAGGACTGAGTTCCCGAAGGCTCGAATTATCTTCTAGAACGTCGTATATTTTGCATCGCTGCTTTTCTCATCGGTTGATTAGGAAAAGAACCTTTCGGGATGAATCGCGATGCTAAACAAAAAGCCTTTCTGTCGCCTCTATAGCCACAAACAGGCTCAAGAGATGAACCAGATCGGAACACGCTTCACCTTGATCTCCATCTTGTGAACTTGTGGAACTAAACTCGGTCTCCGTTCCAGCCTGAAGTCCGTAAGGCTGCCCGTGAACAGGCCATTCGTGCCGCGAAGGAAAAGCAGCGCGTGGCGAAGGCCAAGAAGCCCGCTCCAGCCCCGGCTGCGAAGAAAGCACAGACTTCCCAGAAAGCCGCAAAGCCCCAACAGAAGGCTGCACCTCGTGTCGGAGGGAAGCGATAAGCATTCACTCAGACGACGGGTTGGATAATAAAAGCTTGAAGCGGACATCCTCGCTCTTTTCGTTATACTCTAGTATTTGAATCGATATCGATTAGAAAAAAGATGATTTCAGCAGATAGTCGTGTATCATCGTTTTCTGCATCTTGCCGCCTATCAGCACGTGTTAGCCCTATTAGCACCGCCTTGTACTTGCGTGAACAGAGCTGCCGAGCAAATGTCGAGTAATGAACATTGTGGGAACACTACGGGCCAGGAACCGTCGGGATACGATATTGAGCTCGCTTACAACTCAACTCAGCTTAAATTACTTTGATCTCACCACTCCAAATCCGGAAATTTGATTTTGGGCAAAAAAGCACTGACTCTCCCGTATCATCGAAAATGTGTCCGGGAGCCACCGATTTGGTTTATATCAACGACTGTCTCAATCACTGCGCTCTTTGCTGTGGTCCTGTCATCTGTAGATACATACTTTCAGTGGGAAACGTCAACATTGAGCTAATCGGTCTTCTTTGTAAAATCATCAAAGCATCGCATAAGACGCGAGTCCGCTAGTTGAGTGGAAAATACTCCAACGAGCCCCAGTTATTGTGGGCGCTAGGGAGCAAGTTCGTGAGCGAATTGAAAAAGAACACCAGGCGCTGCATAAAATGTTTTTATTATTAAGAAGATCATCGCTCCCAATAGTGTAACAGAGTTCGAACGTGACCAGATCAAATCCAAATCGATTTTCTCGACTTTGTCCCTAGAAACAAAAACCTGAACCTAGTTTGGCACTTTGATTGAACCCTTCTCAACGGAAAACCAAGCCCCAACATTGGCCGTTGTATCGAATGAGTATAAATTATTCTCCAGAATTACTTTTTCCACATCTCAGTTGGCTTTTGTCCGAGCCAATCGGGATAATCGGTTGATTCTGGTGTGCAGAACATTAGGAGAGGAAATAATTTCGCTTAATTCCCCCAATCTCACGGGCCTTGATTCTCAGATGAGGCATCGTTTTCTTAGTTGCGGTCTACGAAAACGACATTAGTTAGTTCAGTCGTGACAACCTCGTGTTCTCAACAGAACTCAATTCTTCCATCGAAAATGTCAACGCAGAAACAACGCATGGCTATGAGTGTCGATCAGAGTTCAGGGGTCGGATTGAATCGAACACCGTGGAGGTTGCCCGCCTGACACTTAAGGCACACGACATCAATGGCCGAACTGTCAAATCATCAACTATTTGAAGTCTCATAAACAATGGTAAGGTTGGTGGCGAATTTTCTTCTCGTGGCCGCAACGACAGCGATATCTGCTCTCGTTCATGAGTAAAAAGATGTTGAGCAGCTGAGTATAGCAGCATTAGCAAAGGGATTTTCGTCTAGGCCGCTCATCCTCGACCTGTGTGTGCTTCTGCCGTTTTTGCAACGCACCAGATTCTATGTCGGAAATTCGTTTCGTTGAAGGACACAATTCTTCTGGTTCAAGGGCGGGGTCGAGGTACTATCCTACGGGTTTTGGAGATCATCGATCAAATTTCATTTAGGACAGCATCAACACAAGAATCCTACTTCGTTTGCCAAAAGTTTTGATTGTGTGATTGAGCACACACGGCCGTGCAGGTCATCGCCGAGTCGGAACTTTCACAAAAGACATTGGAGACGAAGCAGTCATTGACGGCGATCGTCTCTCAGAACAGTTAGCTACACATGTCAACAGGTATAATCATTATTGTCATTGAGTTGTGATGTTAACACCAATAATAAGGTTTCTGGAGTCAAACACCTACGAAGGTATGTGAGTAATGTCAATATTAATACTTAACATTTAATGGGTAATATCTCACGTTTGAACTGACGCACCGCCTTTGTACTGTGGAGAAGTTCAACTGTGCAGCTCATCTTGGAAAACCAGCTACAGACGGCTGGTCGAGCAATGATCGGGCAGTGGTCGGCAGTGAAGACTCGAGGTTGACAACGCGACGGGGCGGAGGAAAACACTTCCGACAAAGCGACTCCATCCATTTAACGTTGATCTTCAATCGTGGGAAATGCTCATGGCATGGACGTCGATGGCGGTCGGTCTCCGCGCCGATTCCTGAACTGGTAGCAACAGTTGTTCTTAAGGGAAATGCTCTTGAGCCACCAGGTTCAGAAATGAGCTCGTCACCGAGAGTTATGCACTGCGGCAGTGCACGATCATTGCGACTGTTTTTTAAACTCATGTTGGGAACAGCTTGTGATCGACAATAAATCGTATTTCCAATGCTGCACAAGTAGTTGAGTGGATCAATGGGCTCATCGTCTTTGAATTAGTTGGGGGCGGTCGTCAAATTGTTACTATGGTTTTCATCATTGGTATCACGCTTTTTGTTGTATAAATCTCTCAACCTATGGCTTTTGGTGGGCTAGCCAATGCTTAAATACATTAGATTGCAAGTTAGTTTCGTAATCACAGTTGATAGAGTTGCCCGAAGTGTCTTCGCACCTCTAAATACAGACAAATTTACGCTAGCACTTTCATTTACATACATGCCATCAGGCATGCACGGGCATCCAATCACACACTCAAGCTCTCATCCAATTGTTCGCGGAAAACAAATGAACAAACATACAAAAGCATTATTCCAGGCCAATTCACGCACGTACACGTGCATTCGACCACAGAAATGTGCCGCATGTCTGTTCTACCGACCGTCGCGGCTGCTGCCGCAGCAGTTTCTGATATTGCCTCTCTTCGGCAGCTCGCCCTCCGATCTATCAATCACTCAATCTAGTTCACCAGACATTCACAGCAATCGATCCGAGGAGTCTGGTTCTGTTCTTTTCGGAGCTTAATACTGGCTCTGCGAATTCGCGTTTCGTGAAGAAAAAATTCACATCGTAATCTCCTGCTGTTTTTGGTTCAAAAACTCGTGGAGTTGTGATTGATTTGCGTCATGGTTTCTGTTGACGCAAATGTTGATCCATCGTGTTGTCCATGCGTTTTTTTTTTGGTTCAGAACAGTGTACAACACCCTGTTGAGTCTCAGTCAGAAATCCTCCTCTACTTTGACATTTGCCCATTTGAAGGAAATTATTCCGCCTGCCAATTCCTTCCAGTCGATCCTCAGAAAACGTTGGCGTTTTTCCAATTTTCGAGACCGGTTCCTGCGCTGCCTGTATCTTCGGGCCGCGAAGGACAGGTTTAGGGAAGACTCGGACTTTTTCTACAACTCTACAATTGTCGAAATAAGCTGAATTCTGAGTGGCTTGCCCGCCGTAAGGGAAATGCTCGAAGGTCCGGGGGAAAGACAAACAGAATGCAGTTTTGTTTTGTATCCTAGTTTTAAGTTGTGGTTCGTTCGCCGTCCTTGGCGATCTCCTTCCCAGTTTCGGAAACATCTTCAGTTGGCAAGTATGAAACTATGAAAGTACCGGGCTCAAGAGCCTTTGTTGTTCGGTTGAGACTTGTGTGACCGTTTTGTTGTGGAGTCGTCGAAGTTGCAATTCGAATAGTCGTTAGTATTAGTTAGTGAAAGACACAATGTTATGCGGTTGACTGCAGTCTCGGAACTGCGATCCTAAGGCTGACGACGAGATGCCGGAGTCCCCTGCTACTGGAGTCGATTTCAACATCTTGACGTGACAGGCGCTCATTTTTCTGACACGTCAAGAAACTGAGTCCCGGCCCTTGCTGTTTTTTTTCCGTATCGCGAGTTTCGGGGAGAATTCCGGCTACATGATGAGCCTTTTGTTGGGAATGCAACATTTGTACAATGAACCGAAGCCAACTATCGAATGAAAGCTCGACGCTGTTTTTTTTCTCATAAAGGAGAATTTGTGTGGCCTCAGTGACGCCCCCGCATCGGACCGATGCGAAATCCTGATCCTTCAACTTGTGTATAACCGATGGAAGGTAGTGAAGAGAAGCATTCTTACGACAAGAGACAATCAAACGTTGAATATTAGGGCGAAATTCCAAGACACAATCCTATGGAGCTAGGTAAAGCTTAAGTTTTGTGGAAGTCTCCCCGAAGAACTCGATAGAAAGTTCGTTTGAATTGCTGGTTGGCAAGGGCGTAACAGAAAGGGTTTATGGGACTGTTTGCGTAGCAGAGGAAATAGGTGAAGTAGAACAAATGATGGTTGACGCATTTGTTGGGATCATTGCAGAAGCCTTCAACAAGGGCGCAGATGTGATAAGGCGTCCAGCAAATTACGAATGCTCCCAGAATGAACGAGATCGTACGCAGAGCTTTCCGGGCGCGGTTTTCTGACTTTGATTTTTGACGCTTTTCGTTGGTTTTCCGTTTCTTGCGCAGCCGGTCACCAATAGACGAAATCATTTCGCGCTTTGATCGGTTGGTGGCCGTGTTGCGGGACAGTCCACATCCCCCGTAAGGCCTTCCCTCTTCGGCGACTTTAGTGACATGGCTTTTGCTCGGGTCGCTACTGACCAATGTGTCTTTGGCTGCCGGCTGGTCAGGGACGGCCAAAAGGGCGGTTGTGGGCAGTTGCTTGCAAATCGTTTCATTGATTACAATCGCAACCGCACCCGAACTCGACGTATACTCCACTGGAGACTGAGGAACGTTCCGCTTATCGTCAGTTTCTGCGGAACCGTCTCCTGCCGCGATGGTCTTTGAAGCTTCAGTAATGATCGTACCTTCACTATGGTT
The DNA here is from genome assembly GCA_021527715.1 of Neoseiulus cucumeris. Taxonomy (NCBI): domain Eukaryota; kingdom Metazoa; phylum Arthropoda; class Arachnida; order Mesostigmata; family Phytoseiidae; genus Neoseiulus; species Neoseiulus cucumeris. The sequence continues at coordinate 240,046 of JAJSRV010000097.1, forward strand.
TTGTTGGCATCGCTCGCCTTCAACGAGGTTGGCTTCTTCAGCAGCACGTTCCGCTGCTTCAACGCACGCTTCCGAAATGTCGCTGGCCACCTTGAGTGAGGAAATGAATCAAATAAAGAATTTACGATCGGCTGAACCGGGAGGAAAGGATCCAATCGATCTGTAGAGAATATTTTTGGAGCATCTAATATGAATGAAGAGTCAGAACTCAAGAAAACCTACCTCGGTGATAGCAATCAGTTTACTTCCGCGCCGGCCACTCACATCAAGGGAGTTTGGCGGCGCTGGCTTGCTGCCCAAGTTCAGTCGAAGAGATTCGTTCATCGATGCGCTACGGTTGACTTCTGAGATTTTCTTGTTCTCTTCAGGCTGCTTGTTCGTCACACTGCTGGTCGAATGCTTCACGGACTCGGAGTGCGAGCTCCTTCTCGCGATGCCTAGCCCCAAGCCTGGCAGGCCTCCGCCGATGTTGGCAAGCTCTGACGGCGCGTCTTTCAACGCGAAGGCCGGAGGCCCGATCCTCATGGCTTCCACCAGCGACATACGTCCTGCGTCGGACTTTTTATGTTTTGGTGTTTTCACCTTGGTTTTCGCAGGTTTAACTTTGGGTGTCTTAACCATCTGATTGGTGGCATCATCGTCATCGTCGTCGTCGAACTCTTCGTCTGATTCGAAGATGGGGCTTGAGGACCTGTCCTGATCTTGGTCGGAGTTGTCTTTGTTTTTTTCCGAGAAAGATGTCGTCTCGGTGTTGTTACCGAATTTCGACGAAGTTTTCTGACTCTCGAGGGTGGATGAGTCATTGCTGCAGAAGTTGCCGACAAGATGCGACTCCTTCGGGGCCGACCTGGCGTCAGCGTCGGCGCCTCCAAGGTCTCCTCCCCGCGACGGAGGCTTTTCAGCACTGACCTGGGCAGCTTTCGCGAGCCCAAGTCCCAAACCAGGCGTAACGTCTAGCGTCCCACGACCCATTGCAACCAGTGACTGCATCTTCCTCTGTTTTTCGGCGGATTTTCGTTGCATGTTACTTGCGGTATTGTAGATTCCGCCGTATAGCACAAACAAGACGACTAGAGTGCAGTAGAAATAGCCGAATATGAGCGACGTGTTGAAAACCGGGTCTTTCAGGAATTGCACGGCGCACTCTCCGGGTTCGAGGTCTCTGTAGCCGATGAAGTGTTCCCAACCGAGGATGGAAATGAAGAAGATCAGAAACGGTAAGATCCAGGTGATGACAACCATCCAGATCACTTTGTTCCGAGTTCGCCACGAGCGGTATCTCGCGGCAATTTTCACCGAGCAGTATCGATCGATTGTGATCAGGAGAACAGTGTAAATAGACACCAGGCAAACGGTGTGGTCCGTGGCCAGCCAGAGGTCGCAAATGACCGGCCCGAGTTCCCAGCGTCCGTTCAAAACGTACACCGCGTAGAATGGCATCGAAACTATTCCGATGAGGAGATCTGAGACCGCCAACGATACAATGAAGTAGTTCGAAGGCTGGCGAATTGTGCGCTCGACAATAAACGCTGTCAACACGAGGATGTTCCCTCCAACAGTCAAGATGATACAGATTCCTATGGCGATACCGATGAGAATGGTCTGCCACAAAGGAAACGGGAGATTCCACTCAACAACGGACCCATTCGCCATGGTGACGTTGAGACCTCCACAAATGGTGGAGTTCCAAGCGGATGAGAACTCGTCGCAGCCGCTCGACAAGGTTGGCGCCTGATCGAAAGTCGCCGCTGCCGCCGCCGCTGTCGATGTCGTCGTTGTCGTTGCGGCGGTCAGGGTGTCGAAGGCTTCCGTCAACCATGGCAAAATGGTCGAGTAGGTCTCGTTGAAGGTGCGACGGGGACTTCGACGGGGAAAAGGAATCGTTGAGGACGGTGACTCGGTGCTGGTGACATCGTCGACCTCCCCCGTCAGCCATTCCGTCGTGAAGGCTGCCATGCCGGATTTTTATGGATACCTGCGTGGCATCTCTTTGATGGCCAAGAGACGCCGCGCGGCTAGCCGATTTTTAGAACATGAAAAATTCCTTCCGTCGGATCGATGAAGTGACACTCCGGGTCACCTGGCTGAAATTCGTTATGTTGTTGGACTTGTTGCTGTCGGCGGCGGCGTCGTCGCCGCCGTCGTCGTCTTCGTGATCGAATTCGCTCGGATAATTTGATGAATGATTGTTGGTTGGATTGATTGATTGTTTGCTTGTTTAATGAATTGAATCGGAGCCGGATGATGGTGTTTTCGGTGGTGGTTGTGGTCTTGGCTGAGGTACTCGCTAACTCGCGGAAATTTCTTTCTGCCGCCGACAGTGGTTCCTACGTCTTTTCGTCTTTTTGGCTTCACCAAGAAGATCGATGACCGGGTCTGACTCGAAATCTCTTGCTCAGTAGGTGCGTAGTAGATCAGTCTCGTTATGCGGATGTTTTCGCAAGACTGCGGTTGCTTAGTGTGAATTGAAAGTCACGCTGCGGCTGGTGCTCCTACCCTGTCCGATGCGATTCCGTCCAGCGAATTCACTGGAGACAATCCCCGACGCTGACGGTGTTTGTGCCAGCTGCGCTCTGTCGGGTGATGTGATCAGTGAAAAGGCCACGGCACTCTCTGGATCTGTTCGGTTTCCCTCCTGACTTCAAGTTACGATTCCTGATTGAGAGAGAGCGTTAAGCTTCAGCCAGCGTTTTTCTTCAACAAACACCGGTCAATCGAGTCAGCCCTTCGAGAGGTCACACCTGATGCCCACTGCGTGATGTTAGAAATCAATTGATAAGGTCTTCATGCTGTTTGTGATTTCCTTGCGCCGTCGTCACCACAGCGCTGTATTTCGCTAATATCGTCGAATGATGCGAAAGCAGAAGCGAATTTCGATACGTCGTTCAGAATTCATTTTTGAAAGAAAGAGTAGTGCGTTCAACTTAGAACAGTTGGCTTTGGGTTCCGAATTCTCCGCACGCAATGGTCGACGGCGTTGAAAAGTTTCGATGCTAGCAATGGGCATCACATCATCAACCTGCGAAATGAAAAGAGGAAAAAATGACTGAATTGTTCTCAGCTATATCAAACAATGCGAACTCGAATCATAAACCTCGTTGAGTCAGGCCCTCTAGGCCTAGTTGGGATGAGGTTAGTGTTGGAGGTGTTGGTGGTGATGATGATGATGATGATGATGATGATGACGACGACTGTGCTAACGGGGAACAGCTCGAGCTCATACATACCCAGTAGACTAACTGCTAGTGCCAAAAACAAGCAGATTCCTATGGGCTGACCGATGGTGAGTTGATGGAGACAGCAGTCGCGATGCGACCTCAGCTGTGGCAGGATGGTGGCACCACACTTCGGCATTTCTTGTCGGCGTCCATCCGGGCGGGCTCCGTCGTGCCTCCGAGCTTCTCGTCGTCCCTCTAGACCTCCGGCCGACTGGCTGACTCTCCCTCGTCCTGCACCTCGGGCCGCCCTCGCGCTTCTGATCCCTGGACAAGGTTCTTTGACCAGCATGGGGCTCTGTGGTTTCTAGATCGCTGTTCATCAACATGAGCCTAGCCCCGGCAAAAGATTCGAATAGAGTTTTCGACAACGGTGGGTTTGACGACTTTCTTGAGCACTGTTGAACCCGTTCCGAAAGCCTGGCTATTTGTCCCTATCAGACTGTTCCGGAGGGCAAGATCCAGCGACAGTACCGTGGAAGTGGCGCATGCGTGGCCTGGAATCCACTGGGGTGTGACCAACCAGTTGAATGTTCAACACATTGTATACATTTCCGGGTGACGTCTTCTGGGGCTGTGCTAGGATTTCCCGATGATTTGATAAATTAGCTTCACTCGAAACCGCGGCTTGAAAATGTCATCCCGGGATCTATAACTTCGCTCTGAGATGGCTTTTCGGCAGGGAATTTTTTTTTTGACAAGAAGAACATTCAGAATGATGAAAACTTCTGATTTCGCCATGTGTTGCACGATCAAAGGTCGAACACTTTCCAAAGTGGTACTCAAAAACATCCCGAGCTGCTGTCCTGGAATATCCTATGAATTTGCCGATGAGTTCAAAAAGGACTTGATGACGCATGTCGCGATATAAGCACATGGAAATCGTATAGTGAGACTCATATTCGACTGCATATCGAGGGCTTCTCGACATCTCAATTGACTGAGATACAGAACGACGATTAGGAGTACAAGACCGATATCATCCCTAAACATTTTTCCCACAAAACGAAATTTTCCAGTTCATAGTACTCGAAAGAAACTTCTTCAGAATCTTCCTTTGTAAGAAGGCACTACTACCCAAGGTTGAGGGGACTTCATTTTCTTCTCCGCACCACTCTTTAGAACTTTATTGATATCTTCATTTCTCTTCTATTACATTATTACAAACAATCGTACACTGTACGTGAGGAAAAAAAATATAATTAAAGGAACAGGCGCACAACTCTCTCAACAGAACGACGGCATTGAGGACATTTCAGATTTTTCTCCTGAACTTTTCGGGAGCATTTGTAACAGCCCACAATGTGAGCGGAGCGACCATGAACAATGGCCGTGTTTTTCGGCCGTGATTCGCACATGGCGCATGTTCCCAAGTGATCTAGATCCGATGGCTCAGTAGAAGAGTTGACTGACAGTTGTCCTTGGGAAAATGACAAATCACCTTCGGTCAGAGGCTGCAATGAAGAGACGATTGATAGGTTGGACGTCAGCGAAGGGAAAGCGCAAGCTCCCTCGGAAAGTAACTGTTCCGAACGAATTCTCGAAATTACGAAATGCCTACGAAGAAACTTACAGATGATACTGCCTGTCTATCACAGGGTTCGGGAGTTTCGACTTTGAGCACCTTTCTGGGGCTATCGTCTTGTTTATCTTTGGTACATTTTCTCTTCCTGCGCGCAATGCTCGGCGGGATCCTACGGTCTTCCTCCTTCCGCCAGCCGAACTGCGCAGTCCAGCAGTTGTGGCAAAAACCATTGCGAGTTTTGGCTTCGTCACTAAGACACTTACAGAACCAAGGGTTGGTAACCTACGTGACGGGATAACAGGGCTACTTAGAAAATTTTCGAGTTTTTTTCACCGATTTTACTCGGCTTTCTCTGAAATCTGAATGTTTATATGTTTGAGCGTAGCAGGATAGTCAGGCAATCACGATCGATTCAATGTGACGGTCATTCGATTCCGAGGTAGCATTCACAAGTTTCAGAAACTGGTTGCGAGAGAGAATAGAGGTCGATCTCTGGATGTGAAAAAGTTCCAAGATCATCGAGAGATTCAAGAATGAGCTGGATGTGTCGAATCGAAATCGACTGATACACAGTCTGATGGACTTGTTCATGCATTATAGTTTTCTAGGATGAAATTGACAGAAGCTTCGTACGCAGGGAATGAGACTTCTAGAGAGAAGTGAAGTTGCTCCCACGAGCAGAGAGAATCGCAGGCAAGGGACAGACTGAAACGAAGTAGTCTCGTTGGAAGTTCACTTTCCAACTTCGGCAGCACTCTCACACAGTGTTTCAAGTGAAGGAACTCGCACACGAAATAAAACTTTAGGCGCACAAACAAAATAGCAGCGTATTGCAGGTTTCATCGCTGAAGCCGCAAACAATTCCATTCAGGCACGTTGGAGAAACAGTCGCACAACTTCAAAATATCAGAGTCACAGATCCATTGGTTTTCGCCACCAACGAGTCCAGCACGGATGCGTGTAGGCAGGCCGAGTGGCCGCATACGGAGGGGCGTAGTCCGTTTGTCGAGTTCGTCGTCGTCCCATCTTATCCAGTAGCACGGTAAGCGTTCCACAATATTCGATTTGCTTTTTTCAAGCCACAGAGTCACCATCACGAGCACAAGAGTTCTGAGCGTAGTTCGGGAGCCGGGCGCGGTGAGTGAGTTTGCGTAGCACCAGAGAGTCTCGCACTGTATTTTCCATCCCTGTCGCACGGGAGCCGAATACGGTCTGCTTTCCGAGATTCCGGGAGTCACCTACGTCTTCTTATAGCAGCATCAGAATGCGCGACGCACATTCTCTGGAACTTTTCTTAGGTCGTCAATTCAGCTTTGCCAGCGCTTACTTATGATCAGCTTAATTATTGGGCCACGCGGTTTCTTCATGCTCTTGTTCTTCGTTTGCTGCCGCGAGAATTCTGGCAAGGCGAACCAACCAGATGCACCGAGACTGCGGCTACGTTTCACACGAAGAAGCTGTCCTCCATCTCGGACCGTTGCACTTCGGTGGTCGGTGTTGGCCTTCTGGCTAAAACCAACCACCACGGTCAGAAACGAAGACGCCTTCATCGTGCAGTTCACCGAAGTTGGATCTGGGTAATTTGCCTTGGCTCGACGTGACTCCGATGCATCCTAGATTCCGGCCAGCACCACAGGGCAGCCCAGCTCTCCGCATCATCTCGTCAGTCAACGCGCGTCGACCCAACGGTCACCACGCAGTTCCCTCCTCGAGGGCGTTTGCGTGGATCTCGTTGAGGGAATGAACGACATCAGCGGCCGCAGAACAAGCGTCTCTGGATACCACCTTAGGTTACCTTTTTGCTTGTCGGCTGGTTTGAGCTGTAGGTGGATCGCAGTGGTCGGTGGTTTGCCGATGTCCGATACCAAACGAGCCAAGTATGTCGGAAGAGAGACCATGTTCGTGCGGTTCTTGCCTTTCCAAGGTAGTGTACATGTTCTTCAGATGAAGATGAGTCGATCTTGACCAACAACGCAACGCTGCGCAGAAGCAAGGTTACTATTCAACGTTAACACGATTTTCCGCCCTGCTCGTTAGAGTTGAGGGCGAGCTCCGAATATATTTCGCAGGATTACACCTTGGCTAAATGTCGTCGTCAATAACACTCGATCTGATCATTCATCTCAATGATAACAATCCCTCAAAGAGCTCTGAAAATTTCACTGAAAGAGATCGATTTTTTTCTCCAGGCTCCTCTGAAATCTGTTAACTACCTATTAGGTTTTGCTGAAATTCGGATCAGTCTGCACAGTTGTTTCTTCCAACTTCTCAGCCGCGAATAATTCAAGACAGTCATGATGGCGTTTGTGCCTTGTCTTAAACATGAAGTGCAACACTCATGCAAAAATGATGTTGGAATGAGCATGCAACAACACGCACACTGATGAAGCTCGATAGCAACGCATGTAACTTCGTATCTAGTATGACAGCGCCAGTCAGAAAACCTGGCACACATCTGAAAGCATATGCCACTGACGCGAGAGCTCGCACCAAGTCTTCCGAATTGTTTAGCGCTTGCGTTCATGCCAAGCGATCCCCCGAGATTTTCACGCCTAATCAAGGGAAAGATCACTCAAATCACGCAGCGACTTTCGCAAGCTCTGCGCGGGCGGAAACCTATACACGAGGTGTACTCGATCAAGAGTAATCCTAGGCCTTGTCAGCGTTCTATAGTAAGACTTACCGGACATTCGCTCATATTGGCAGTGATCGTCGAGTCACAATCGGAGCTATCGGCGAAGAAATCATCACCTTCCGTGGTTTCAATGCTCTCGACCATTATTTTCTCTTCGACAATATGCTGCAAATTCATAAACAATCCCCATGAAAAATGGTTGGGGATCAACTGGGGAACCGTTTTCCACTCCTTCAAGGGTTGGAAATCACTGATCAGGTCGGAGAATTCGAACTAATCCTTTAGATGCTCACAATTTCGAGATCGCTGTCGCTTGTAAAAGAATGGAGATCATCGTTTGAGCCGACTTCACTGCATGGCTCAAATTCGTTGTACTCAGTTTCCAATGAATGCACGCTGGCGACACTTATTTCATCATCGGAATCCGTGCGAACGAGTGACTCGAGTAGACTCTAAAGAGAATGAGAATAGAATCAGTTTCCTAGCTCTCATCTGGGAGGCACGCATTCCATGAACGAGATGAAATGAGAAGTTTCTCAATACACGATGAGGTGATGAGAACTAACCTTGTCATTGAACTCCTCAAAAATCGAGAGGTTCGTCGTGCAACTACTGTCGTCATTGTCGCCACTGTCGCTGATTTCAATTTCGACATCGACGTCAGAACTATTGTCGGACGAGCAGTGCAAAGTATCCGTCACTCCTTGTAGCACGTCAACATCGGAGTTTGAGCCGTTGGATGAATTGTCTCCTATTTTCACGCCAATTAGGACAATGTTAACGAGCATGAACTCGAAATACTTCGTCGCTCTTAATCGGCAACAGGACCGCGTGCAATGCTTCTATAAAGCCTGGGCCTCCACGCTCGTTGAGGGATCAGTGCAAGGGACATGCTATGGTCTCGAACCCTCAATGAGCCTTTCGCAAGTTTCAGCTTTATGTTAGCACCCAACCCTGTTAATGCGATTGTAAACCACAGATGGGAGATAGATGCTCACGCATGAAGGTGTCCCTTTCAAAAGCGCGGAGCATCTCAAGGAGCCGAGGACAGAACGTGCAATGTCCACCATTAACGAAGTATCGAAACCAGGATTCCCACAAGAAGACTGCGTTGCTACCGGCTCGCGTCGTCACGCCCCAGCCTTCATGTGTTAAATCGAGGACTCGAAACCCACGTTAAAGTCTCCTTAGAACCCTGAGGCTCACGGTCATCGACCGCTCAGCGAATTCCTTCAGTTTCCAGAAGCGGATTCCACTTCTCAGCTGAATGTGGAACGTTCTCAAGGCTCCTGGGTGTCCTCCCTGAATCTTGAACAGGCGACAGTGAGAGGGCCACCACAGCCGCAATCACTGCCGGAGATTTTGAAACAGGGTTCGCGAACGGCTCTGCGAAGGGCCGAACGCTCTTTTACGGACCAAGCTCAACGAACATCGAGGAGAGAGCTTAATGTAAAATATCTCCATCCTTACCCACGTTGTGTAGCTACTGAGTGAACACTGGTGAAATGTGACGCTTGATTAAATCTCTGTGAGATGATTAGTAAGAAGATGTCCGGTAAAGATCATTGGAGACGAAGAAGAGCCAACGACAAGAAGAACAATGATCAATCCATCGGAATGCAACGGAGACAAGAAAAAAATGAAATAGAATCAACTGTCAGTTATGTTTCCCGGTCTCTTCAGGCCCTTCAGATATGTACCATGAGATAATATTCTTCCACAACTCCGTGGCTTCTATAAAGTCGAGATCTAAAAAATCATTTGCACACAGTCTCTCTGGTTCTCAATTGAAATTTGGTGAATGAAGAAGTTTACCGGACGCTAAGATGACAAGCTCTCTGACGAATCTACGCAATCAGAATTCCACTATGGTTTTACCTCAATCAGACCAGGTCAGTTTCGAGGCAGGCGTCTAAAAAATCCGAATTGATCGCAAAATCTTCGCAAATTTTGATTACAATCTTGAGTAATTACAGAGCAGCGGTTTGAGCTTGCGATTCGTCCTCATCATTTGTGTTCTCCTTTGATTCTTTTCTTCTGATCCGAGGCGAAACAACGGTAGCACCGTGCCATCACTCGGCAGACAGACACGCATGCTCCGGCTTCGACACAAACTGACGACGAGACGGTTTTTTTTACATTCTTCTTTGCACCAATTAACAAAACAATTCCAGAGTTCTCAACCGCGACCACAATATCATTCGAGTTATGGTCCTCATGGTCATTTCCGAGAGGCCACAAGTAAGCGCCTACATCGAAAAAGAATTGATAATGAAAATGTTAGCCATGTCAAGCCGAATTCGAAGTAGAATACACAAAAAGACGCACCAAACCAAGGGAAATTCGATCAAAAATCTCTTTCTGGGGAAACTTTTCTTGAAATTGAAGCATGAGCGAGCGACATCAGCAGAGGCTTTTAAAACATTCGATGATCACTGCTAAGTGACATCCCATCGGAACATGTCCGAAGGAATGTACATCCATGCCCAAACTTGTTCAGGCCAAGAAACGAGGAACCGATGTCGCTCCATCTTCGAGAAACAGAGGATAAGAAGACGATGACAAGTCGGGGCAGACACAGATGAAGTCAGCCAAAGAAAAGAGCAAGACAGGGAACAGTTCGAAACCGAAAAAAATCCTACATAGAGATGAAAAAAGTTTCGAGATTTGAATGCAACTGCCGTCAATGAACGATTCCCTCATGCATGGGACGCGACGTCCGCATCGGCGAAATTTCATTTCTTCGAACTCGAAATCTTGACCTGTATGATCCATGCGAGTTTCTTCCCGGTTTATACCACTCACTCTTCTCACACACTCACACGATATTCGAAAATTCAAGGGAGTCTCAGGCAAGGGCAAAAGTTACAAGGCATGGAAGAAGAACTTACACAGCTTCGCGATTTGTAAAGGAGATTCTCTTGAACAAGTTCCCAAGTTGATCCCCGGCACACTTAATGACTTCGGGCCGAGACGGATCAAACAATCGTTTGGAAACGATGTGCTGCCTCAGGTAGTAAAGGATCTGTGAAGAATACGGAAATGTGTAAAAATAAAATCGATCAGGTGACACCTGCGGCTGGGGAAACTTGAGGCGACAGGAGGCAATATAAGCTCGAAATTGAAACGAGTTACGAACAACTCACCATTCGGAACGTGACTGGTTCATTGGGCATTCCATAACTTTCCAGGATACGATAAAATGCATTATCGAGAATGTACATCTGGAATGAGCGAACCGTCATCATTGAAGCACGTTGAAAAATATAACACGAAGCCATCGAGGAGCAGTTACTACAAGCGATACAGGAACGTATTCCGAGTTCGAAACCAGCTGTACATTTTGGTAATTCACTACGATGCTGTAGGAACACAGCCTCGACCAGGAACGGAATGTACGAATGACGTTCTCATCGTGTCAGCGAAAGACGCTGACGGCATGCCTGCTCAACGAAAGCTTCATCTGCACAGACATGTTGAGCTACTCATCGATGACAGGCAACCGTCACCGACCAGGCACCTCAAGAGTACTATACTGCTTGCAATAACTGGATCAAGACTGGGGTACTCACATTTACAGATTCGTCGAGCGTCGTCGACGAATGAGCCTGTTTGGGCAGCAGGCTCGGTGCCTGGCTCGCCCTCGTGACCATATCCGTCATACTGCAACGTAGAGCCAACATTGTAGGTGTTTTAGGGAATGGCTTCTGAGTCTCCCTTAAAACAGCATAGACGAGATACACGATCCGTGGGATTCGAGCGAAAAAGACTTGTCCTGGTTGCTGTGGGTCTCGAGAGAACCGAAAGCTAGCTTTCTGCCCAGACATGTAGTCGTTTTGAGAGAGGGTGCCTCGGCGAACTTCACATCAACAAAAATTTCAGAATTCTTCTATTTTTCCGCGGCTTGGGGGTTGAATAGGGAAGCGAGATTAATGAGTCTAGAAAGCGCGCTGAATAATGAAAGCGCTATTAAGGAACTCAATTCAGTCCGTAGACCCCGCGGCGAGGATCTCCGAGTGGCCGACCCCCGAGGTTAATATGAATTCGCCTCTCCGCGAGTCATCGAGGCGCGAAAGTTTCGAGGCATATGAGACGAAAACGAGAAAAGATTATATTCTTCTCACTTGGAAACATATTCCGTTTCGAAAATTTTTATGGGCCATGAGAGGTCTACTACCGCTGCACTCCCTAGCAATCGCGGCGGCTACACCTCTTTCCATCCATGGCTACCGCTGCCTGCTTCTATAGACTCATTCTTCAACTGACTCAAGCATGTTGTGTCCCCCAGCATACAGAAACCATTCACCACCTCGAGAACAGACGCTCGTCTCTTCAAGGGAAAATACGCAATACACCAGCGCCTCTCGACCAAACGACGACATTCCCTTCCTTGACATCACCATAGGGCAGGATCGGGCAAACAAAACATCGACCGAGAACACCTCACTGAACACCTCACTGAACACTCCACCCGGTAGAAACTTCCCAACATCCTGAGATGAACAGGTTTCTACATCACCACACTCACGTGAACTTCCGGGGCTCTCCAACGAGTCAGAAAAAATTTCGCTGTTGAGATTATGGATTCTTCTTTTTCTCGTTGTTGTGTTTACGCACTGTAGCAGCAGCAGCGGTTCCTACCACTTCGGAGCGGCGGCTGCAACTGTCGACGATGATTTTGCTTGTACGTCGTAGGACATCACTCATCAACCTTTTTTCTTGACAGCTATTGCACAGCTCGTTGCGAATTCACAAGTATCATGACGTAAACTTTGCAGACACCGACGGTCTTTGGACACGCTCTCTAGAAGCCTGGCGAGCGAGCTCTCCGGTCGGAAGCGAGTTGTGAAGGAATGCGCTCGATGACAGCTTTGAAATTTGGCGCCAAGCAGCTGCTCACAGCCTCAAACTCACCGCGCGAGAATCAACATCAGCCCACCTCGGTTGGACTGACAGTTGAACGGATTAAACAGCGGAGATACTCGAGTTTCGACTACAGATGTCCAAGTTGTACCGATATGAGGCTTCTGAGTGAATGAAAGTCGGCGAACAAAAAAAACCCATAATGGCAAATCAATCATCGCCTCTCGGACGATGCATTGCGCTCATCGACATGGACTGTTTCTACGTTCAAGTAGAAGAAAGGTTGCAGCCTCAGCATAAAGGAAAGCCTGGAGTTGTTTTGCAGTGCACGGGTGAGTTAAAAGTTGGATCGAAGTTGAGCTTGTCGCGAATGAACGTCTCAATCTCTGAAGTGCACAGACACGAAACTCTCTCTTCGGAATTCTCTAGGAAGCGGTGTTGAAGGCGGCTGCATTGCGGTGAATTACGAGGCGCGAGCCAAAGGGATCAAGAGGGGAATGAGACCCAGCCAGGTCAGAGCCTTGAGTCCAGATTGCATAATTTATCACGTTCCTGAAGTTCGTCAGAAAGCGAACCTGACGAGATACAGGTACGCTTCATTCTTACACCCGATTAAATGAGGAGGGCGACGGCTACGTTATGTCATTCATATCGAAAATAATTCCTCGGAAGACCATGAAAAACCGTATGGACTGCTAGGAACCCCAAACATAGCGATAGACATATTTCTCCTCGAACGATCGCGTGAAATACAGAAAGTTGAAGGTGTGTTTGATTTTCCAGAGAGGCCGGCGCCGAAGTGCTCGAGATTTTCTGCTCGTTCGATGCAGTCGTCGAGAGAGCTTCTATAGACGAAGCTTTCATCGATTTAACATCACTCGTCTCAAATAAGCGAACGTCAGTCCCAGCAGATCAACTCGGTGATGCTTTCATCGAAGGAAACGAGAACACAACAACATTCCTCGAACGTGAGATACAGTTTTCGTACTAGTGGCGTTTGCGGAATGCTAACAGAATCTCTTTTTCCATTCAATGTGCTCAAGTTCCGAAACATATCCAGAGGTCGATTGGACTGAGAACGGTGGAGACGCATATCTCGCTCGGGGAGCCGCTATAATGATGGAGATGAGAGCCAAAGTTCTGCAGAAGACTGGTTTCACCTGCTCCGCCGGAATTTCTCACAACAAAGTATTGAAGCCTGACTATAGGCCAAGACAGTTTGAGTATTCATTCTCGGTTTGAGTCGTCTCCGACGGTGTTAATGGATTCTTCTTCTCCAGATTGTGGCGAAGCTTGCTGCTGGACTCCATAAACCGAACAAGTTGACCGTGGTTCCCCACAGTTCAGTCGCACAGCTTTTCACCACCGTCCCGATTGGCAAAGTTCGAAACCTTGGAGGAAAGCTCGGTGATAACATCAATAAGGATCTCCACATCGAGACAATGGCCGAGTTGGCTCAAGTTTCCCAGAACAAGTTGATACAGCTCTACGGCGAAAAGACAGGGTGCGCCGGATTTTTCTCAAGTTCGTTCATGACAGAATCACCGAAAATAAATTCGAAAAGCCCCTCTCTTAGCAGATTTGTTCATTTCTAGTCGATGGCTGCACTCGCTGAGCTTCGGCTACGATTACGAAGTGGTAGAAAATCGACTGCTGGCCAAGAGTATTGGCTGCGCGAAAACCTTCCCCGGAAAACTCAGACTAAACACCGTGTCTGAAATGGCCAAATGGGTGAATAATCTCAGCGAAGAGCTTGAAGAACGACTCCGCGAGGATTCGAAGAAAAACCACCGAGTGCCACGTCTCCTCGTTGTAGGGAATGGTTATCAATCTCGAAGCGTCACGTTGACGGGGAATTCCTTCAGCCGAGTCTTTCTCTATAATGAGTTCATGCGAGTCTTGAGGAAACTCAACACAGCGCCCCCTAACAGCGATGCATTGATCCCTCCCCTGGAAGTTCTGCAATTCAACGCAACGAAATTCGTTCCTCTCGAGGAGAACTCCAGCATCACGAAGTACTTAACTGCGAATAGAAGCCGGCAGCTGGAACCCGGTGAGAAATATGATCGAACAGGAGAGGAGGATTTGCCATTTGATTCTACGGTTTTCATTCGCAAACGCAACCGTTCTTGTCTCATCAGAGAGAATTTCAGCTTCCTCGTTTTCGGCTCCCTCGTCGGAAAAGTCCTCGATCTCGAAGCGACTGAAGGCCTTGATCGACACCGATGAAGACAAAATCACTCTCGACGACGAGTTCTGATGGATGATTCTCGATTACTATCTGACCGGCTGTATGACGCTCTCTGAAAGCGACTGGAGCCGAATGCAACGAAGAGGAACACTCTTGCATTACCGCGTTCTTTGCGATCACGCAAAAGGAGCTCGGACGAGACTTCTCGAATGATTACGTTTCCTCGATTCGAGTTGCGACCATCCTCATATTTACGGGCGGTGATCAAACTGGGGACTTGTAGAGGACTCGAGTTACTCAAGAATCCTGGAGAAACTCCATATACCGAGAATGAGGAAGGGTGTTTGTTTCAGCGATCTCTAGTTGCTGTGATTGTTTCTGTTACTGGTCATTTTGGATAGTCGGTCAAAACGGCTGAATATGTCTTATAACATGTGACTCAATGACTCCATGAGATCGAGATCTCAACTTGATTGTTTAGTACATGATCGATCCGCGAGAGCGACGTGTGGTGATCATGGTGCAAAGAAGAATGCTGTTGCCTGTTACCGGAATCCACTTGCAAGTTGCAACCTCGCTCGCTGACGGTTTATCCCGGCAAATATTGGATATATGTACCGAACTTTTCAGACATTGCTCGAGCCAATAAACCAAAGACGCGGCCTTGCACATGTAATTATTACGACTGAAATCTCTGCGTATTTTCGAAGAAAAAACTGACGACGGCTTCAACGATATTTTTGGGAAAATCCCGAAACCATCGACCCCGATCAATTTACAACCCAATCACTTTCCTACCGTTTCGCAAAATAGGGCCCAGCGTTACTTCAAGTAAGATCACATTTCTCAAGAGAAAACTCAGAGAGAGGGGGTTCATGCCGCGGACGAAGCGGATTTCTTGTCTTTGAACGCATCTATTCCCACTCTTTGAATGTTGTAACATTAAGCTCAGTACAGGTTCATTTGTATGATTTATTCTCGGAAGTCGCTAGAAACAGTTGAGCCTACTCGCGCATGCACGCACGAACACAGGCCGAAATGATCGAAGTCTCGCATGACTAATCTAAATTTTTGACTCGCAGCTCCTCCTGACAGATGTCCGCTTTCCTGTGAGGTCACAGAAGGATCGCGATGCATCGATGAAGTGGTAAGGAATTATTTGACGACGGTTATGCACGTTTTCTCGCGGGCAATGTTTCCGCCACTCATGGAGCACTCTTCAGTTCGAAGGAACCTCCGCTGTGGAATGAAATCTCTTCTTCACGCAGATATTACAATACAATAGAAACTCTCTTTTATTTACAAAATGTTTTAGTGGGGTAATTTCTTTCATGTCTCGCTTCGTTTGATAAAAACTAACACCATTTTCTTTCTCTCGCTCTTTCAGGTCCTCATCAATCCCTACCTACTGAAGGTTTACGCTGGCAATTTTAATGCCTTTCCCTTGATAACCTTGGTAACATAAAGGTAGAAGAAATCACAGTACAACACGGTCTGAACAACGCCCGCAACTATAGCAATCACGTCGTAGAAGTTCTCCGCGTAGTATCGATAGATCCAGTTGAGAATGTAGAGAGCGCGATAGGAACCCAGCGCGAACAGGTAGTGTGATGTGATGGTTTCGGCTTCGCCTGCAAAGAATGAACCAGCGATGATACAAGGCAAACCGAGGATCAGCGAGGGCGGCAGCTCGAATTTTTCGAAATGATCGGTACCTATATGTTTCAAGGTTATGAAAGACTGATTAGGTTACCTGTTTTTGACACCATGAAGAGTTGGGGGAGAATCGCAACGGCTTCAAGGTAAATCGAGAATGTCCAGAGAAGCTCCATCACAGTGAATTCATGATTGATGACGAGAGCGAGGAGCGCGCAAGGCACCAAGAGGAATTCCACCCGGAATGTGTCGTGGTTTCTGTCGTAGGTTGCCTTGAACTTGACCCACATCAAGTACAGAGTTCCTGGAATGGTTAAGAATCGTGAGCGACGCCATCTCCAACTTACGGCTCGGAACCTTCACAAAATTTACAATCGAGAACGCTCATTTCTGAGGAATCATGAGAATTCCAGTCGAGTCGGAGTTTGTCTTCTTCCCTCGCATTAGTGGTACATGTTTGGAATAGCTTCATGTGGCGATATTCCGAGTCGAGTTCAAATTGTCAGCCACTCATTTAGTCGAGCAAGCCTATGGTGGCCATATCAAGCTGCCCTCACTGTCTCTATACGACTGTTGCAGTTTCTGGCCGGTGGAATCACGCGTGGACTACATTTGTCAAGCTATGATTCTGCCAAGATATCCGCACGTTTTCGTTCAATAAAGTATCCATCGCTGCCCGTGGCCAACAGCTATCCTCATCTGTTCGTGAAGAACCGCGCCACTACGATGAGCTGAGTTGGGCTCTAATTCATGCCAATCCAGCTCATGCCAGCTGCTATCATCATCAGAAACAGCAGCTCCGACGTCGGCGTCCTCTACTGATTCTCTGTCATGTTACGTGTCACAGGGGATGAGGAAAATGTCCAATTTGAATGTTATAGGCAAGGGACTTCAAGAAACGCTTCTGTGAAGGCGTATCGGCTCCGCCTCACCGGCCGTTCTTGTCGTGATTCTTCTGAGAGGAACACTGAGTCCGCGCTCATACTCAAATCTGACAAGACTGTTCCCTCTCAGTGGAAACTTGAAATGCAATGGATTGAACGAAACAGCTCCAAAGCAGGAATGAAGCTCCGAAACTTTCTTCATGATAGCGGGGCACTTCTTGAAGAGGTCATTGACTTCTTCTGTCAAACGTTTTTCTCACTCCGGCCGGCAATATTTGTTAGCGCACTGTCGCCACGGAGAACAGCAGTCCACTCGAACTGAACGACCGAACCCATCGAAACTAGAGTTGGGAGCAGTTCCAATGTCAAACTGTGAGTTCAGAGGTACGCTCTGAGAATTTGCTTAGTCAGTCGTGGCAACGGATACGAGTAAAGATCTTTCTCTCTCCTTCCCTGAGCAGAGTCGCACCACGTCAGCGAGTGGCATGAACTCGCAAGCATGCGTGGATGTGAGAAACCCGAACCCAACCTAGAAGTAGGCAACGACGTATCATTTCGGATTTTGAGACTCATTGTGCAGCTGTCGTCGTCTCAGCCGGCGAGTTGGTTTGACTTCCCACCTGTCTACGGCGTCCGTTGAAATCGGATCTCTCAAAGCTCCTTTACGAGAACAACCAAGTACAATTTCGCTAGATCCACACTTACCGAAGGATGCAGCGAGGAAAATTACTTTCATCACGGTGTTGTACACCGAAATAAACGACGTGAACAAGTCCAAGTATCGGGCAGCGTAGACAATGCTGAAGAGCAGCTGAGAACGACCCGAAATGCCGGCACACGATCGAGTTTTCCAAATCTTTAACAACAATATTATGATGGCAAACAGGTGGGAGAGATCCCCCAGAAGTCGGAACAGATTCATTTTTAGGTTGTTTTCGGTGCGCGGGAAGACAGAATCCTGCACAGTGCAGGGCCGAATCAACAGCGAACTGACGTGGCCAAGCAACCAAAACAGCAGCAGCCAGGGAGAGCACACACTGCGGCTGCTCTCGGACAGACACACACAACGGGTTGGGGTCAAGTGGTGGCGTAGCAGACGACGACCTGGCGATGAAGGGAAGCATCGGTTCGTGGTAACAAGGCGATTCGCGGCCTAGGCAAGTCGCTTGCGGGTAATCTTTTATTGAACTGCTTAGAATACCGAAAAGCCGTAACTGGAAGAAGAGCTTCCCCCTAATTCGATCAGGACTCCCCCCACCCACCCTTGGGTTAGTCCGCGCGCGCCGCCATTTTCGATGCTGCTCGCTTGGCTTGGCAACTCTGCTCACTCGAAAATGGCTTCAATGGAAGCACGGCGTTCTATTTCGAAAGCGGGAAGGTGAGCATCAGAAGCTGTTAACGAAGAAGGCCGGTTGATTCGCGCTCCGATGAAATGATCCGTTCGGAAAAGATGAGAGAAAAGAAATCATAGAGATGAAATTCGGTTGCGAAAACATGACGAGGACTATGATGATCTTTGCTTGACGCGGGAACTGTATCAAGCCACCGATCATGTACGGAGCACGGTTTCCAGACAATGCTTTGGGCAACAAGTTTACTTGAAGACTAAGGCATTGCCAGGATCCTCACTCGGAGGCAAGAGTCCTCCCTGGCTACGCCCATGCTTGCAGGTTTCTTAGTTTCTCGTTGCGATCCTCAGCGAATTGCTTTTCTGAATGTCCACGCGTCGTGATAGAGACGAATGCGTGAAAGGAAAAGCGGTGATCAGAGAGGTATCAGAAAAGAAAAAGCAACGAAGGCGATGGTTCCTGTTGGAATTAGGTCTTCTGATGTGTTCTATCCGACGCAACCATGCTGAATGAAGTTTCCGCGTGAAGTCTCAATCACCAGTTCCATGAAAAAATCGTCCCTCTTGTCAGACAATCAGGTAGCCGCTACAGAATCGGCATGAGAGCATACGGGGTGGGAGAAAGAGCTGACAATTTGTTGGACTCCTACTTGACCGACCGATGACAAAGTGTCAACATGAAGGATACACATTGACCTGTGTTAGGGTCAAGCTGGGCGTACCCAAAGGAAGTATTGTTGGGCCACTAGAATTCCTGGCGGCCATCAATGAGCTTGCCAAGGTATGCCGAAGCGAGGTTACTATCTTCGCAGATGACACGACGGTGGTTCACATATCTGAGAACTATGAGAGCCTAGAAAGATCAATGAATGACGATCTCGACAAATTGAAGGGATGGTGCCGCTTAAATGCTTTTAAGTTAATCCAAAAAGCAAAAGACGCAATACATCATATTCTACGGGAAGCGTGAAGAGACTCCAATACTGAACTTGGAAATGGAAGGAGTAATCATCGACAAAGTTAGCGAAGCAGAATTCCTTGGTTGTACGCTAAAGTCTAAACTCAGTGCCAGTGATCATGTGATTGGTCTGTACAAAAAAGATCGCTATTTCTTATCAAAAGCCTATGTGAAGCGTCTGGGAACAGAATGAACAAACTAGTATATGATGCATATTTTCAATCCCACCTGATGTACTGTACGGGATACCGGTGTATGACGCCTATACGTATGATATGTGAACGAGTGAACACAACGTAATTGAATTCCTGAAACATGTACAGCACGTCATTTTGGAAGTTTCGTTAATCTTGAGAGCTTGGCTAGTGCATCGAAACCCCACAGCGAAGAAAGGAAGGGGTGAAGCTGGCTTGAAGAAAAGCAGGAGCTACCAGGTCATCATCTGAGAAGAACTCCATCATTCTTCGCAGAAAAAATAAATTGATGACGAAAAGCCGCTTTCGTGGATCGTGGACGTAAGGTTTCTCACAAGCAAAGGAAATATGGAGCTGAACGACTTTGGCCGCATCGACGTTGAATTCCCTTCGAGCTCGCTGGGGGTGGACAGTTGCGGGGAACAGGAAAACAACTTCGATCCCGAGGAGTTGTTTAAAGCGTTGGACGATCTGGATGACGAGATTTCGCTGGAGAGAACGGCGTCAGACAGCAATGCTTGCGAAGAAAGCTATACAGAGTTTTTCACTCATTCCGATTCGAGAAATCATTTGGAGAGTAACGGTTGCGGGAAACTATATTCCTGCACGAAATGCCCTCCGAGGTACGACAACAAGGAAGGACTTCGACGACATGATCGACGCGTATCCATAGGAGAGATGGCCTACATCCTTGTTCTCTTTGTGGGAAAGAATCCATCAACAAGAGTAATCTGAGAGAACATTTCCGTAAACATACGCGCGAGAAGCCACACTCATGTACGACATGCGAGAAGATTTTCAGAGTGCAGGGGCACTTGGAACGGCATAGGCTCGTTCACCCCGGCGAGAAAAAAAAATCCTGCGGTTCATGCGGGACCTCATTCGCTAGAAGAGACCATTTGGAGGAGCATATGTTGACGCATTCCGGAGAGAGGCCATTCATTTGTTCCGCGTGCGGGAAGTCGTTTGCAAGGAAATACTCGCTCAGTCGACATGCAACCTTGAACAAATAGTTTAAATTACGCACACGAAATGAAGCCGAGAAGATGCGGAATTGGTTCAAAGCCTCGTACGTTGAAGCGAACGCCAAGCAATACCAACGAAGCCTCGGACCGCCGCGGATGGATGATGACACCTCCCTTGAGTTGACTCAAAGGATCTCTTGGAGCCGATAGATGAATCAGAACGGGCGTGCCGATTATGTAGTTTCAATACATCCAATTTTGTATTGTGACACATTCTCAACTATGAACAGCTCATCTTATCTACTCACTCTGCTTTCTGATTTGTTCACACTATTCAATAAAATTACTGACAATGAGTCGTTGCATTATGATGGACGAGAGTTGTGTACGCCGTCATATTTGTGTCACTGTCTCGTGGCGCAAACAGGGGTATCATATCCCGACATCGAGGAGCATACATGCGGAGAGCATATTATATTTCGAACTCTCCCGCCAAACGCCTTCAATAATGTGGTCTTGTCCTCGGCGAACGCCTCTGTGAATCGCGTCACAGACCAGGGATTAGATTCGTCCTCGAGCTGCGGCTCGATCGTTCCTTCCACATTCTGCGGATTCCGTCTCCAAGCCGTACTTCACAGATGCTCAACAGAATTCAGGAATGGTCAAACTTTGTGATGAACCTGTGGTGCGGGGGATTTCGAAATTCTCCTTTGCCTGTCGTCGGCGTCCGCCATTTTGTGAAAATAAATCCCAGACCCGCTTCGATATTCGAGTGTTTTGTTGTTGCGAGCAGGTAGCCGCACTCCGTTCACTCTGAGAAATCTCAAGTTACGTGAAATCACACGGTAAATTATTTGAGGGAATATAATCATGAACACACTCCAAAGAAACGTTGATGTGTCGGTGGCAGAAAAGTCAGCTTGCTCAGTATTTGGTAAGTTAAAATTCGCGCTCGAAATCGGTGACAGAGAAGGAGTCGATATTGAGGATTCGAAGAATAAGATGAAAATTTAAGATGAAATTGAATTCTCTCAGAAAATTTTAATGCGAATATAATTTCTCTGGAGGCATTTATATCTTAGCTGAAAGTTACAATTGATTTATACGAACGTTTTCAGTTGGAAACATTCCATATGACGCCACCGAGGAGCAACTCAAAGCGATATTTGAAGAAGTCGGACCCGTGGTGAATTTCAGGTGAGGTCCCTCTAGGGTTACTTCAGAGTGCCCGATGTGGTTTGAATCGAGACTGGATTGACCAACAAAAAGCCTAATTCTGACCGATAATTTTCGCTATTATTCTACAGACTTGTGTACGATCGTGAGACGGGCAAGCCGAAAGGCTATGGATTCTGTGAGTTCAAGGATCAGGAGACCGCAATGTCGGCCATGAGAAATTTGAACTCGTTCGAGATCGGTGGTCGGGCTCTCCGTGTGGATCACGCAGCATCGGAACGCAACAAGGAGGAGTTGAAGGCTCTCTACGCACAGTATGGTGGCCCTCCCGCCGAACCGATGTACGGAGAAGAGACCGATCACAACAAAACGCCAGAGGCTATTTCCAAAGCGGTGGCATCTCTGCCTCCTGAACAGATGTTCCAACTCATGAAACAGATGAAGACCTGCATTCAAAATAATCCGAACGAAGCGAGGAATCTTCTGCTGCAGAACCCTCAGCTAGCGTATGCCTTGCTCCAAGCCCAAGTAATCATGAAAATTGTGGATCCTCAAGTAGCTCTCAGTATTCTTCATCGGCAAAATCCGGTGTTGGCCAACATGCATGAAGCTCCAGTGGCTGCTGTTCCACCACCGACAGCCCCCCTGCAACCACCCCCGCTGCAGCCTCCGATGCTTGCACAGAGTATGCAGCCCGCCATGCCTGTAAGTATCTAACATGATTGAAAAAGTTTTTGACTTCGGGGTAACTCGAGAATCGTATCTTCGAATGATACATATTCACTATTTTCAGCCAATGCCCATGGGCAACTTTGGAGGTCCTCCACCAGCAGTGTCGAACATGGGAGATGGTGGATTTCGTGGAGGTCCGCAAAGATTCGATCCAAGGGATCGAGACATGCGAGGTGAAAGGGGACCTGAACGCGACAGAGACTTGCGCGGAATGGCCATGGACCAGGATCACAGAGTTCCTCCATCTGGGAATGCTGGTAAGTTCTGAAACCTTTCAGACACGATACAAAAATCGCAATCTGACGACGATCGCCACATGGCGGGGTAATTCGGTGAATAACATAATTCCTTAATTTATGCCAATTCCAGGTTACCGAGGGAGTTATGATCCCAGGAACCGAGTCGACCCACGGGGCAGTAACGTGTACGGAGAGGGCAACAGGGGAGGGTTCTCCGGAGGGCCACCAGCGGCGTCCGGAAGACCCGCTCCCCCGCAGCCAATTCTCCCGAACATGCAGATCCCCGGAGGATCCAACGAACAGGAAAGAGCTCAACTCATTATGCAGGTAAGTGATTCTTGGCATGTTCTTAACTAGTTATTCACAAATTTCGATAGCTACAATGTTCAGATCATACTCAAGGCAAAGCTGTTCTCCTGCAGGTACTGTCTCTTAGTGAAGCACAACTGGCGCAGTTACCGCAAGATCAACGAGAGAGTATTCTAGTCCTCAAGCGACAAATCCAGCAGCAGGGACGTTGAATACTCCAATCGCTCCCAATATGAGAATCGCCGCAGTTTCCCCCAGCAGTTCGTTGCGGCGACATATCTTGTAAAAATGGACAGAGAAAATAAATATCTGTATCAATAAGTTCAAGGCGGACGAGTGTCGTTGGTGTGGAGCTATCCTTCCCGACTGTGGGAAGAGGCACATCTGTTATGAATCCTGATTTTGAGAGATCGCCACGAGGCGTGACTCAAATGGATTCGAGGGGATTTCATTTAGCCAGGACGACTGTACATATTGTGCTTTCGGGGACAAGAACGGAGGAAAAAGCGATGTCGAGTGGGAGGAAATTCGCAGTCGCTCGAATTGGGAAAAGGAATTTCTCACGTGCTCGCATATTCTTGGCGAGAATTAGGTAGTTGATATATAACACCCTGCTCACCAGAAATTGTCGATCTTCGCCCAAAGCAAAGAACCCTCCATTGCTCGAGCAGGATGTGTCAAAGGTCATGCCAAGAACAGCAGCTCATCATGCGGGTTGGCGGCGATGCTCAATTTCTTGCTCCACGCGCCATTTCTCGGTACAAAGTACTATTTGCCCTGCAAGGCATTACAACGACACGATCGGATTTCCCCAGAAGCTTTCACGCACAGCAGTGGCATCTACGGAGCGTTCTGATTACGCTGTGAAGTATTCAGTCTCGCATTTGCAGAGAAAATAATCGCTCATCATAAGAAAGGTCGCTTGACGTGTTTTTCATCTCGCTATCACTAATCATAAAGTATCATATGGCACTTGGCCCCGGAGTTGGTTCTTATTCAAAAACTATTTCGATGACGCCGGTTGACATCTTTGGAGTATTTCGACTATCTGATCCAAGCCGTCCTTCAGGCATCGTGCTAGCTCCTCGCCGTTCGTGTGTGAGCTGTACGACGAAATCAAGACTCCGAAGTTCTTTTCTGGCATTCCGTATCCGAGTCCGAAGCCATCTTCGATGACCGGTGCGAAACCTCCAGCAACGAAGGCTTCGCCGTGAAGTGTTGATGTTGATAGCGTGAATTTATTGTTTTTTTGAAACACGGGGTCCTCGTAGACATCATGAAGAGCTTGATTGTTTTGTTGAGCAATATTTTTCAGCGCGAACAAATGACGATCAAAACCTTGCCCAAGGGCGGCTTCCTTCGTCAATTGGTTGTGAGTTTTTGACGCCTCATCGATCAGCGTCCTCACTTCTTCTGGGCTAGCTTTACCGGAACAAATAGCCTCGATGGCACTTTTGGTCTGCGTGGTTGCAGGACGAACGGTCTCTGTTCGGCCGTGGCGGAAAGCCGACGTCGAGCACGATTCGTATGTGACAGGAATGAATCCTTTGTGTTTATAGAAGCCGAGTTGGAAACTCAGCTGGAAGATCGCGTCGGGCGAGAGTCTCTGCTTCTTGATAAATTCTTTGGTTACTCCCTCATGCTCAACAGCCGACAAACATAAGCTCTTTCTTTTCGCGTCGAAAGCCGACGTTGCTTTTCTGACAGCATCCTCCAGCGCGGCATCGATTCTGAATTCTGGAAATAGATATTATGAAGTTAGAGGAGATGAGAATGAACCGATCTGAATTGTTGTGATTCAAACTGCTTCGTGAATTCTCGCACCGATGTAGTTTTCGTGTCTTTCTATTCTCACGCACCGAGCTTTTTGACAGAAACCAGATCGCCCTTGACTCCATCTCCGGGATGGCAATGGTGATTCTCAGTTGAATCTTTGAATATCTCGTTGAAATATCGTAGAACGGCGACTCCATCGCCCCAAGAGTGATCGAAGTTGACGCAGGCGTTTCCGCATTTGGTCACGATCATCTGAAACCCAAGCCTTAGTGCCTTTTGCTTTCGGAACAGCTCTGTTCAGGATGTTCAATCCTCAACAGCTTACCGAAAAGCTCTTGTCGAACCATCGGTTGTGGGCGGGACCATGCAAAAAATGATGCGCGAGATCAATCCGATTGTCGCCCGCAATATCGAACGTCTCTTCATCGAGAGCCAGAAGCATTACGGCACTGTCCACATCACGGAAATTTGACTCGTTTCCGTTTCCAATTGCAGCTTCTCTGACACGAGCCCACTCATCGCGATCCATGGTTGTCAACGAGCCAAGAGGTGTTTTCGCCTTCGCATCCTTGCTGTTCATGATTACGGCTAAGTTTGCGAAGACCGCCTGCGGAGAAATGATGTCACCTACAAAGACAAGAAAGAGAGAAGTTCTAAGCGCTCAAGCACACGGGAGAGGTGCTTGGAACTTATCGTTCGATTCTGGAGTTTCACTTGCCGTTTTCATCGACGACATCGAACTTATAAAAATTCCCTTTACGCAACACAACTATGTGTCTAGCGTTGGGATCGTAGTGGAGGAGGTCTTTGTCTTTTTTTGGCACCCTCGAAGTGTTGAAGAGGTTTATGAACTGCGACATATCCAGAGGATATGCTTTGAAGGCAAAAGAACCGTACCATGATATGGATTCAGGTAGTAATCTGTGGAAAATGTCATCAGTCATGTGAAGCGTCACTCCGTGTCAGCACTTTCATATGAAAGAGCTCATAAGAAGCTGGATTGATAATTTACCTCATGACATCTCTGTAAAAAGCGGAATCACTCTTAGCTGGGTTCAGATGATAAACCATGGGTTCCAGTACATTTGCGTTGAGTGATTTCCGGAATCTCAATGATGAGGTCACGAGGTTCGCAGCACGCACCAACTGGTCGTTGTATCGTTCGTTAGGATCTCTTCTCCACGCCAGAAAAGGATTGTAGTTCAGAACAACGGGGAGCCTCGATGAGAGATACATATCGAACCAAGGTCCACAGATGTACGATGTATGTTTGTTTTTTCGGTCATTTTCCACCAGGAGCTCATGAAGCACTTTGCCTTGTCCATCACCGAAGTCTTTGACGATAGCCGAAGTTCTTTCCAGCTCAGCCGCGGAGACCACAGGTTGCAGTGATCGAAGGTATCGGCTGCAGGTTTTTTCGAGTGGCGGTATAGGGAGTCTTGGTAATGATTTTTGGAAGTGTAATGTTGGGACTTTGCTTTGTTGGAGGTATTGATACTTGGCTTCGGACCATTTTGAGCTGAAAATAGTGGAGTGAGAGCCTCTGACTGACAGTTTGTTCGAACATCACATCTGTAACGCGAAGTCCGGAATCTTTATGAAACAGGATCTTACTTGTTTCTCGTAGATGCCACCGCTAGAGACGACGAACATGGTATCGAGCTTGCTACACGATTGAGACGGAGGGCCATGACAGTTGAGAGACGTCAAACCGTACAACCTGTAAATTATGGCACGACTCGCCTCACGAAAGTTTGAATGATTGTTGCCCAGTCTCGACTGGCGACTCTGTTGACCTGATGAGAGCAAAACACTGGTTACCACAAAGCAAGGAAAGTCCGCCTGATAAAATGTCGCTTGAACAGCTTATAGAGTCGGAGACCTGACAATACAAACGGGGTATAGATACCATCTGTAAGGAGGATTAATATTCTTGAGAGATGCCTTTGACTGGCAGGCGCAGCGCCACACTGATCTCCAAACGAGCTCCGAGAACATTGTAAATCACTTAGGAACGAACGTAGTTTACCTTGAAGAGAAATGAGAGAATTCTCTCAAAGGTGCAGTTCACCACCAGACGACAGGAACGGAGAACGGCAAAAGCCACACAAAGATGTTCTATAAATAATATCTGTAAAGTGAGACATACCCATTTTCGTGTCGATGAAGAGAGGTCGTCGGACCGGAACAGATACAGGGTAGAGAAATGTCCCAGAGAAATGTTCCCCGTAGAACGAAGCTGATATCCTCGAACAGTATCGGAATTTGCCGCCTCTCGTTGCGCGTAGAGCGGAATACACGCTCTCGGAGCAGGAGTGAAGCTTCTATGTCGCGAACAGCTGGAGGCGGCTCAGCTTTCACAGCGAGGAAGAACACAGCTCTGCACCTCACTGAGCGGTCGAGCGACAAAACCGGCGGATGGTTTGAACATATTTCTCCGAGGAATCGTTTCAAGCTGCCGTTTTCCGCTGACGCGCAACTTGAAGGGAGAATTTTCGGAGACGGATCGAGCCGACAAGTTCGGTGAGTTTCCCATGTTTTACTGTTCGCTGCGGTCTAGGTGCGCGTCGAACTTGCGAGAGCGCGGTTCATGACATTCTCATTTGCCGCGAAATACAATCGTCGCCCCCGAGGGAACGAACAATAGATGCCATACTCCTCTTTGGAAACTTTCGGAACACCAACGCACAAGAGCTTCCTGTCTTTTGCAACATATGATACGTACAAAATAATCACGACAACGATCATGTACATTCATTCGAAGTATCTCAATTTCCAAGCGAACTATGATCAAACGTTCAGAGGATTTCAAACTCCAGGAATCTCAAGTACTCGTTCCCTCAGGTGCGCAGAGATGTCACAGCGCACGCGAGTGCTCCAGCTCTACAAGCAGATGCTGCGCGAAGCATCGAAGTGGCCAAATTACAACTACAGAACGTACGCCCAGCGAAAGATCAAGTGGGTTTTCAGGGACAATAAGAACCTGGATGCGAACCGTATAGGGGAAGCTATCCAGCAGGCGCAGGAAAATTTGGCCTTGATACAGCGACAGGTAGTGGTCGGTGTCATGTATAAAGCAAATGAGCTTGTTATCGAGAAACTCCAGCGTTAGGAACAAAGATGCCATCTGTAATTGTTACCTCAAATCATGTAATAAGAAAAAATAAACTGGATAAAACAAATATTAGTTCTCTTGAGAAATGATTCTTACGTTACGGTAGAGCTATCAATCGCAGGGATATAAGAGTCGATCAGACTGTACGGAGTTCTCATCCCTTCTAATTTATTATCACAGAATGGGTAGTTTAAAGGTGAAGTTCCTCCAGTTTTCATAGCAACTCATCAGAGCTTTCATCGAGTCGCAGATGTGAAGCTGTTCCTTCGATGCCTAGAAAATGAAATCATGCTTTCGCATCAGTCTCATTCACCCCGCAATATCTGACCACGGCTCAGACCCGGTGCGGCGCACATGTTCCACCCTCCATGTCCCGTTTCCCACAACGTTCCTACCTTCACGGTCTGCGCCATTGATTTTGGAACCAAAAGCCTGGGTTCCAAGTCGAAAGTTTTCTGTGTCAGCATTTTGATGAGGACAGCTCGCAGCGATAGAATTTGTTTCCAATTGCCCCTGCGCGGAACTATTCGAGAAAGTTTCGTACTCTCCAAGACCGATGCCGAGCAAGCATTGTCATCGCCGACGATGGAGCGGAGGAGTGATTCGAGATCTGGAACCGAAATCGACTGATTTGATCGGCTGATTGTGGGGCCATCAGAAGACATGAATGCTTGTCGAGGTCCCAAATACCTTTAGCGACACAGCACTCAATTGACGGCCGATGTACCAGAAATCCTGGACACGTAATTTCGCAGAAGCTGCTTCGTGAACATAAGTCCTGTTCGCGAATCATCAGCGAGAGAGTGCGTGGTAAAAAGTGAGTTTTCAGCGATAGGAACACCCGTAGGCTGAGCAGAAGGGATCTCGGATACTCGAACTGGACACTGATGCTTGTACCTGAGGGCACAAACGAACGCGTTGATGAGTCCTATCATAACTTCTTTCTCCCGAGGAAAAATTGCGTCATAAATGTGGAGTGGTCACCTTTACGATAGAAGGGAGCGCTATTCACCATGAGCACATCCCTCTCATAGGGTTTCAAAACCAAGGAAACGATCCACATTGAAGAATCGAAAGCTTCTTCTGTTCTCAGCTCGCAGGTAACGACGTGGTCCTCGATAATCGAAGGGTAAAACTGTTGGGTGACTTCGCAGTGAACCACCACCGCTGCGAATGACCAAATTCAGTTTATTAAGTGAAAAAATTGAAAGTGAGAGAGCAGAAAGTGGAAATACAACCTAGTTTAGCAGTTAGGGGGTCTGAGTTACCGTTGAACTTCAGGTACATCAACAGAGCCATCTGTCGTTGCACTGAGTCCATGACAGAGACTTGGGCCAAAGCTCGACTCTCTCTCAAATCCGCGAGTTTGCGCAGTTTCTCCCACGGATCACTGTTGCCGTTGCTCTCAGGTGCTGCGATTCGGAATAATTCATCGGAAGCACAGGAACATATTTTCCCGGACTGGAAGACGCAGATGACATCTCCGGGATCTGAGAAGTCACCATTATCTCATTGGTTGGAAAGAGATAAATTCATTGAGAACGTAGTCAGTGAAGCTAAACAATCCGATCCCCGATGTCCTACGAAGTTCAGGTTCGACATACCGCTTCGAAATCTCGCAACAGACAGCACACTGTGCCATACCGCACGGCTTTCTCCGAAGAAGCCGTCACCGTCCGCTTCCAGAACATAACTGTCGGAAGGAGTCACAGCCAGCAGCGAATTACCAAAATGGAAAACTCGGAGAACTGGGGCGACGCAGCTACTTTCATGAATCTCCAGGGAACTCGAAATGGAATACGATCGCCCAAGGCAGCTGATGATATTTACAGAATCCGCTGGAAAAAAGATCGGATCATTTAAGATTTTCGAGCAATCCAAGCCAGTGGCAAGATTTAGAAAGTCGAAATTATTACCAGCTTTTTGCGCGATCCAGATTGCAGGGGAATGCAGATTTGCGACTCTCTCGAACTCGGCGAAGTTGTCTTCTTCTAACGAGGCTGTCCATAGCGAAGCGTCCGGCAAAGTGACCCAGGCCCGTCCTGGAACTGTTTTGATGAGGAAGGGCGGGTCAGCTGGAAAAAGATCCAATAGATTTTGCATCGTTCAGTCTTCCAGGAAATCGCCCTCAATTGAGTGACTTTTTTTATCGCTTCGATCGATCGATCGATAGTGCCTCTTATCTCGTTTGATATGTAGACGGTCTGATATTGTATGAGACTCACGCAACTCCAAGAAGCTCAAATCGTAGATAGCAAGCGGGGAAATTTCTCTCTGAGCGAGAATCTGAGCTTTCTTGCTGGTCAGAGTGACGAAAACCTTTCGCTGCAGATCCAAGGTCCACACAATGAGGAATCGTCCGTTGTGGAACGTGAATGAAACGATCTTGGCGCCTTTCGAGAGTTCGATGAAAACAGAGGGAGGCGTCTGTGAACTTCAGACAGTTCATGATTAAACAATATGTCACATCGGGAGAGATCACGATCGAACAATTCCGATATTTTCCTTCGAAGTTGAATCGAAGAGAATCGAAAGAGCAATTACTTCTCTGGCGTCCAGAAGAAAAGTGAGTTATTCGAAGCCGCAAACAAATACTTCGACAGCGCCTTTACTGCACATACGGCAGTGAACTTGAGATAATGAGGAGTCCCGACCGTCGCGGCGTCGATCTTGACGCACCCCAAACGCGTGTTCTCCTGCCTAGAAAATCAGCGAGCAATTTTGAGAGGAAATTCTTTCAAATGGTCCATGTTTCCATTCCAGGAATTCCCGCCTTACCAGCAAAGATAAAGTCCTCTGGGTCTCTGGATATAATCCAAGAACACTTTCGAACACTTCTCAAGCTCGGGAACGTGAGCCAGTTGTCTCATCCCTGCCGTGCCTTGGGGATTGAGGCTCTTGCATCAAGCCTCCAGAGAAATGGAGTCGAATGAACTGATGGACAGAAAACAAGCCATTTGAAATGTCAGCGGCGACGATGCTGTCCGTTGCTGAACGATCGAGTTTCGGTCGATCATATGTTCGCGCCGCGCTGTATTGCTGGCGGAGTCTAGATTCACTCGCGACTTCCGATCGCCAAGTTTTTGCTCAGCGAATGCTGCCCGCGTGATTTTTTGATACGTCCCATCGAGTCAGTCTCTCGAGCGATCAGAACAGGAGCACAGAAACCATCGGTGCACCCTCTTCGTTTGCAAACAGTGAACCTGACCGCGCAAATTCGCCAACGCGCCCGATAGAAGGCTGAGCTCCGATACCCGAATCGATGAACCTGTTGCTTCTCTATTCTACACTCAGACTGTCGCTCTGTCGAATAACTTCCTTTGGTGGAATCTTCCCTGATCGATTATATAGATTGTTTAGAATGAACGGGCGATTGAATTCTTAATAACAAGAACCTTCTGTGACTTTGAGCTAGGTTCTTTCTGCTCTTTGTGTTCCTCCTCACTGCCACCACCACTGCTGCACCAACTCTCCTCTTTCGTATCTGTGCGTGTGAGCGAGTGAGTGAGTGAGTGAGTTAGTGTATTTGTATGAGGAATTATCCGGTGTCTTGTTCGAAAGTCGTGGCACACTCTGGTAGGGAAGCTTCAAAGAGCATCAGATTATCTCATTGCTCAAGTTGTTCATCTTCAGTGTTGGATTTGCTCTTCGATCGAGAATTGAGCAAGGATTTCGGAAGGAAAACGAATCTACCCGGAAGCCTGCCACACGACTGGGCACAGGTCACATGATTGACAGCAATAGAGACCTTGCGATCCTAGTCGGCCGTTGATTGTGAGTTGTAATTTCGCTCGGGCGGTTTCCGATTGGCTGCTTGCAGTGTTGTTGATCATCAACATCATCAGCGCCACCAGCAACGGCGGCGGCGGAAACGAGGAGAGGATCAGGTTGTGGTGTTCGAATGTTCGAAAACGCACTCAGCTATGTTACAGCAGGTTTGTATCGTTCACTGCTCTGATGCGAAGCGTACTCCTCCAGGATCTGAAGGCCACGCTCTGTTATTTCCACTACCTCAAGGATCGACCATATGTGATGTGGCCTTGCTTTTTTCTACCATGAGATATCGATTACAGCTAGATACCATGCTGTCTCATGTGAATCCCGACTCAACTTCATGTGCCTTTTCAATTTTCGACGCTTCCTACCGGTCGTCGAACCGGCCGTAGTTCTTTGTTGAGAGCTTCGATAACTCAGAGGTGAGTGGAACAGAGAAATCGGGTTTCCAGTAGTCCGAACTTCCAGTAATTTGCACTGAGCGCCGTTCATTACTCATACGAATAGAGTGATAATTGTTCTGAGAGCCGATTACGAATTGTACATCGTTCCGACTCCGTACTTCAAGAGCCAAGGCCGTGCTGTTATACACAAAGAGTACTTGAACCGAAACGAACAAAAATTACAGATTCTACCCCCCAAACGATCACAATTTGACAATCATGTCGCAAGAAGGATTGTGCGCCGTGGACTACGTGATGATGCTCCTTCTTGAAAAGTTCAAAGGAAAAACCGAGATTGATCGTCTGGAATCCTACTTGAACAAACGTGAGTTCCCTGTGGTTTCGTGCTATATTCTTTTGATAGAAAGAATCGTGCTATCGGTCGAAAACCTAAGTTCCGGAGGTCGTTGGCGGAGTTCGCATTTAGAGAAAGCTTCCTCGAATAACTTCCCGAATAGCGACGGTTCCCGCGCTTGATTGAGAACTCTAATTATATTCTTTGGACTCGCCAGATGCTTCAGAAGACATTAAAGCCATCGTCCGATGTACAGGCGGTCTACGCGGCTTCCTCGAGAGTCAAAGTGATTCATTTACATCGGATCTGACAAACGTCTCCTGTAACGAAAGCCGCAAACCATCGAAAGAGAGCGAAGTTATCAACTGGTTCAGGGGACGTCTGAAAACGTCCCCGAGGAAAATCTTCAGCATAAGAGCCCTTGAGAAAATGGTAAAAAACGGACCTCCTGGTATAAAGAGTTATTTCGCGTTCACTTGCCCTACGCTCGAGAGACTGCAGGAATGGTTCCTCCAGAGAACACAAATCTTCAAAGAGACTCCGGGAGGAAATGTAACGCTAGTGGATAGCCGAATATACGACACAGAAGACAAAGGACTCATGTGCTGCATCGACTTTTTTGTCAAAGTCCTCGACGAGCAAGGTTGTGAAACACTCTCGGTAGATTGGGCCTGCCTCTTCAATTACGTTTTTGTGGCTGAGAATCCCGTAGTCATGACTCGCATCATGTCAATGTACGAAGAAACAACATTCGAGGATTTCTTCAAAACGAACGCGATACAGTTCGGCTTGGAAGTGCACAATGGTGAACTTCGGCGGTGTACAGATCCAGCGAATTCGGGAATAGAAGTGGCTTCATCTTCGAAAGCGACGACGGAGCGCACGGCCAGTGAGAAAGATGCGGTTTCGCTCTGCGTCGAATTCTGCAGGGAACTCCTTACCGATAAAACTCCTATGTCCGTGTTGGAGTTGGAGAAGATTTTCAACAAGAAGTCGTCGAAGAAGTTACGCGAATGATGGCAGAACAACTTAGCCAAGGAATCTTTCGAGAAGTTTCTCGTAGACAACGAGAACAGCTTTGTTCTTTCGGCTGATCGACGATTGGTGTTTCTAAGAGACGAAACTCAGGCGTCCGACGCATCTTCAGATTCATCAGCTTCGACATCGGCCGCTGATTCTGTCGAGAAGGTCGCCAAGTACGATCAGCTGCTGCATGATGTGTTCCGTGATCTTCTTGTTCTAGCCGGGAGAGAGCAGGGCGTGCATTACGTGGATGCTGTACAACTAGGCAAGTGCGCCCAGTTTTTGCCTAAATATGTTGTGAGTTATTTCTCACAAGCATACAATACCCCGCTACAGTTCTTCAAGGACAACGACACATTCCGCTTCAAGAAGAATCGTAAACACATCGGATTGGCAGAGAGAGCGGATCCTGAAGGAGGGCGATTCGAAAAGGACGCTGTTGCAACGAACACGATGAATTTCTTCATCCGAGCCTTTGCCATATTCTACAATTACGATGTGAAATTCATACCGCCCACTCAACTGGATCTTCTCACTTGTTTGATGAGTTCCACTGTCAAAACGTACATTGAGTCGAATTTCGGCTCGAACAAAAGCCCACTTAAGAACCTCTTAATGCGGTTCCCAGAGTTTTTCTCTGAGTCCAGAGCGGGGAATCTGTCCTAGAGGAATCCGACATGTAGCGTTCATCCTTTCGAGCCGTCGAACGAAATCCTCACAAATACCAAAGCAATCTGTACTTACCCGAACGAAGCTGCCGCTTTGGAGTTCTACCTTCGATCGCTCATTGAAATGAGTGTGCAATGCTATCCGGTGCCGATGTGGTGGTGTACCGCAAAGCTGAGAGACGCCCCTAGGAACGTGATCAGTTTCCTCGAAGAATTCTACCCGGGCAGAAATCTCATCAATTTCTTCGTCAAGTTTCCGGCGGTTTTTTGCTTCGAACCGGAAACCGCGGCAGTCTACCTACAAGATGGGCCTTTGACAGAAAAACACGACATTCCCAGTGCAGCATCTGGGGACAAACTCAGTTTCGAGGGCGGAGAGGTGATCCTCGGCCTCGTCGCTGGGTTATGCTCAGCGAGCTGCGGTTCGATCTCAGCGTCTTTCTTGCTCCAGATGGCCGACAAACATTTAGTTTTACCCCAAGTCCATTCAGTGATAGCCATGAGCAGAGGACACAACCATCAAGCCAGACTCTGTTCTTTACTTGAAGAATTCCCTTCGATCTTATCCCTGGACACGAAAAGAGAGGAAATCACTTTGCGATGGCCTCTACAATTCCACTCGGAATTGCAAGTTTGTCTCGAGCAAACGCTTTCCCAGATCATCCGGAATGCTGTGGTGTTCCTGGCGAACGAGACTGGTCTCTTCCCTGCTATCAGCAAAGTCTTCGATCATTTGCAATCATCGCTGGATAATTCCTTCAACATATTCGTGTCGACGCTATCGGACTTCTTGGAGTTTCTAGATAAGTTCAAAAACATTTTCCTCGTGAATGGAAGCACCAACACGATAATTGTGAAAGACTACAGCGTCGAAGTCAGATACGCGCCGGACGTTTCTCAAACGATTCTCAACGGTGGCACAGCACTAACGCACGTACAAAACTTAGCCGCGGTCTCAAGGGGGTCACCCTCCGATGTAAATCGTATCAGAACTTGGATAGAGCAGCGAAGGAAAATTATGGAGCAATGGGCTGCTCTGGCACCGCTCGTGAATAGCTTCGTAAGACAAATGGACTTGGATATTGTGACGCGGTTTTCGGCAGTGCACGCCGTGGGAGACGGCCTGAGCGGCGTTCTGAGAGAGATCGAGAGATTGATGAAAGTCAACGCTATAGAAACCGTAACCCAGATGATGGGCCTATACTGGGAGAAAAATACGGTTTTCTTTTGTGAATTGCTTGTGACGATCAACAGCGTAGCAGCCTTCATCTTGAAAGATCGAACTTGCTCTTCTGCCTCTTGTGGATGTCAAAAGTCTCAGCAGTTTGCCCGGTTCGAAGACTTCGTTGAGTTTTGTTCGTCGATCCGTCCGCATTTGGAACAAGGGCCTTTTCCGGGCGTTCTGACGCCCTCGTCATCGGGCTCAAAATCAAGCACCCCGGAAATTCTAGACAGTAAGATTACATTCTCTCTATCACAGTTCTCTTATGTATGCTTCCCAACGGTCTGAATCGAATGAGGTACAACCTCTTGCAGCAGGAACAGCGTGATCTAAATCAACTTCTTGTTTCCCAGGATTCACTCAATGGTCAGACTCTGAAGCGTCGCCCCTGAACTTGATGCTCGAAGACAAATCCCCGGAAGAGGTGCAAGAACGGCTGTTCAAACTACCGACGAACTATGCGTTGTGGGGACTGAATGTCCCAGCTTACAACGATACCTCTTGTTGGCCGAAGAATATTTGGGAACCCGAGAAAAACGAGCTCAAAGCTGAAAGTGCAGTTCCCTCAGATCGAACATTCCGCGTTTCTGCCATAGTTTCTGGATCGGTTACCGCAATCGATATTTCTGATGGAGCTCGAAAACTCCAAATCGACTGGCCCGAGGGAGCGCTGAAAATAGGCGATGAATTGACAGTGTCAGTCAAAACGCGCTCACAACTTTGAACGACAGACTCGATGTTGATTGCACAAATCATGTACACATTCATCAAAGGACCATATATTCACAATGAGAGCGTTATGCGAACAAGGTTTCACTTGACGCTCGATTTTTTTCCGATCTGACGTTCTTAATGAGTTGTACCAAGACTTCGTTCAAGAGCTTGGTGAGTTATCTTCGTCGGAATACTCAAACACTATATGTATGCTGCGAATCGCTGGAACATCCTCGTCGACAGACTTCTCGACATTGAAAAGATTAGTAGCACCGATGTGCTTATGTTCTCGTACAAGCGTTTCACCTGTGCGGTGAGTTGATTGCGTGCCAAAAGTTAGGAAGGAACTCCCGCCCTCGTGTGGAAGTTTAGAAACAAATGTCAAACATACTATATGAAGAAACTCTGTAAACTCGTTGTTGATCGTAATAAGGATAAGTTGTACCTTTCGACATTTTCTTTGTTACGAACGAGTCCGAATGCGCCCCGCGGTTCTCAGACGGAAGCGCTCTCGTTGAACTTCAGCTCATAATCTTGTTGTATAACTTTAACTTTGTTGATCTACACGCGGAGAATATATCTCGGGAATGAGAGGAATAAATCCGTGGTTTTAATATCGAAAAATTTGATCTTCCCTCGACTTTCAACCGGAGTTGCTCTCTCTGGCTCACCAATCGCTCATCGCTCACTCGGTCCCGCAATGCGCGGAGTCTTCTACTCCTCCATCGACAGAAGTTGCTCAGCTCTTTGCTCACATCATTCTAAATCTTGAGTCGCGGAGATGTTCTGGGGAGTGGGGTCGCCGCATGCTTCCCTCGTTCTTGAGCGTGGATTCAAGTCGGACAAATAGGAAACGAGAGAATTTTGTAAAAACTGTTGGGAATGTTTTGAATACCTAGCGATCTCACAGCAAGGAAAGAACCGTTCGATCAATCGTAATTGATAACCTCTCGACTGAATTTGCGTGAAGGATTCGATGACCTGAAGGGAACCTGATTCACTCTCTTCCGAGAGTCGATCTCAACATCGCATTCTCCGTGGACGCATTTTACACCCACGTAGGATCGAAGTCCCCTTCTTTACTATTATCCCCAGAACTTGGACCTCGATTCGGCGCTCTCCTAGCGCAGAGTTCCTCCGCTCGTGCCCAGAGCGGTAAAATGGGATCTTCCGGACCGGGAAATCCTATTCGATATTTGACGTCGAATGCAGAAACGGCACAGAGAGTTGATTGGACCGCAGCCATGAGTTCACAGCTCGCAATCATGATAGCTCACTCCACCGTAACCGCATCAACTGAAAACTCAATCAGCCCCTCACTCGGGGAACGTCAAGAGGCACGAAAGGCGATTCCCCCAGGTGTTTGATTGAGTCCGCAAAGACCCTCCTTTCACCTGGGCACCGATGGTTGGAGTCGATTGAACCCGTTTGTGCGAAAAGAGAATCAAAGGGCTGATTGTCTTTTGCTTACACGGTTAATCTTGCAACCAGGACCCTTTGGCGCTCCGGATTCTGATGGCCGCCGTGTGATCGCCTCGCCTCGCTTGCGGTACCAGTTATGGAGCACTTCCCACGGGAAACTGGTGGCTTTCCATAACTGGTCCATGTTCCATGATTGGTACAATTCCCCTATAGAACTGTACCATTGACTATCAATCAAGGTTTCGATTGTTAGTAGACGACTGTTGACCTGGAGCGAGTTTAACGGTGTCCACGCTGTGACCAGATCCAAGAATCTGTGGTTTGCGTAGCAAGGATGTCTACTGAGCTTCCCCCCCCCCCCCTGAACTAAAGGGGACATCTACGGATGAGAACGCACTTCTACCCTCAACCATTCGCATCTCCGCCACAACCCTCTGGCAGCGGGCCGTCGGATTCTTAAGAAAAATCAGCCGATGCGGTACCGTCCGAGTTCCCTCGATGAGACTCTCGGTTGTGTTCTTTAGTGAGATCTGGACTCACGAAGAGACCCAGAATCACGGTGAACTCACAACCGGCACTTATTGTTAGGTCTACGACAGCTCTTGCTTATATTCTTCCGCATGACATCAGATGGATCATGATCCTGATTCCCTTCGACTGTCTCGAACTGACACGCACCCAGTTATCGATGGAAGGAAACAGTGGCCGGTATCTTCAATGAAGACATCAGGCGGTCTGGAGGGGAGCTGGAGCCTACGCGTCCGATGCGTGAAGCCGGTGGGATTTTTTACGCTAAAAGATTATCATTCTCTCGGCGCGATCGTGAGGTAATTTTCAGGTTGTGGGTGAGGCTTGAAATCGGTATCGTGCATCTGTAACTGGCCATAGGGAGCGGAATGGTGATACCGTTTTGGTCTTGGATGGTTTCTAAAAATAAGGGCGTCTCATACGCCGGTTCGTACGGTATTCTTCTCGACAAGCCACGGCTGGTCATCTCTAATGGCTAGAGCGAGGATTCCTATGCAATGCATATCTTTGTGCATACCGCAGAAGGGCAGCCCGTTTATTCTTTCAAAACTTTTTAAAACCTGTTCTCATATTAGAGGCTGCCTTTATATTTGAGGTTGGCCGCGAAATTTTCCAACCACCCGGAAGCTGTCCGACTAGTGGAGGCTATCCTAGAAGGTCTGTTCCTTCAACACGACAGGAATCCCTGGAATGACGTCAAGGATGAAACTTGCTGAACCATCGGCTCATGATAAATCCGACTGAAATGTTCGAAAATAATCCGGCTGCGAGGATTCGAAAAGGGAGGAAGAAAAAAATGGTGTGAAGGATGCATGTAAATATGATTTTCATTCTCATCCACTCACATTACTTCAATGATCCAGGGGTTGACGATGGCGATCAAAACATATCACAAACTTCGACTCTACTTTGCAGAACGATCGTTTGCGAGTGGATGGGAACGAATTTTAAGAGCAAGCAGACCGGATCCTGAGCTTAAAAAAAAAACTTAAATCCTGAGCTTTGCGTTCGGTCGTGCTAAGACTCGTTGGAAGGGAAAAGTTGCTCTCGAGCGTGCCGTCTATTTTAGAGACTGTCCGTATGTCAGTGGCTGCTTCGCTACTTCCTGAACGACGTTTCCACAATCGATTTGCGAAATTTGCTCGATGTTATTCGGGAAGGAGAATATTCGGCGATTTCGGGCCCCACAGACGACGATCAGTGTCGGAAGATCGGAAACCTGTCGCTTGAGGATGCTCTCAAACCCGTTCAACGAGTTCCAGAAAAATTGGAAGTGGTTTCCGAGGAACTACAGTGTACATATATTCAAAGTATTTCAAGGATGAGTGCTCAAGGATGTGTAGAACGACAATGTCATTTCTCGGAGCCTCAGAAAAGACGTTGTCGTCGCATGTTATGAGAATCGTTTTCGAACAAA
Organism: Neoseiulus cucumeris; assembly: GCA_021527715.1. Lineage (NCBI taxonomy): Eukaryota > Metazoa > Arthropoda > Arachnida > Mesostigmata > Phytoseiidae > Neoseiulus > Neoseiulus cucumeris. The sequence goes on from JAJSRV010000097.1 coordinate 279,333, forward strand.
TCGAACACAAATTTGCGCATATTTTGCTGCACACTTTTGCTCATTCCTCGTGCAAACGGCTTTCATATTCCTAATTTTTTTATGCATATTCATTCGAGCCCTACTGATGACTCGACGGAATGGCGAGAGATGTTGTTGGCTGTTGGTTCGCTTCAACTTTCCGGATGAAAATCAGATTGGAGACTCGTAATATAGCGAGATTCACGAAGCTGCACTCATCAAGACTCACTGGTCAGAGAGGGATGCAGTATTCTCAATATAGGCCGGTGTGGGGCCAATGGATGAATAGAAGGTCGGTAGGTGGTCCACAGGTCGAAAATATGAAGGAACCATAGTTGTAAGCCCAGCAAAGTTAGATTCTGAGGGTGATTTGTCGCGGAGACGGTTTCACCTTAAGCTATTCGGGTCGATTTCGCGGCTGAGAGCATGAATCTTATTTTCCCATGAAAGGGCATCCCATGCAAGTGGAAGTGTACCAGGGCCTCAAACCTGAGCGGCCTCGTTGAGTCACTGAATACCCGCCCACAGTCTACAAGAAATTTTCTCGTGCACCACCAAAATTTTCTTATAGACTACTGGTAGTCCAGTGAACCACCGCTGGCCACCGCTGCGCTGGAGAGCCTCCTTGGTACTCAGTAGAGATCATTACCATCATCAGGTCCTCTCATATCTGTCATATCTCAGCAGCTATAGCAGCTCTAGGGAACTGTATCCCTATGTGATTGAATAGCGTTCTCCTGGAACGGGACCATTGGATAATGTACAATGTTCGTCTACTCAGAAGGATCTCTTACGATTCACAAGCTCCGTTCCAAAGGAACGCCGCGGCGTTCTTTCATCCCTCTGTTCCTAAAATGCGCATATCTAGGATAAACTATAGCCGGAGTCGGCGCGCCGGCGAGATCATTGAGTCGCCCCGATGCCAGTCCGCCATCCAGCAAAGATCACGATCATGACCGTCGTCGTTTTTCCATGTTTGCTGCCGTTTCTATATCTCCCGTTCTTCCGTTCCTCAGGAACGGCTCACACCAGTGTGCGGCATACGTTGCTCCGTCTGGCAGGAGCGGTGTTTTCATACACGTGCTTGCGTTTTTGAGGAAGCTCTCCTTTCTGTTCCTCGGTTTCCTGGATTTTAATGTTTAACTGCCGTCAGTGTTGTCGCCGTTGTCGCCGCCACCTGATGTTGTCCGACTGCTTCGATATGTTTTCGAGTTTAAGAGGCCCGTCGGCACGGAACTGTTGTCGTCTTTGTCGCGTTGGGGATGCGTCTCTGTCCCCAGAACGCTCCCGCAAGCCCCTCCGTAGTACAGCACGCTTCAACAGCTGCAGTCGTTCTGGCTTCAACTGCTAGAAAATCAGATTTAGACGTGCTGCTGTTGCTGCTACTGCCGTCGAAACCGACGACCACGACGACGACTACGACAACTGATCGTGGTGAGAGTGATGACGGCGGTGCCGCTGCTGATGGTGAACATGAAAAGAAGAAGGAGTTATCATTCGAGCAGCTGTTGCATTCGAGCGAGTCGTTGTTGTTGTTGAGATGGGGAACTGTGTGTCTCCGGAAACGGACGAGTCGTCGTTCGCGGTGTGGAACGTTGATGATGGCGGAAACCGGGTGCAACCGGGAAGGATCTCGCTCACTGAAACACAACTTGTGTTCGTTCAGAAAGGCGGCGAACCGATTCGATGGCCTCTCAGTGGACTCCGACGATACGGTTTCGATGCGGAGCTGTTCTCGTTTGAATCAGGTCGACGCTGCCCCACTGGAAGCGGCGTTTACGCTTTCAAGTGTCCACGAGCTGAGCGTCTTTTCAATTTGCTCCAAGAACGGATACAGGCACAGGCTCCAATCCGGCCAAACTCGCTGGTCGATTCTCCGCCGTCTCCACAAGAAATGCGAACCACCGCCGATTACCTCGAACCCATTTCATTGGGAGCACAAGTGGTGTCCACGGTGAACTTTGTCAACAACGTGTCCCCTGCGGTGGCCGCCGGTACAGGACCCGTTTATCAAAATGTCCCTGTCCAGAATCAACAGCAGCAGCATCAACATCAGTTGCAGCAACCACAACAGCAACAACAGATCCAGCAGCCACAACAACAAATACAACAAAATCAACAAGCTCCACAGCAGATTCAGCAGCAAGTGCCTCCATCGGCAGTGCCTGTTTCAGCAACGAACTCGGCGACGTCGAATTGTAACAAGCGCATCGTTGCATCGTTGGACTCCTTGACCGCTCCAGGAGTGAATTACGTTGTTCTTGATCTGGATCAACCGAGTGAGCCGCCCACGCCTACCTCTCCAACGTCTCCTACCCCAGCGACGATCGCACCTTCGCAATCTCCTTCACCGCCAGCACCTCTCGGCTATGCTCAAATCGACTTCGACAAGACGATGGCCTTACAGCAGATAGCAAGCCGATCGAGGACGTCGGACTCGTGATTCTTAGGAGTGGCAGGAGCCACATCAACACCAACATTGACGACATCGATAAGTTTACGAACATCTTCCCGTCCTAAGCGTGTTACCTGCGGGAAGGATTATCTTACAAGTGTTCTAGATAAGACCGTGATTATGGTCACCACAACAAGGATAAGGATGGATATATGAGTAGGAAGTGCAATGGTAACCCAAAGCGACTAAATGCTTCTCATACCTAATCTGAAGACAGTTAGTACTTCTAGTGCTGCTTGGGCTGCTCCATTGAAATAGTGATACTGCGGCGGTTACGCCTCGTGAGCTTTGAAATCTGCGAGCCCGGGAACATCCTCCATTTGAGGCTCGTCGTGGGCCGGCGAACCTTCCTCACTGTGCAGAGTTCAAATGACTCGCCCCCCAGGAAGCTCGAAAATGCGAGGGAACCGTGCAGTTGGGAATTATCGAGTAAATGCGAGAACCCTTGCTCCTAGTCGAGATTACCTTTGCTCAAAAGATACATGACAGCTCGACAGGGGCAGTGGACTTCATCTCATCTGTATACAGTACAATCATTCACTATCGTTGTTGCGTCTGCCTCAAATCCTGTTGTGTGGAACAGCATGAAGAGCGTTTCACGGATCCCGATTGATTTCCGATCAGCAAGCGCTCTGGATGTTACTGGACCTTGCTCGATAAGCCCTCGGTGCGTATGACCTCAAACTTCCGAATTTCCCGAGAGCAGCTCATTTACACCTCGTAGGACTCCGGGTTCTGCAGGGACTTTAAGCGGGGCTTGAGCTTGAGGAACGGTTTTCGGGCTCGTGGTTTCTTTTCGGATCCTGCTTTCCCGTCGTACGCCCTTTAGCATGCGCGTGCTTGTGAGCGGCGGCTTCTGTGAGTGCGTCGAGACTTCTGTTTATTTTTGCTACATCTTCATATGCATCAGCGCAACAACGGGAGGAGCGTGAATTGGAGGAAGTCTGCGAGCTTTACGGAAGGAGTCGTCAACTACAACATGAACTCGAGTGCCGAAGAGACGCGTAGTTATTTGAAGTATACCGAGCGCTGTCATTCTGTGGCTGTTGCGGCGACGGAATCTTGTAAATGCTTGAGAAATCAGAATTGATTCTCTGGTCCTACCATTTCTCCGAGCTTGCAGCTATTCAGTTCAACTTCATCTCAGTTATATTCCATACCGATAGAGCTCGATTAGAGCGTAGATGTGTTACATAACATTGCGTTCTAATTTCAAGACAAAAAAAGAAGAGCTAATAGAAGACTGCCATGCGGAAGGTAAGGGAAAAACGGAATTCCACCACAGAATTCGACACACTGCGAAACACATTCTGGAGTGTGAGGCCCAAACGACGTTATGTGAACAGATCGTTTAGATTTGTGATAAGTTACCGAAAAGTTGAACGGCCTCGTGGGGAATGGGTCTAAAGATTGCTGATTACGACAGTTTTGCATTGGTCTTGAAAATCGGGCATTAATCCTAGATCACGGACGTGGCTTCGCAGCGAGCTCTCGGGAATCATGAAATAGTCCATATTAGTTAGAGTGAGACTCGTTGCAATTGCGTGAATGTGCCGTTGTTATCCTTTCAGTCAGAAGGCTTTAAAGTCAAGTTGTGTCAGTCAGGAATCGCATAGCATTTACGTTGATTGGTATAGTGAGCAATTGAAGTGACAGGAATCGTAGGAATCCTGCAAGTGAACATTTTAGATCAAGCCCTGTTTTTCATCAAAGCGGTTGCTTTGACGGCTGCTAACGGGCTGAATACCGCGTATGGTCATTCCTGTCATGAGACGAGAATGACCGCCGAATTTATCTGCATTTCACAACCCGATCGACTAGTTCCGAGTTCGGAACGGATTCCGTTGGAACCGCAACGCAATGTTATATTCGAGTCGTTCAGGGTGTGCCTCGCGTTGCGATGAAAACTGGGCTCTCAAGAAGATCCCTTTTCATTAAAACTAAACTTGCCATTCGAGTCATTGATTTGCTGCCAATGGCTACACATTGAAGAAGCGCTGGTTTGTAGTGAACAAGACTAGAACTCGTACGATGTAGGTATTCTGTGAGTGTTCAGTAATTCCTGTGAGAAGCAGCGGTAGCTACGGGGAGCTGGAGCAGACAGAATTGTGACAGAATTGAAAAACGGCCAAAGATTTTCGTATGCCAAGTGCCTCTCCAATATGTCGAAAGCTGTGGATATCGACAAGAGAATGATGTACAGGGATGAAATAGGAAAGAAGGACGTCGGAAAGATTTATAAATATTATATACATATATATACATGGATACAAAGGAAAGATATATATATATATACATAGCATGAATCCAATCAACAGTAGACCGACACCCTCGAGCGCTGCAGTAGCTGTGAGTGGAAAATTCACGAACGTTGAGGTTCGCTCTCCCAAATTGTGACGGGTGGCGTGGAAACGACCGCCGAGGAATATGACGTCGGTTCAAAACTACATACAGATATACATTCGTCATCATATAATTACAATAAAACCTAATGTAACGAAGTATATTATTTAAAAAAAAAGGAAAATTATTGACAACAAATCTATTCGTCTCATTTTCTCCGTGGTTCTGAGAACTTTACGAAGGGAAGCTCACGATGGTATTGGAAAGTCACAGCGTGTTGCTTCGAGCAAACATCTGTCAAGGCTCAATCGTCATTGCTCGCTGTAAAATCTCAGAAATGCATTATTCTAGTGACCCCGGTCACCTCGAACGAGTGGACTTTGCCCTACTCTGCTTGTCGGCGCCAGCGTAGAGAAACTACAATTCCTAAGAAATGGTTAGTTAGTCATGCTTTGCTTCTTTGGTCACGAATGACACTAGTAGACACCACGAAATTCAGTCTCTAGCCAGACAAAACAAGTTTTGCAGTGTGAAGCTAGGAACGCGGTCTACACGTTCGGAGAACAAGGGAGTACGTGGTTTTGTGGCCTACTCCAATATTATTCAAAACTCAATGTGTTTTGGAAAGCCTGCCGATAGGTCTACAAATCCACCACAAACCTTAATCAACTTTTTTCGAAATTTGAAAAGCAAACTGACGTTAAAGACCATGTGACGAAGAGGATTCCCGAGTAGCGACTTCCCGACATGAATCAATCTACACAATCTTCGAATCACGGGTATATGGGCGGATTATCCCTGAAGGGAAATTCACCATAAGAGATATTTCGCAAGCTGGGCTGGAATCGACAAACTTCGGGTATTCCCTCGCGAAGAATAACACCGAATCCATCAGAAAATAGCTCGAGTGATATGAATTATATCCCGAAAACAATGCACAATGCGGGTCGCAACATGGTCCAAAATCAATTGAAACAACCATTTTTATTCGACATGAGTCTAATAATGAACTTAGCAAGGAGCCCTTTGTGAACTTCAATATTTACAACATTATGTACACTGCATCCTAATCCGCGTAATAGTGGATATCCTTTTCCGTTCGTTCCGATGAGTTGGAAACTTATTTTCAGTCTATAACGTATGCTAATCTCAATGGGTGATGATAAAATAATCGTAATAACGATAACACAGTCTGAGCATTTTGAAACATCTCATCTTGAAGGCAAGATTCATGAAAGTGTCTCCGAACAAGGGGAGGAGAAAAACTATTGAGAGAAAAATTGAATACATTAATCGGCATCTCGAAGGTAAATGAGAAATAAAGTAATCATCGCCATACATTACACGTGCCTTCGCAGTACCTGCCGATAGGAATCGAAATAATACTACACATAGGATGTACGCTGCAGGTGTCAAGTGCTTGGTTCAAGCACGTACTCTTCCATTGACAACCAACGGCTCATAATAAAGTAGGAAATCCATCGTTTGCAAACTTGAATGTTCAGGTGTGCCTCATATCTCAGTATTGACTTTGTGACAACGACGCGAGAGAGACTCCCTCATCAACAGCAATGGCACTTGTTGTGGTAGTGGTGTTTTCCTCGACGTAATAACACGGTCGAGTGGATTCCAGCGCGTCCCATTCATCAAGTCAATCAAAAACTCTTCCTGTAACACTTCGAGACGGAATCCCACATCAAATGTACAAATTCAAAGTGTTTACATTGTTGTCGCTCCTGCTTTTCTTGACTCGGTCGTCACCGCCATCGGGAAGCTTATCCGCGCAACGATTCCACACGAGTGGCAGCGTCAGACGCCGACTCTGCTACACTCGAATTCTAGCTGTACACAACAAAAACTTGAGACTAAAGCATCTCAATTCGCGGTGAATTAACTAACTGATGAGTGGTTTGCTTCATGGCGCGGGAAGATCCTTGTTGAGAAAGTCATGCAAGTCCGCTGGCAGGGTAGCGATCAGGTCTTCGAGTCTCGCTCTCAGCTTACACATAGTTTCCCTTGAAATGTTATTTCGTTTGTCTGCTAGTTCGAGTTTGGTTTTCAATTTCAGCACCAAATCGATAACCTCCACCTCGTCTCGGTTGCGAGCCCATCCCAAAAGATTCGTGTCAGAGATAACTTCAATGTGGAGTTTTTCAATATTTTCAGAGACCTGGAATTGAAGAAGCGATTAAATGACCACCAGAAGCGAAGGCCGTCAGCGCGAATTGGATGAGTTCATCTCTCAGAAAAGAAGCAGAGGAATAGACTCCACCTTGGGGAATCGCCACAATGGGAACACCAAGGAACGGAAAGAGAGCGATGGACAAAGAAATCGGAACAGAGGTCAAGTACGCGAAGGAATCTAACAAAGAAAGCGAATAGCGGGCAGTCCGAAGCGTCATAATCGCGGAGCCAATGAAAACCAAGAATGATCCGAGTCATACTGGACCGGTTGAGACCGAATACACGGGAAGATGCGTTTCACATCTATACTTTTATTCACTCTGAATGTGAACGATATCTCGCGAATGCCCATAACAAGAAATAAGGCGAAAACGATGAAACACAGTATCCCCACACAAACTTCCGGACGAGAACTCTCCCGCCCTAAACCTTGGCTTAAAAAAGCGCATCTTGCCCAGTTCCTGCCCTTGCCTCTTTCCTTTCTGATGCTTTCGATTCAAGTCATGTGTTCTTTCGGGTCGAGAATTTCCCAATCCTCAGCGTTAGGGTCGCTGTTGGTCAGAGTAGCATCTTTGTGGATGTCGCCCTCTTGATCACCTACCTCCCGGTGTCGGGTCTGGTACCATCCGTGGAAATTTCTGGATCTGAAGAATTTCCGGTAAAGCTCCGCCCATTCTCCTTTAATGCCAGTTGTGAGCTGCGGACCAGCCGTATCGAGCGTTGCAATAAAATCATCGGGATTGAAGGGTTTCAGGAGAGGCGTGCCTTTATAAGGTGAAAGGTTTTTCTGCAGCGGCATCAAGGATGCCATGTAGCGTTCCAAGGGAATCATGAACGACTGGGTCAGTTCCAAGAAGTATCTGGAAGAAAAGAGAGTCAAGATGCTTCGATGGATTCCCACGATAGCTTCGGGCCCAGAGCCAAATGACAAAGCTGAGAGTCCCGATCTTGAAAGATGAGAACTCTTCTCCTGCGGAAAAGAGAGCTCCGACATACTCACCTCCGCAGCAAGACGGACTGTACTTCAGTGGGTCTCTTGAGCTGAATGCCTTTCCAAAGATTTTTCAGCAATGCTTTGTCCTTCCGCAAGAGGGGCCTGTACTGTGTGAAGACACCTGTCTGAGTATCCAGTGTCTTGAGGTTCGCAGCTCTCTTCGTTTTCGTGGTGCTGTATTTGGCACAACAATCGATAGTCGAGTAATCATCTCCAACTTTAATAATGTGCGGCCAGTGTTGAAACGTCTTCGTGAAGAAGGGATTTGTGACCTGGAACGACACGCAGCTTAGCTATCATCTCTCTCAACATTCGCGATATTCGGATCGATCAATGATGGAAATGGCAGTTGACACATGATTTATAGGCACCGAAGAACAAGCGGGACGAGGGATCCCGTGAAGAAGGAAATCTCACCCCTAGGATGACCGCCGGCAGGCAATTTTCCCGACACGTGTACTCCTTGAACTCCGAATCGTGTATAGTGAAAAAGGGTCGGTAATCCGAGGAGAACTTTAACGGCCAAACAAGGGATATGAGCGCTTGTACCAACTCGGCGCAGATGCATGGTGAGGTCGCCATCACGATAATCGGTTCGCAAGTAATCACCAACTCCCACAACAATTGGACATGGTTTAAAATGGGTGCGAGAGCCCGAAATACGTCCGGTTCGTGCACTGATGACAGTATCACGGCATCCTGGGTACATTTTTGCAGATGCAGGTATGAATTCGAAGACTGGAAATCGAAAACATTCACTGAGTTGGCAACAATGAGCAATTGATCGGTTCTCCCCTGCATCCATTCACGGCTAAGACTCCAGAGATCGAACCTTAAAATTCGGAACTTTGGACCTTTGCAAATCTCGGGCAATGTTTCGACTCCCTCGTTCTTTTCTGTACGAGGATCGATCATGTCCTGATTGTTTTGCCGTCGTTCGCGCCCGATCGGAAAGTCTGTTCACGTTCTATCAAGTTATGGCCAAGAGATTTCTGAACGCTTTATTAGCAGGAGATATCCTCTCGCACCGAACAGATGTATAGTCGACGTACCGACGACTTCACGTGTGTGGTGCCTTTCGCCGTCATTGGGAGAGAAGAAACTCACCCACGAAGTGGAATGGAAAGACGGCTCGTCAACCAACTACACAGATTGACCAAACGAATCAACGACCGACCAGCGTCGTCTGTGGATTGCAAGAGCGACAGCATTCCGCGTCGTTTTGCTTGCATCATTTTCAGCCTTCTTGGCTGAAGCTTGGCGCTCGTTCCACTCAAGGCTAACGCCACACAAAGAACTCTTGTGCGAAAATTTTCGGGAATTTACCGTTCGTCGAACTGAACGTAGGTAATTCTGAGCAGCAGCGCGATCCAGACTTTCCTAGGATTTCAATTCTAGAATCGGAACGAGGGTTCCGGTTCGTCGGAAAGGAAGCTGAGCATCATGGGACGGAATATCTGATTCGCTTCGCATGAATAACTTGATCACGATTCTCGCCTCATATTCTTCTAGCATAAACGCTAGAATTCGTTACAGACCTGAAGCTGACTATCGACTTCCAAAGGAATACTGCACTGCATGACAACCCCATTTAAGGGTAAAACGAGGTCTTTTCCGGGCATCGGCGGGGTCCATCGATCTATGATATGACACGCCGTCTCCAGTGATTCGAGGCCATTATCGAAGAAGTCGGGTGCCACTAAAGCGACTGCTTTCCGAAAGAAATTCACTAAAGGCAGATGGGTGACGAAGACAACGGATTTTTGGAAGTAGCCTCTTCGAATCGATGGATCTTTCACCTGTAACAGCAAAATCAATCAGCAAGCGCATTCGAACCGGAGCTTCATGAACAGTATTATATTATTCCCGTATTGATAACGTGTTCCGCTCCCATTTCCGATGCGAAACGCATAACGATTGATTTCTGACTCGGAGCTATCAAAGTGGAAGTTCTGATACCGGGCGATGGAGGAGCTTCACAAAATCTAGCACGAAATGAACGTCAATTAGCACAATGCGGGGAATGTAGGTCGCCTCAATGAGACTCATGCCCCGATCCCGAACGCTCCTTCCGACAAGCGTAAGCCGAGTAATACTACGGAATCATCGCAGTTCCGCAAGAAGTGCGATAGACCAGACATTACGTAACATTTCCCATCGGTGGAAACATCCGTAAGCAAGCAGGTCGTCGCTGTTCATGGGAACTGTTCGACTGTGACGCCACGGCAGCCGCGGCTACTAAACCACTTTAGTGGATGGCGCGCGTCAGCGGATGGCTCGCTCATTGCGGTCACTCGAGGGACGTAGAGGCTGTCAGTTCTGGCCACAAGATTTTCCGGGAGCGATAACAGCGCACTGGTATAGCCCGTCCACCTCGCGAAGCTCTTGAGCAATAGGGTCTTTCCAAGTACTGTCCGAAACCGGATCGAGCGTGTCACGGAAAGTAAAGAGGATGGAGCTGCTGGAAAGCGAATTTGAGCTTGTCATTGACTAGACTATCTTAGCGGCTCACCTGTCGGAAGTATGCGAAGCCGTACAGATACTGGGTCTCGATTTGTAACGCTGGGGGCACCATCAGATTGAATTCCTTCTGATCCTCCGTCAACTTGTGCTGTTCTTCGCGACGAATACGAAAGTGGAACTGGGTATCGCCCATACAGGCTGAGTTGCTATCAGGGAAAGCTAGGTAACAAATATTGAGCTTTTCCTGCTCCGTTAGGGTCGCGCACGGTGGATAGACGTTTTCTATCGCTTGACCCAACTCGAGATCGAATGTCACTACACAGATACAGTGCAGCCACTGCGAGTACCGCTCCCATTGCTGTTCAGAACTGCTCAGCGTACAGGCACTTAAGGGAGGTGTGAGCAAAGGCAGCGGATGGTCGGGTGGAGGTCGGAAATCATCCAAAGCCAACTCGTTCGGCCGCCGAGGTATGTACCTCATCTCCTGCAGCTCCATTGGAGATGTGGTTTGGCAGCAGGCGCACGATGGAAACGCCTGTGGAAGAGTAATCAAAGGAAATTAGGGGTTCATGAGGCTGTCATAGAATTGCGAATCATGCCCATATATTGAGGAACATTGGATTGGTCAGCCAGGTTGCGAGAATGGAGCACGATTGTTCAACGGCGTAAAATGCATCTCGAGAGGATTTGCGGGGAACCAAAATCAAGCGAAGGTCTAAAATTAGTGCTCTTGGAACTTCAGGAAGGATAGCATCAGCCCGCTTTATGGCGCGCGGACCCTGACCGGATTGCTACTTTGGGCCGTTCGCCATTATCTGACGAGCCAACTAATCCTCTGGAGTAATTTCAAGCAGTTTGGAGCATCAGGACCTTCCCCAAAAGTTCCAAGGAGCTTCACCCTCAAGATGTTAAAGACCTTCTCTGAAGGAATTCGCAAGGGTGAACTGACTTCAAAGCATGAGGCAACAGAGCGCCAAGAAAGCGCTGTCCCTCGAAAGATCTTTACTTTGTTAGAACCAGGATTCACTGAGGCATGGCTCAAGGCCTCCATTAAAACGAGTAGCTCGCTTTTGATTTTGATCCAAAAACACTTCCGTTCCGTTTGGGATTGTGCGTCGTTAGAAGGCTTCGACAAAATGTTGCCAGGGAATATTCATGAAGCAACGAACTCGGACAGGTTGAGATGCGTACGATGCAATCAGTGGTTATTCGGTCGTTCACGAACAGAAATGTTATGAAATCACAAAAGCTGTTGTCGCGTCGTAAAAGATTCCATCGAGCAACTCTAGGTGTTTTGGCACAACTCACCTTCCTCGCCAGGGATGGCATCAAGGTATCAGAAATCCAGATCGATCCGAGAAGAGAGGCACAAACGATTCCCACTCATTTTGGAGAACCATTTCGAACTCAAAGAACGATCACTACCAGAGAAACACATGTGCAAGCTAGCGATTCGACGCAACTTTTTCTAGACGCTACCGACCAAAATCAGATTTGGTAATCCTGAAGCCTACACCAAGTTTCCTGGAGAAACCATGAAGCCTACGCAGAAACTACGATGGTACTGCGGAAAAATATTGCATCCAATGCTTTTCCTTCTGCTGTTGCTGATGATGCTGTTGGTGGTAGTATTAGTGATGGTGGTGCTGCTGTCGCTGATGATGATCGACGCTGCGGTGGTGGGAGGAGGGAAGAAATTCGAACCAACGGGGGAATGAGAGAACGGTCGTCCTTTGTAAAGAGGAGAACGTGTGTTAACCGAGGTGAACATCCGTTCCGAAAGAACGGACGGTTAGAAATGACGAAACTGAACTTCGTCGACGCGATCATGAAAACAATGATGACAATGATCTATGTTGCGCGCCCCATCCGAATCAAGCGGAGGCGGCCAGTAGCGCCCAATTTTTACGCTCTGAACGTATTATGGTTATGGTTATATTGATTCATATAACTTTTGGTTACTATATAACAGAAGTCATATCCCATTCGTATCTGGGGCGATTTCTCAGCAGATCTGTCGGGTCCCCTTTTCCCATCGTTCTAGTAGTTCCTTCGTTTTTTCTCAGCTCACCGACATCTGGATCTCCCTGGAGCCCTAGTTTTCTCGGGAGGTCCTCTTCTTCGAAGTGATATGGGGTGCATTTCATTAGCACGTCCCGGACGCTCTCTTCCTCCATGCCACACTGTACACAGTATGGATGAATTTGTTGGAATCTACCACGGTATCTTCGAGTTGGGAGCACCCCCGCTCTCGCAAGTGCGAGCAGGCCGCTTCCTCTCTTATTATCATATACGCACCTCTCTTCGTTGAACCTCGTTTTTCTCATTTGAAGCAGGTGTGCACAACGACCACCATCTCGCGGGCCACTCGACCGCACCCAGATTTTTGGCGGACACTAATTAATATCCGATTTGCGGAAACAGTTCAAAAATGAAAATCTATTTCACTTCATAAACTCATGGTGGGTTCATCATTTGCGGTCATGGCCTACTTTATAAACAGACCTCTTCGACATTTGACTTCAACGCTGTTTTCTAATCACGGAGTAACGTTTGCGCCAAAGAGGCAAACTTTCACATTTGCATCCCCGCTTGAGAGATAGCAACGAGGAAGAGCGCGCACTCCTTCCCGCATGTGAGTACCAGGCGGCACAAGTGCGATTCTGAAGAACCGAGGTATCCATTTACTTTGAATGAGGTGGTCGATGAGCTAAGACTGCAATCTACGCGGTTGGATACCTCGACGGCATCTTCCGAGCAAAAACCATCCGAAATCTCGTGACTCAGCTCTGAAATGCGCCACAAATCATCCCTGTGATAGATACTGTTTCCCTTCCCGAAAATGTACCTGAGGAATCAGAAAGACTCCGCAGGCTGCAGAAAGAGTCGCGTGATGTACACTCCCGTTCAAGAGCAGCGGTTCCTGAGAAGGAGTGCTGGGACCCCTGAGGGTGCGCTTTCCTAAGTCTCTCTAGTCCTGGCTCGAAAGTTTAGTGAGCTTCCTGTTCCCTAATTGGCCGCACGCGAAATGCCGCCGCGGAAACCTCCCTGGAGATCTTGCCCGCAAAAAAATTATTTCCGCAATCAAAAGGTCAATGAATCTGTGCCATATTTCGTCACAATGTTTCATGTAATGCAAGCACCTCTGGAGAAGTTTTCAGAAAACCATTCGGAAGCAAAAATATTGGGGGCCCGAGACGGGAGATCGGCCCCCATGGGGATCCCGGAAGGTGACGAAATCGGGAACCGCTTTAGTAGAGGGTCCTCGTAAGCGTTCCTGTCGGAGCACACTCGAGGTCGCTCCACAAGCTGAAGCGAAATGAGGTCCGGGTCCGTGAACCTCTCTTAGAATCACCTGAATAAGTTTTTTTCGTTAATATGATTCATTTTGGGGGCCCTTCGGAGGCGTAAATCGGCTGGAGGGGGTCCTCGGACGGAAATAGTTCAGGAGCCACTGCTTTGCGGAGGTGATCCTCAATTCAAAGCGTCCGCCATGATATTCTTATTAGCCCAGGACATAAAGCCTCCGGGTGCTCACTGAGCTTGAATTGCTTCTTATTTAGCGGTATGGTGAGTCGTTTCGCAATGTGGGAATTCTCGAAATTTCATCCCCGTGTTCCGAGTTTTGACAGACTTCTGGAACAGAAAGAACGTCGTTTTCGCGTCTCCAAAACATGGGGCATGAGACTGCATCAGAATGACCAGTTATGGAGGGCATCGCCGCTTGCCTCGAATGCCGCATTTTCTCGCGTGTAAGACGTGCTACCGTCTTCTTCGCACAACATGATTTCTAGAATATGAATGAAGGGGTACTGGTTCTATTGGAACGATGTTCCTAGTCATCATAATGCAACAACTCAGTGACCATACGTGCGAACAGAATGCAGTCATTTTATTAAAGAAGTGTGAACGAATCAGAATGCAGGGGGAGTATTGTAGATAGGATGAGCTATTCATGGTTGAGAATGTGTCACTATAAATTTAATATAACATGTATCCGAAAATCAATCGTTGCTGATAAATTTATGAGCACAAACACCGACTTCTGTTGCTGAAACATCATTTGATCCTCTCAAACTTGTTGCCAAGGCTTCATCACGTAGCGATCAGGTGTAATCATCGACATAGCGGTTCGGATTTATCCATGGGCTTCGGAAGATCCTTTGAGTCAACTCAGGGAAGATATCATCATTCATCCTCGGCGGTAAGCGCTGTCGAGGCTTCGTGGGTTTTGCTTGAAAATGACTTCACCGCACGAGACTCGGAACGAATCCCGCATGGTCGCGAGTTTTCCTATCCGTGCAAGGTTTCATGTTGACTGAGCGAGTTTTTTCCGGAAAACGACTTCACTCACGTGGAACGAACCTAAGGCCTCTCTCTGGGATGCGTCGATACATGCTTATTAAAATCATCTCGTCTAGAGAATGAGGTCCCGCATGGGCCGCAGAGAAATTTTTTCTCGCGGGTGTGGATGAGTTTATGCCGGTTCAAGTTTCCCGTTGTCCTAAACAACTTTCCGCACGTGGGACATGAATATGGCTTCTCGCCCGTATGAATACGAAAATGTTTTCTAAGCTCACTCTTGTACATGAAGTCTTTTCCACAAGAAGAACACCGATGTCGGCCCTCTTTCCTATGGATACGCTCGTGTCGTTGGAGGCTAATTTCGTCAGCGCACCTCGGAGGGCCTTCCGTGAATGAATACGGTTTGCCGCCACCGTTTCTCTCCGAATGATTTTTCAAATCAACGGTAATGACGAACTTTGTAGAGCTTTCGTTGCGAGTATCGCTGCCGGAATCTGTTTTCTCCGGCGAAGTCTCGTCATCCAGATTGTCCAACGCCTTAATAAACTCCTCGGGATCGAAGTTGTCTTCCAAGTCCCCACAAGTGTCCACTTCCAAAAAGCTCGAAGGAAATCCATCGTCGAAGGGGTCCAATGCGTTAAGCTTCATGTTTCCTTTTGTTGAGAGGAACCTTACGCCCGCGACCCTCAAAAGCGGCTTTTTGTCATCAATTCCTTGTCTGCCAGAAATGATGGAGTTCCGAATTCCTCTCGGAGATCCTGATTCTCTTCGATTCAGCTTCACCGTCCCGTTTATTTGGTGTGAGTCTCCGATGCACTGGCGACTAATGGTTCAAGAATGGAAATACTGGTTCAGGATTAAAGAAACTTCCGAAATAACGTGCTGGATATTTTCCAGGAATCCAACCATGTATGTAGAGTTCACTCATATCAGCTGGTGATATCACACGTGCGCGCCGTCAGACGTGCACGCAGCCAGCTCGTCCTCTCCGGGATGCTGGAATCCGGAGACTCTTCTTCCATTCGAGTTCGGACCCGGAAATCCCCGGTTCTGGCCATTTCGATTCGCGTAGAACATGCGAATGACAATTGGGCAACGTGAAGTGTTCAAAAGTGTTCTCAGAGTTGGATTGGATTGGATTAGATCTACCAATTTCAGTGTGGTCCTCGGCGACGCTATCGAACAGCTCGGAAAATCTCAATTAGGTCGAACTCGACTCCAAAATTTTGCGACGCTTAACTTCCAGAACTTGAAAACTGGGCAGCTGCTCAACTTATTCGGCTTCACACTGGCACCGCCACTAATATTTCTCAAACGACTGATTTTCTTTCCTCAAGTTTGTTGGGCAGACATACTATCGGTGACAGGGAATCTCCCATCTGCGACATGTGGCTTTCGTCGTCGTTAAGTGGCAGTAGCATGAGGATTCGGGCCGAAGTTTCGATCTTCCTTTAGATGAGTCCTCAATGCGATCACTCCTCTAGTGAAGTACCATATCTACTACTCTAATATAAGAGCGTGCTCTTCTATTTTTCAAAACCTCCGGGGTGCGCTCTAAAATTCGAGGGTGCTTTTCCTGTCACTGAAATGAGGCTCAAAGGTTCCCAAAATCACTTGGATTGCTTCACTGTGGGTCTCGATGGTAGAACAGGTCGGAAACTGAGTTGAATTCGAGAAAAAGACAAGGCATGGTTCAAAGAAAATGGTCAATATCATGGATTCGTAAAGATAGCTTTATTTATGTCTGAAATCTCCTTGATTTCAGCCTCCTTAATTACGGCCCACAAGTTTGCTTCCAATCTCCTTCGTCCGGAGATACAATCGTGTAATGTTGAACGTCTCGCCCCAAGATTCCGCGAATCCATCGCGGCTTGGCGGGTGCTCCTCTATCAGATCACGACAAGACAATAATGGTAAATGAAACTTTCCGATTTCGCACTTGGAATACATGACCGTCGAGTTCGTAGGTTCGCGCAGATCATGTCGCTTCAGGAAGGTCGGAGAATTCATTGAAGGTAGCACAAATTAACTTCCTTTCATCTTTCCGTGAGGCTCTCAAAACCCGGTACTAACGATTCATTTGCTGCTCTATTGAGAGTAGCTTGCAGATTGATCTTAGAGAGACGGGTACGATGCTTAGACTTGGGAAGCTTCATTATTGAGATCAACTGTTCGCAAAGATACTTCTCCCGAGCATGGAGATATATCGTGCTGCACAGACCCACTTCAGAATTAAAGCCTCGAAGCTCAGCTGCGCGTGAAAACGGCCACAGTACCGCGCGTTATATAATAGACGCCTTCGATTTCGGGACCAGAAAATCGTGTACAAAAATAAGAAATATCGAAGATATCTCTCACTTCGCCCGTGCGAGGTCCGCTAGCGCTGAATTTGGGCCACCAGGGAATAAAAGCCGCACATTCCTGCCAAAGAGCTTACACTGATAGAGGAGGTTAACCGAGTGGAGCAGACGGAACATGAAGACAAAGCAAGCGGGGAGGATTTGAATGATCTGCTGAGGGAATACGACAAGTTATACACGGCCCTTCGGCGATTGAATTTCCGACTGTCGATCGCGAAGCGTAATCGGTCGCTTCGACGGTTCCGGTGATCTTTAGCGAAAGGAACTGATCCAACGGCAAAATTTTGGTTTAGCAACGGTATCGCATTGTAGAGGAAACGCATGCGGAGGGAATGCCGCAAACCGGATAAAATGAGCGCGAATCAAGACCGATGAAACAACCTTATTCCGACAATCCTTGGCACCAGATGAGCCGGAGATCACCTGATCCTCATTCATTAGATAAGTTCCAAATTAGGACGAATTCACACTTGTTCAATTCGGAGGTACGTCCGCACTGAAAGCACCCGTTCAACGCGATTGAACGGAATCGCGTCAACTGGGTCCCGGAGAGTCTATTTCTGGGTTGGGTCGCAATAGATGTCGCAGCTCCGGATCGTTTATCATGTCCGCTTCCTTCGGAACCTGCACACGAAGACAATTTCAAAGAGGGTCGGAGAGAATGAGAAGCATGGAGAGCAGATCGAGAACGGCACCAAAGAGTGAGATGATACTACTCCGTGCTAGTCCGTCTGACCTGGGCTGATAGTAAAGCTTCACTGTCTTATGGCAGATGGCAGATTGATCGGGCTGTACGGAGAAAGTGCGATCGCGCAGCTTGTGGACAAGCTGTCCGTCGACGTTTCCGGCCATACGGTTAATTCTACCGAATTCCTTCACCGAAGGAATATCCACAACCATGTTTCGAATTCACGAACCTCCTCGAGCCGTTCCTGTAGATCTGAAACGGAAAAGGAACGGCGAACAAAAAAAATATCGAGAATTTTTTTTGGAAAAAGAGAACTCATCTGGTCAGACTTGTGTGCGATCGATCCTTATGAAACTGGCAGGGAGCCTGAAGTATTCTCTTAGGTAGAGGCCTACCTTTACAGAATTAGAATATGTGTTCAAGTTTCCTCACAGGAAGGTTCGCCAACCCGACCAGGCGCGAATCCTACGCTGATCTTGGTTCACGACTCCTGCGTTTGCTTCTTCAACTCGCGAATCGTTAATTTCTGCGGCAGTACTCAAAGGCTGCGCTTCGCCAATGCTCTTCCTTCGTACCCTTCTCTCTTAGCCTTCTCCTTGTCGACCCTGTGCACAAATCCCAACTCAGAAGTAGAAATCAACCGCGTACATCGCGCCCGATCACTTCGAACGGAGACGTAAACAAAGCGTATCGAGATATCCCAGACCCGCGCTGTTTTCGAAGCCATCAGTGTGTTTACGTTGAGGGATTAGTCGGCGGGCGCATACTTTATAAGAACCCCAAACCCCATTCGGAAGTGTTCTCCTCAACTCAACCACTAGAATACCTCATCTCCAAACTTCCCAACAAGATTCGAGGCGATTCTAGTCAGCAGAACCAGATGCATGGACAACAAAGCTTTTCCGGACCGAGATATTTGTTTTTCTCGAATTCCGCGCCAAAAAAAAAATGGAACTTGCTTTCCGAATTTCGTGCGTAGAGTTTTCGGAGTACGCGAAGGTTCGGGTTCGGAACGAATAAAAAAGAAATCGATTTCTACACAGAAGGGTCCCCATAAGAGTTCGACGTTAGCTATGTCTAAAATTGAAAAAAAATACGCCGGGTGACCGACAACGCTCTCGTTACTCCGCTTCGAGAATGCACTTGACGACTGCAAAGTGGACTGTAACTACATGAACCAAAGCCGGTCCTGACGGATTTTCAGGTAGTCGGCACCGAAGAGTGAGTTGATACTACACCGTACTGGTCCGTATCAACTCACTCTTCGTTGCCGTGTGCCTTGAGCTCTGCGACGCCGCCGCTTTTATTCCGCTTTCCCGCAGCAGCTACGCTCGCATCTGTTCCTCAAAAAATGTAAAGAGCTCACTCCCCCAATCTGTGAGTGATGAGACTGCCATAGCGGAGTCCAAACTGAAGCTTCAGGAAGTCAGTTACGATCGCAGTTACAGGAGTCACGAAAAGTTCGCGGATGAGTTCAACTCGGATATGGCCCACGTCGTTGATTAAATTTCGGCGAAAACTCCCTGAGAGGACTTGACTCAAAAACGTCGTGGTCAGTTACATCTGGATAGAGTTATCCGAGGGGGTTTATATAAGGCGTGGAAGCTGTCGATGGAATCAACTTTGAAAGGATGCAATGAGGCACCACTGTAGCACTAATAACGTCATAGTTGCGTAGTTTCAGACGTCACATAACGGGAAGGATCCGAGTTGGTGGACGACACTCGCGTCAGAAACTACGAAGCAGCTGATGATGGGGCAGGCGAGATTTCAAGCGGATCGGACCTTTCCTTCGGACACTTCCCGTAGAGCTCAATGGTACACAGACGCACACATCGAGCCGTTTATATTGGGGTAGGGATGCCAAGAGCCCTTGTTTCGAAGTTTCAAGATCATCCGCATGATGAGCCACGAGCTCTCAACGCTCGCGTCGATCGTCTCTCCAGCTTTTCCCGCATCTAGAATTCTACCCCATTTACTCTAATCGATTATAGAGGGCTCCGTTCGGCGCCCGCCGGTCCCGTATGACAGACAGAACTGAGCCTCGCGAAACATATACGGAACAACTCGTTTTTGTGAGAGAAGGAACCTGCTCTTTTTCTCTGTATTCGGGACTTCCGGAAACGCAGACACAAACAGTTTTTTGAGGCATGTCTAGGGGCCCTCCATCCTGGCGCTCAAGTAAGGCGGGACAGACCACGGGAAGGCCTGACCAAGTACGTGAGTTAAGATGTATTTGTTAGAATTGAATTGTTCGATCCTGCCCCTTCAAGGAATTTTCTAGCTGCGACTCGAAATAGTATACTTTCTCCTGGTTGGGTTTGTCGCACCTAAAGATGCCGCTGCTTGGCTTGCTTACAAATGAACTCCCCAACGGCGCCATGACATGAGAAACTGCGATGGAACGTCACTGTCGGTGTGGAGCGATGTACCGTTTTCGTTCACCAAATTCTGAGTTCTGTATCCAGTTGCTCAATTCGGATCGATTCGCGATCGTTCCAACGGAGGAGGGACCAACACCCGAATTTGAATCTCAGCTTGCTGTTATCTTTTCCCGATATCTTTCGTTTGGTGGCGGTCGGTCAAGGAGTTTGTTTTCGAAAGCGATTAGGAACATAACGCTCTCTTGGAGTAATATCGGGCGGAGGTAGAATTCGATTCGTGAGCGCGTCGTTCGCTGAGAAGGCCATGTGTATTCCAGGGGCGGACCGTGCCCAAGTGCCGCCCGGGGCGGATGGAAATTTTGCCGCCCCAGATGCGATTCAAAGAATATTCTAATGATCGATCGGCTACTTTTTCTCATTTCATTCTAATTGCGAGTTTCTCAGAAATCACATGCACCCAAAAGCGAAACGAATTCGCTATTGAGTGAACTCCAACGGTACGCAAAAATAGAACGCTTGATCTCCTGGCTCAAAGCGGCAGGCCGGAGTCTACAGGCCCCAGAAATGCCGCCCCGGGAGAGGTGCCGCCCGGGGCGGACCGCCCAACCCGCCCCCCCCCACGGTCCGCCTCTGATGTATTCTCAATGGCTCCATTTCCGTGAAGTAGATGACTTGTCGGCGATTTCGCGACATGGCAACATGTTGTTTTCGTTGCCGGCCTGTGAAGTTTCTGCGCGACCCCCGGTCTGTTACAAAACGAACGGGGATCGCATTTCTGTCGGAGTGCCTGAGATTCACCCGAGGTGGAGGCTTGCGGGAGACCCCAACTCTTTCACGCATGGAGAGCGATGAGCTCTGATTCAGAGGTCTGGGTACAGATTCGTGGAAACCACATATTAACTCCGGGGCGATAATCGGAACGATAGCAGCGACACGAGCGAGTGCTAAAGGGGAAGGCTTTTGAGAAAGAGTTTCCTTCAAAAAATGAGGCTCAACTACTAGCTTCAACAGTCTTGTTACGATTCTAGATCCTCCAAGACCTTCCGTGGACGTTGAAGCAAGATGAGTAACTTTTTCGAGAGCGAGGCCGAGAACAGCTCAGAAGAAGAGGAGATGCAAGAAGGTGCATCTCAAAGCAAGAAACAACCAAAAAAGAAGGCCACCATTCGAAGTGACTCAGATGACGACGTAGAAGAAGATGACGATGATAAGATCAAAGAGGAGATGAAAGACCTCATCAACGACGATGAGGAAGAAGGTGAAGGTTCCCCTGGGTCGTCGGGCTCGTCGTCCAGCTCTTCTTCATCATCATCGGGCGAGGAAAGTGCCGCTGAGGAAAACGATAGGGACAACAGCCAACGAGAACCTAAGAAACGTCGTCATCATGATTTCGACGACAATCTCGAAGACGAAGACTACGATCTCATCGAAGAGAATCTCGGCTACAAAGTTGAGCGGAAGAGGAAGCTCAAACGTGTGAAAGTTTTGGATGATGACGAAGAAGAGGAGAAGGAAAAGGAAAAGGATGCTCTGGCTCAGGAGTTGTTCGACGACGGCGAAGAAGGCGAACAGGAACCCGCCGCCGATCGAGGCGACGCACACGAAGAAGATCTCGGTTCAGAATCTGGTTCTGAAGAAGACGTCAACGACTTCATTGTCGACGACGACGGCCAGCCAATCGCGAAGCCAAAAAAGAAGAGACATGCGAAGTATTCTGACAGCGCTCTGCAAGAGGCCCAAGACATCTTCGGTGGAGATTTCGGTGAGTATTGTTTGAGAATGCCTCGTGCCAGGAACCGGGATGCATTCATTGTCAGGGAGAAGTTCTAACTTCAACTTTCACTTCTAGACTTCGAAGACGTGCAAGGTTACGACGATGAGTACGAAGAGTCGGAGGAAGATTACGAAGACGAAGAGGAAGCAGAACCAGGTCGAGTCAAGGCCAAAGCCACGAAGAAGAAAGCTCCCACGAAGAAGTCCATCTTCGAAGTTTTTGAGCCTTCCGAGTTGGAACGTGGACATTTCACGGATCGGTGAGCAGTTGAACGGAATCTGTTGATGAACGAAATCTTGATCTCGTTGTGGCGGGATCGTATAACGACGAAGTCATTTCATTTTTAGCGATCAAGAAATTCGCGCCACAGATGAGCCTGAGCGATTCCAGCTTCGGACCGTGAAAGTCACTCCGGCGGACGAAATCGAAATAGCAAAGGAAGCCGAGTGGATTTAAAGGCAGTGCTTCCAAAAACCAACCATTTCCGTCCAGAAACCTTCAGGCAGCCAGGAGTCAGCTTCGTCGGGGTCTGGGGATCAAAACAGCGGGCATCAACCGCTTGGTGGGCGAAAAAACCGCAGTGCTGTGAAGAAGATCGCCGAAGCGCTGCGTTTCATGAGGAATTCGCACTTCGAAGTCCCCTTCATCGCGTTCTACCGCAAGGAATACGTGCAGCCTGATCTCACCATCAATGATTTGTGGATCATATATAAGTGAGTTGTAGTCCTCAGTTTCGAACCCGCAAGAAGGCATTCTGAAGTAACCGGATCCAAATGAGTGATACACAAACATCCATTCGTTGTCGGCGGTGTTCTAACCCGTTGTGTTCTGGGCTACAGATGGGACGAACGGTGGTGTCAACTGCGCCAGCAGAAACTTAATATGGAGAAGCTCGTCAAGAAAATGCAGGAACATATTTGCGAGCAGATCCTGAACGATGACGGAGCGGCTGAGCATCTCAGACAGGTGAGCGCTTGCAGCTAAAAAGATATGGAGTCTGCTGCGCCTGGAGCGTTTTCTGTCGTTGTTATGAGTTCTGTTGTAATTCGATGCTTTCTTCACAGATCGAAGAAAATGATTTCGAACGCCTTCGAGACGCTCAGTCACCCGAAGAACTGAAAGACGTCTACCTACATTTCCTCCTCTACTACGCACAAGACCTCCCGGCTATGCAAGAAGCCAATCTCCTGAAACGAAAGAAAAAGCGAGAGGAAGAGCGCAGAAAAAGGATCGAGCGACAACGAGCCGAGAAGGAGGCTGGCGGTGAGGATCCAATGGACGAAGATGAAGAGGAAGACGACGGCGAAGAAGAGCAATTTCTGAAACGATCGAGACGCAAGGAAGGTTTCGCAGTTTGTCGCGAGATGGGTCTCTGTGCGCTGGCCAAGAAGTTCGGTCTGACGCCGCAGGAGTTCGGAGAAAATCTCAGGGATAACTATCAAAGACACGAAGTTGTCCAGTTTCCGGTACAGCCGCTGGAAGCTGCGGCGGAGTACGTTAACGATCGACTGAAAACTCCGCTCGAGGTGCTGAAAGGCGCTCGTTAAATGGTAGCTTGCGAAATCGCCCGTGACCCGACGGTTAGGCGTTGCGTGCGAGAAACATTCTTCGAGAGAGCAAAGCTTTGTGTCGCTCCAACGAAGAGAGGATCTAAAGAGATCGATGAAGCGCATCCTTGCTACACCTTCAAGTACCTTAAAAACAAACCGGTCAGATCCTTGCAGTCAGATCAGTTCCTCAAGCTAAGCATGGCCGAAGAAGAGAAACTATTGAGGATCTCTATCCGCATGGACGGCGATGGTTGCGCAGGTGAATACATTTACTCAACTTCGTATTCGGCGAAAATGCGTGAGGCTCAGGTTCTCTCCTCTCAAAAAGTGATAAAATGAGACTCCATTACTTTCCAGAAAACGGCACTTACGCGAGTGAAGTCCGTCAACTGTACCACAGAGACGAGTTCTCGAAAAATGTGCAGGAATGGAACTCACAAAGAGAAGAAGCTCTCAATTACGCTTTGACGAAGCTGTTGTACCCGACATTCGAGAAGGAGCTGAAGCTGAGACTCCTCAGAGAAGCATACGATCATGTGCTTCGTTCGGTATCGAAGAAGTTGTACAATTGGCTGAAAAGTAAGTTCTCGGAGAAATCCACGTCTTGGCCGAACCCAAGCTTTGCGGATAATATCAGACTATTCGAGGTTCTCGAGAAACACAGAGCATTGATTCACTTCTGCCCCTAATTCTTTTCCAGTCGCTCCTTACAATCCGCCCGATTCGATCCAAGAAGAGGAAGATTTCGACACTCGAGAAGGAGTTCGAATCTTCGCCATCGCGTACCAAAACGAGTGGAACGTCCCCGCTTTCGGTGCTTTGATAAACGGTGACGGAGAAGTGACGGATTACCTCCGACTCGAGAACATCCTGAAGCGAAAGAACGCTTGGCGCGAGTCTGAGCGAGCTGCCAAAATTAGCGACCTGGCGAAGCTCAAGAAGTTCCTCTCCGAAAAGAAACCCCATTGTGTTGTGATTTCAGCCGAAAGCCGAGAAGCGCTTTCTATCAAGGAAGATGTAGAGAACATCATCAAGGAGCTCAGAGATGAGGAACGATTCCCGGCTCTTCAAGTCATGCTTCTCGACTGCGGCTTGGCGGTCGTGTACGCAAATTCAAAACGAGCGGAACAGGAGTTCCGAGAGTATCCGCCGCTGCTGAAGCAAGCGGTCTCGCTTGCTCGTCGGATGCAAGATCCACTCATCGAGTTCAGTCAACTATGTGGCACGGACGAAGAAATCCTTTGTTTGAAATACCATCCACTCCAAGACAACGTTCCCAAAGAAGAGTTACAGTGGGCCCTAGCACTGGAACTGATCAATCGCACAAACGAGGTCGGAGTCGACATCAACCGTTGTATGGAGCAGTCGCACACCTCTGAGCTGCTGCAGTTTGTCTCTGGATTGGGTCCACGGAAAGCTCACGCCATGATAAAGACTCTCAAACAGACCCATTCGAAGTTGGACAGTCGAACGAGTCTTGTGACCACCTTGAAGCTCGGTCCAAAGGTTTTCCTGAACTGCGCGGGCTTCATCCGAATCGAGAGCGGCTCATTCCTCGACAACAACACAAGTCTGTATGCGGAGGTGAGTGTAACCTGTTTGATTGAGATTCACATCTTCCCCCAGTTTTGAAACTTCCCTTGATTGCTCGCTTCTGGAGTCGTGTTGTTAACGAAACGACCGAATGATTCGATTCCCAGATGCTCGATGGTTCTCGCGTTCACCCTGAAATGTACGAATGGGCGAGAAAAATGGCGACAGATGCACTCGAATACGATGACAATGAAGACGCGAAAATGAATCCAGCTGATGCTCTTGAAGAAATTCTCGAGAATCCAGACAAACTCAAGGACCTCGATCTTGACGCTTTTGCCGTCGAACTCGAACGCCAAGGTTACGGCAACAAGAGCATCACCCTCTATGACATTCGTGCTGAACTCAACAACCGCTACAAAGATCTTCGTGTCGAATACGTCCCACCCAAGCGAGAGATTCTATTCAACCTCCTCACCAAGGAGACTCCGGAAACGTTTTTCGTAGGCAAGCTTGTCACATGCCAAGTTTCAGGTATCGCCCGCAAGAAACCACAAGGCGAACAACTCGATCAGGCGAATCCGATCAGAAACGATGAGTCTGGGTTCTGGCAGTGTCCTTTTTGCCTAAAGAACGATTTCCCCGAGCTATCCGAAGTGTGGAATCATTTTGATGCGGGTAACTGCCCTGGTCAAGCCATGGGCGTTAAAGTACGTTTCGACAACCGCGTCAATGGCTTCATTCCCACAAGGAACCTCTCGGACAAGAGAGTGTCCAACCCCGAAGATCGAGTCAAGATCGGCCAAATCTTGCACGGAAGAATCACCAGAATCGATATTTCGCGGTTTTCTGTCGACGTAACGACGAAAAGTTCTGACTTGGCGGACAAAAGAGGTGAGGATTCAACATTTATACTTCCGAGAGACAGTCTTCGCTCTATTCCAGTCGAGATTCATGCATTGGGAAGCCCGACATCCTCCAACAATAATTTCCATATTCCAGGTGAATGGAAACCTCCCAAAGATCTCTACTACGACCAAGAGGCAGAGGAGAAAAAGCGCAGAAGAGTTGACGATGTCAGCAAGTTGAAACCACGACAAACTTACGTTAAACGCGTCATCGTACATCCCTCTTTCCACAACGTTTCGTTTAGAGAAGCTGTTAAGATATTGGAGAATCAAGAACAAGGCGAAAGCGTGATCCGACCTTCATCAAAAGGTATGGCATTATATTAACCACCCTTGGAAACAATTAGAGTCAAGATTCCCTGCGGCCTTGTTCATGGAACTAAATTCAATCTTGCCACAGGTGTGGACCATTTGACGGTCACTTGGAAGGTTCATAAGGACATTCTACAGCACATCGATGTTCAGGAGAAAGGAAAGGAGAACAGTTTCTCGCGAGGTTCTTCGCTGGTAATCGACGGCGGAGAATTCGAATGCCTGGATGAAATTCTCGCGAATTACATACAACCGATGGCATTCTTCGCCAGATACCTGATAAACTTCAGGTACGCCTTCCAGAAAGATCCTGTTTCGAGATCATGGGTTTCCGTCCAATCGGTCGGAAACAATCGTAGGAAACGGGAGGTACGGACAAATCAGTTGACATCACGGGATTCGTATCGTAATTCTGTAGAATAATCATAACTTTGACCCGTCTGCAGGTATTTTCACGACTTCGAGGGCGGGAAGAAAGGACTCGTCGAGCGATGGCTGATGGAAGAGAAACGGAATGCACCCTCAAGAATTCCGTACTGTGTCACAGCTTGCGCTCAATTCCCCGGGAAGTTCCTGCTCTCGTACCAGCCCAGCTCCAAAAGCCGACACGAGTTCATCTCTGTCACACCAAACGGCTTCCGCTATCGCCAGCAAATGTTCCATTCCGTGAATGCACTCTTCCGGTGGTTCAAGGAACATTTCAAAGATCCTATCCTACAGCCAACCCAAACTCTTGGATCCCAGTGCGGCTCCGACCACACCGTATCTGACACCACGACTTGCAACTCCCAGCGGTCGAATAAGCATCGTACCAATGATCATTGCGACGCCTGGAGCAAGATCGCCGGGATCGGTTGTGGCTGCACCGCACACCGGGCTCCGGGCCTGGATCAAGAGCAACAACCGTCAGGCTACACCGGTTGAAATTCGATTCTGACGAGAGATGTACCTGCTTCCTCAAGATGTAAATACATACCTCCAGGTGTCAAACGGGGCACCCTAGTCAGCTTTATGCGTATCAAACGCGAGGATGACACCATGATCCGCGCTCAAGCTTCTCGGGACGTAAACTTGTCTCCGAAAATCTGCTCCAGTAGCTGCCTTTGGCATCGAATGTCTGAGATTTAGAGTGATGACACGAGGAATATCTACTTTTGCGCAGAAAACAGACAGTTTTAAATCCAGTTTTAATTCGAATTTTGAGTAACGATCTCAGTAACACATCGAACCAGATCTGTCAGTAATGAATTAATTCAATAAGTGAATACTTCACAGATTACATAAATCTTTGGATACTTAGAATATTACGTAATTTCTCAATCGAACAATCGATTCCAACTAACGACCTGCTCCTATTTTAAACAAGCCACTTGATCTTGCCACTCAAAAACTGCACTTCGGATAAAGTATAGTCCATTCAGTGTTTCAAAACTCAACTGAGCCCGCGAGACATCAAAACTACCAACGCCCTCGATACACCTCTATTGCGTATTGTTCAAGCTGCCTGGATTGTTCAGGCACCCAATGGGACACATGGCACTCAGTATTACACTCGTAGATGGCAATCAAGTTCAGCACAGAATGAACGCTGTGAACTGCTTTCAACTCTCTAGTTTTATGTCCTTCAAGAAAAGCTACACGCGGTTGTCACGTTAGTGATATATATTTTGTCAAATGTTTCCCAGTTACGTTGCACTCGCGGATTTAGTTTCGTGGTTCTCACGCATTCTCACAGCATGCTCAGTCTCTTCACGAAGTCGTCATGCTTTCTGACGAACTGGAGTATGTGTGGCTTTTTCGACAAACTTGCCTCTCCGTGGTCACGCCTTTGATACAGAGCGGGAACGTAGGACGGACTAAATTAGAAAGAACGCTTGATGTCTCTGTTGCATGAGCGATGAAGTGCACGCAAAGGTGACTTCAATCGACGAAGATATATAGGTTATATGTTACCTGCGCAGAGGGCCAGCGCAGGCAGACGCAGTCTCGCATGACCTGCAGCAATTGTTCCATCTTTGGAGCTCGGCTCGAGACATCCTCGTCGGCGTCGATCTGACAGAAAGGAGCAAAACCCGACGTGAACTAAGACGAGCACTTCTCGATTCCATGTGATCGGAATCCAAATCGCGACAACTCTGTTGACATTGAGCGGGATCAACCAGAGTATCCTTGGCAGCTTCAGTGTGTACGCGCTCGGCTCCGCGAGACAGGATTAGCTTGCGCGCGGAGGCGTTTGTTGTTTGGAACTCCCCACGAAGTGGGTCAAGGACCCATTAAGAGACCTCGCTTCTCATACGAGACTGCGCAGTGTCTTAGATATCACTTTTCTTGCGATCCGGAACCTAGCGCAGCCTCCAGGCCGACACGAACAAATCGCGAAGAGCATTAACCGTGAGAGCTAGCAGGGCTCGTGTTTACGGAAGTTGTGACGCGCTTTATGAGTCTGAGTGAGTGTTGTTGACAAATTCCCGAGTGGCTCATCCCCAATTGATCGGTTCAGTACTGGATGTCGTTGTCCAGAATGGAGTCTTCATCGGAGCAAGAATGACCACGAGAAACAGTTATGCGAAAATAATGAAATTTATTTGTTTCTACATCATAGTCTACCTAAGCGATGGAATATGCTTCGATGCCATAAACTTGAGCCTGCCAGGGATTTGCCAGATCGGAGGCGCGGAGGCGTCGAGCTGCCATACATTTCAAACTGATGACCTTCGTTGGAAAGTCCGTTGTGCAATCGAGGAGCGAATCCAGATTGCAGCAAGAATGCTTCTCGAGCGCACGATGAATAGCCGGGGTGACGAAACCGCTGTCCATCAATCGTTTCAGGGTCGTTGAGTGACTCTTGTAGGTCTCTAGTACGGGATACTGAGACTCTACGAACCACGGCTGCGGGTCTTCACTGAAGTGCATGGCATGGATTCTGTCAGCCAGCGAACGATCGTCGTCGACGGAGACCATTGGCGACGCACCGAGCGCCAAAAGTCTCGTGACAACGGAGTGCCCGAATTCCACGTCCTCCCGGCCCCACAACTCGGCAACAAAACTCAGCATGTACTGAGAAGATTCCGTGAAAGGGTTCTAAAGCGCCTCCGGAGCGCGATGATTCTTCGGATTCCCCGCGCAAGCTATGGGATGCCCCATAAACACCCCTTATGTGCCGATTCATCCTTGAATGATTCTCTCGGAGTCTCTAATCTAAAGGCGAATTCACAATGTTTCACTTTGGAGGCGCCTCCAAAGTGAAACAGTGTGAATTCGCCTTAAGAAAGCGGTTTAGGCAGTCTCAGATTTGAGGACTACCAAAGCCAGGACTACGAAGATGCTTCCGGGGCCGCTCTGACCATACAGGAAGGGCTCGTTACAACGAATACCTTCACAGCGAATGGAACAAACTGAAAAAGTTCTTGTCTGGTCGGTGTGGCACACGGTCCGATACTGGTGTCTCGAAATATCGTTGTAATGGATTTTCATTGCAGCGAACCTTCAGTCCCGCAAGAATTCTTCATGACAGAGCTCTAAGACTGGCTTGAAGTTCTCCTCCGAATCGCGATTTTTTTTCCATTTGACGCCGTATCAAATTGAAGACCTTTACACTCAGCTCAGTACGGAAAAGAATGTGTGGTTCCCCGATCGCGGCGTCGACTCCATCCAGTCTCATTCCCTGCGGAACGAGCTCCTTCATCCTATTTCATTATTTGATACTCGATGGCCTTCTGCGTTGGTAGAGAGCAAATCGGTTCAAGAGGAGAATCCTCAGGCTTCGCGAGCGCTAATCCAAAGGAGAAAAATCCGTATGGCGTCAGCGTACAATACGAGGCCAACATGAAAGCTTTTGTCGCAAACTGCCGCAGTGTCGCGTTTCTTCCTCTTTCTGCCGGGCTTGTCGGATGACTGGGACTACCAAGTTCATCGTCCTTTTCATTAAAAAGTGAATACTCCAGTCAGCGTTCCCTGTATGTCTCGTCTGGTCAATGTTACTCGTTCCTATTTCCCATTTCCCATGGGGTCCCTCAGGGCTCGGTGCTAGCACCCGCTTTGTTTCTCATTTACATCAATACCGTCCTATTTTTCTCCAATTCTTCGTCGCCCCATCTGCGCGCAGTGGCTTTTGCGGATGACACTTCGTTACTATTCCGTGTGCATAAGAACAACTTGGCGAATGACATTACTACCCTTAATGTCTACCTGCATCAAATCTCCCTTGTCTTGATTTCTCTTCATCTTTCTGTAAATGCGTCTAAGACTATTCTCATTTTGTTCCGTCTGTCCCCTGGCCCACTTGTTCTTCCGACTCCGGTAATGTGGCAAGACACCCCGCTTGCCTTGTCGGAAGCGGTAAAGAGTCTTGGTGTTCACGTCGACTATAACCTGTCTGCAGAAACACATATCGGTGCTCTTAGAAACAAGCTTAACGCTATCGTCTATCTAATCCACCGCCTACGCAGGCTTGGTTATCCACGACCTACTCTACTGCATGTCTTTAGAATGCTGTTCATGAGCTCTCTTACTTATGGTCTCTTGGCTTGGTGTTCGGGTACAGCCCAACTCCTCACGTCTATTCAGGTTGCCCAAAATAACGCTATTAGAGCTACCCTTGGTCTCCCTCCTCGCACGTCTGTCCGACCTTTTCTTAAGAAGCTCGGGATCCTCAATGTGGCTCAGTCCGTTCAGTATCGTTTAATGTGCCTTGCTTTTCTCAATCTCTGTACAGCTCCGCCCCCGCCTAGTCTAGTATTTGGCAGACGCCAAATCACCTCCGAGCGACGCCAGAATTCTCGTGACCTCCTCTCCCCGCTTGACCGAACGGCCTTCGCGGAACGTTCGTTTCTCGTTCAGCTCCCAAGAGTCTGGAACCGGGTCCCTGATGCGATCCGCTCGGCTGAGTCCCTGACGAAATTCAAGAGACTCCTTAAATCACACTTGTTATCCTCTGACATTTAGTTACTGAATCCATTGCCGTCACATATGCAGCTCAAGCTTGCTTGTGATTGGTCGTTGATATCAACGAATAATTGAATAAATTGAAAAAATTGATCCAGAAATCTTTCAGTCATCCGTTCATGATAAAAGTGAACTCTCATTGATTCGGTCATCCAACAGCTCGCTAAAGCAGTCTCAGGTGGAACTTTCGTCGACATTATTGTTGGCAAGCTCACATTCACCCCTTCGGTGGTGATTGCCCAACGATGAGAACAGCAACAAAGTGCGACGCACATTCATCCCGACCCCGACATTCCGCCTCACAGGGATTGTCTTCTGTTCTCTCCTAGGCCTTCTTTTGAACGCCTCGACATCCCATGAGTGGAGAATCCGAGTTTCAAGAGCCTTGGGCGGCTGTGTGGAACTTCAAAGAGCCCTGTGCTTTGAGGCATTTTTTTTCAATCGAAGCGAAACTTTTTACTGCCATCCGAGCGATAAACTCTAGCGAGAGGAAATTGCAAAGAGCTTTTCGTTGCAGTTGTCGCGAAGGTTCCAGAATACATATAAATATCAAACTTCTTCATTTCAATAAATCCGAGAACACCATGAGGCGGCTCTGACGGAGACAACGATTCCGCAGAGGTTGACGAAGAACGGCATTCTTCAGATACCGTCGGAGTGGTCCAACCACGCATTCGCTTCCGATCAGTCCGTCAGACCGGCCCGTTCAGAGCAGTCTCGTCGGCCACACATCCATTCTATAAGAAGTGTATTCTTTGAGTGCCGGTGACATTTGGTGTCAGAAGAAACCCTGAAAGATTTATGCAGTGCAGTGCCGAATTCTGAACTCCTCCAACTGCGTCGCAAGAATGACTGGACTCCTGAAGATCGAAGCGGACATGGACCGCTACAAGTCCTTGCAAGCATCGAGGAAG
This sequence comes from Neoseiulus cucumeris, assembly GCA_021527715.1. NCBI lineage: Eukaryota > Metazoa > Arthropoda > Arachnida > Mesostigmata > Phytoseiidae > Neoseiulus > Neoseiulus cucumeris. Next base: position 311,444 of record JAJSRV010000097.1, read on the forward strand.
CAAGTATGTTGCTTAATCTCAGCACGCTGCAAGGCGATCGACGAACTCGTGGGGACGCCCGGATAAGCAAAATAGTTCGCAATCCTAACGGAGGAGACAACCCTGATGTCCCTCAAAGATAACCTCAGCAACTCAATGATGAGTTGGAAGCCCAGTTCGCGGACCCAACAACGGACGAGCAAGCGAAGGATCGCGAGTCGCGACTTTTGGTTTGACCGATGCATGGAATACGAGTTAGTTAGCAACCAAGCACTGAGCAACTGAAGATAACAAAACAGAGATCAAATAAAACGGAGGAGATGTGCAAGCCGATGAAGGCCCAGTCTGAAATGCTTGAAGCGTAACCACATTGCAGCAAAATGCAGGGTGAAAACGAGCTGTAAGAATTGCCAGGGTAACCACCACGTCATGGTTTGCCTCAAGTCAAAAAATCAACAATCAACTTCGGTCATGTTAGGAGAATCCGTCGATGCGGAGAGTCACGGAAACTCAGGATCATCATCGGAAAACGCGGCAGAAGCGAGCTCCGACGTTTCGGAAGATTCGTATCTCCCCACGGGATACGCGTACGTTGCGGTGGGCTCAAAAAGAGAACTAACCACGCAGATCACGTAGAAAACCCTATCTATGATATCCTGATAGGAACAAACGATCTAAGTGCGTTGTAGCTAGGCCTCTCAAAACACCGCAATTTCGAAAAACCGCGGAGTAGCCGCCGAAAAACCGCGACCGCTCCTGCACACGATTTCGAGTCATCGAACAGCGAGTTGTGTCCTGAGGAATGCTATTCTTAGAACACATCAAGCTCAAAGTACTGCTCGAGTCCGCAAATTCTACCGATGAGAGATCTAAATATGGTGAAAAAAATAAACAGGAGGCGGACCAAGTCCCACTCCAAGGGCTGCTTTTGTTGTTTTAAAAGTCGCGAATGCGAACAGACAAAAGTTTGAACGAACTTACACAAATCTACAGCTACATGTATCTTGAACTCTTTTTAATCGTATGATCTTTGAGGTTGCTCTAAGGTGCGATCTCTCCGGACAATTAGACAATCCTCATCTTCGAATGGTCTTGAAAAACCTCATTTTGGAATGCTTGGCGCATTATGAACACAATGTCGAGTGTTGATGGAGCCATGCTTGCACAATATTCCCCGAGGAGGAGCTTCACTGTGCTGAAACCGCGTTCGCATCGTACGGATGTCGGTGGAATCGCGACTAGAATTTCTCGGCACAGCTTAAGGAAACGGCCGTGGCCCGAGCCTGCTTTGTGACGGTCTGGCGTTGAGACAGCAACTGAGCACAACTTTACACGATTAAGGAGGATTTTGGGTACTCTCATCTCATCTCGGAAAGCTTCTGAAATCAGTTCACTCCTCGGCGGTTTTCCTGCGGTTAACCGCAGATTGTCTGCGGTTTTTAACCGCAGTTAACCGCAAAATACCTGCGGTTAATCGCGGTTAAAAACCGTTGAGAGGCCTAGTTGTGGCTAAACGAATCTATCTCGGACGGGCGGGCGCATGATCGCATTGAACACCCGTTTGGGCTGGTTCACGTTCGGGAAGAGAGCCACCTTCAGTCAGAGCGCGACAGCGATCTTATGTACATTTCAATCAGAGGAGGGGGCAGAAGCCGATGAAACCTCATCTACGAGAGGCACCGTCTAAGCAGAGAGCAAAACGAAAGAAGACATCGAGTTCCTGTTTCAGTCAGAGGTGCTGGGGATCGAAGCCCCGGAGCGAGACAATTCGAACGAGGTGAAAAAGTTCGACAAGATCTTCGAAGGATGCATCCGGAAACTGCAGGACGGAAGATACAGTCCAAAGCTTCCATTCAATGAGAAGCTCCAATCTCTGGGCGACAATGAAAAACTGGCACGAACCCGACTCGCGTCACTAATCGCGAAAAATCCGCCGGAGGTTCTGGCGGCGGCGGACGCCGAGATCGAAAATTATTTGGCGAATGGATTCGCGGAGGAGGCACCGCCTCGTCGCAACACCAAATTCGCGCATTGCCTTCCGTTACAAATAGTGAAGAAACTAACCCCGGAGTCAAAGACAGGGTCTAAGATCAGGATCGTAAAAGATGCAGGAGCCAGATCGAAAAATCTCGCGTCCCTAGACGACGTCCTCCACACCGGTCCAAACATGCTTCCGAACCTGCTCTACGTCTTGAAGAAGTTTAGAAGCGAGGCTATTGTTGTCACAACGGAGATCGAAAAAGCATTTCATCAATTCGAGATTGATGAGAGACATCGAACTTTCCTGAGGTTTTTCTGGAGACCCAACATCTCGGAAGATCCGGACGCCCTCATCAAAGAATTCTGGGCTACAAGGCTGCATTTCGGATTAGTTGCATCACCGTGGTTACATCAAGCCGGTGTGAAACACCACTTTGAATGCGAAGAGTTGAGGGATCTCAGGAACGAAGAACTAATAAAAGAAATCCAAAGTTCGATTCGCATGGATCTCATTCGGAACTATGGATGTGAGTGAAGCTCGTCGAAAATCGAAGATTGGCATAGACATATTCGGCCTTGGACGTTTCCCGCTGAGTAAATGGGCATGCAACTCCGAAAAGCTGGCCACTGTACTGGAAGAAAAAGTGTTGAAGAAAGATTGCAATGTGAAATTCGGAGCTAGAGACTTCAAATTCCTCGGAGCGCGGTGGTGCCAGGTCACTGACACGCTAGGAGTATTTTCAGATAAGGCAGTAGAAGACATGAAGAAAGCGACACCGTCAAAACGGGCTCTCCTGTCGGGACTCGCCAGAGTCTTCGACCCTCTAGGATTCACGAGCCCAATCTCAATTCAGGCGAAAACGTTGCTGCAGAAGGTTCCAGTCCACGAGCCCGATAGCATGAGCCCGCGAACCATGAGCCCGCCGACCGCCAGCCCGACAACCACGAGCCCGACATCCCTTCCCCTCAAATGTCAGACGCTCGAGCCCAGCGAAGTTTCTATGAACAGTACAGGGTTGAAGAAGAAAATTGCGGGAAGTTTCTTGACTCATGAGTTTGAGAATATCGGGATAACCCTCTAAAGCTTGTGCAATGAATGGGGTTCATGGGGGAAGTTTCACTCTCTTGAGGGGAACAAAAGCCAACAGAGAATATTTCAGCGGTGTTCCGCACCTGCTGCCTGGAACAGAGGATATCCGGTCAGTATTTCCTATTAGCAATCCCAATTTGGTGTTTGGAGCCGAGGGTTTTCTATTTTCACTGCTCTCCATGCACTTGCCGGAGCGAAGAAGTTTATACAATATTTCTCAGACAACTACGCCCCCGGAATAAGGCTATGATACTGATGAAACTGATCCTCCTGTATCTTCTTCAACCCTGTGCTATTAATGGAAGCTTCGCTGAGCTCGAGCATCTGACAATTGAGGGGAAGGGAGGTCGGGTTCGTGGTTGGCGGGCTCATGCTGTCGAGCTCATGGGTGGAGACGCTGCAGAAAATGTGGAAGAACAATATAAACTGGGACGAACCCTTAACAGGAGACAGTCTGGAACTTCACAAGCAGTTTGCGGAACAACTCGAGCTCGCCGGGAAGTTCTCTATCAAGATGTGGTAACCCCTAGGGGTACCTAGTATTCAGCTATCAGTTCAAGCTCATATAATAATCTACCGTATTTCTTCTGATTCCCGGGCATGCCCGCTTATTATTCCAAACGCTCCGAGGGGTGCCTGCTTATTAGATGTTTAGAGCATGCCCGCTTATTTTTTCATCCGGGACGGGGACGGATGAGCTTGTTCCACATATGAAGCGTTCATTCGCAAACCAAGATAAGTCCACTTTTGCTGATTTCGAGAAAATCGCGATTCTCTTCTGAGAGACGTTGCAGGTGCATGATCGCGATGAAATTGCAGGATGGGGTGGTCGACGAGATTGTGAACATGGTATGATAACACTCGCAAATCAGTGAGCCGTCTGGAGGTGGCTCGAGCGATGGGGCCCTTTGGATTTGTTTTGAGAATGAACAATGAAAATAGACTCTATAGATCCGGAAAAATACACACTGTAGCCGATGTTTCATCACGCCATATCACTGCTATGATCGTGGACACTTCAGGAGAACCAGAAAAATTGAAAATTCTCCCGAATTTCTCACCCGGAGTACTTTCTGGCACCAACTTCTAGAAGCACTAACTCGGTTGATATTGATCCGATTTTCAAAAAACTTTCTTTTGTTGAGATGGACTGAAACAGAGATACATTTTGGACGCAGAGTCGGCCACCAAGCCCCCTATTTCGGCCCGTTTTTCGAGAATCCTTCGGGGAAAAAAAGCGAAAATCTTGAAACCGAGTCGCATTAGATCCAGAGCACGATTTAGAAGCAATTCTGGCTGAAATCCGGGAATCGACAAAAGTGGACTTATCTTGGTTGGCAAATGAACGCTTCATATATATTACATGGTTCTCAACGTTTCGCAGGCATGCCCGGCGATCGGAGCATACCCGCTTGATATTTCAAGCGCTCCGAGGGAGGCCCGATTATTAGAGCTTGCCCAATGTTTAGAGCATGCCCGGGATGTAAAAGAAATACGGTATATATGGAAAAAAAGAGGACGCTTCAATCCATAGAATTCAGTCCCAATAACGAAGTGTCGTGCATGTCCGCTGTCTTCCCTGTTCAGGTCATAACAGTTGGCGACGAGGATGGGATGTCAAGAAGAAATGGAAGCGATTTTCAAGCGCCTGATAAAAGAGTTCCATAAACCTGCGGCACACAGTGGCCAAAAACCCGGATTTAGATGGACAAAATTATCTGAGAACGTTTTCCGACTATTTTGAACTCCTGATTTCAGATTCGATAGCCAAAATGCGATTCTGGAACGTAATTTCCGAGTTTAAGGAAGTTATAGACATTTTCAGGGTCTCTGAGGAGGAAAAAAGCTTCAAATCGTCTTAACTCGAAAACCACTGGGCGTACAGCGTCGAACGACAACTTTCTGGAAAGCTCTCACCCGTGGCTATCTTTTCGTGTGCGGTTCATGGTCATATCAAAATTCCGTGGAGTCGAATAACTATGTGAGAACACGGAAAACAGAATAATAGGCTCGCTTTATTCCTAGTTCACAGAGGAACGACTGTCGAATGGCTGAAGGTAGAACAAGTGTAGAGATAGAACGAGCCCGGCTCTTCTTCAACTTCTTCTCCTTCAGAACTCAAAACAAGCGGGCTGTCGTCATCCGGACTTTCACTACCGCTGTCCGCTGATGTCGCCGATATTTCCGATCCAGTGTCACTATCTAACCGTAGAACGGTAATCGCATCCTGAAGGTCGAAGTCTTGGGTAATCAGCAAATCGTTCAATGCAGGATCAGAGGCTCTTCGGTGTTGTCGGTGCTTATCTTTCTCAAGTCCCCGATAGGCACCCACAAGAGGATCTGACGTTACGAACAGCATCACGTAAAGGTCGTGTAGTGATTTCACTCTCCAAACCTCATGGTTATCCTCAATCCTCTTGTAGTTGAAGAGCTCTAGAGTCGTGACGGGGCCGATTTGAAACTCTAATTCGGGTTTCATTTTGTTGCGGGAGAAGAACACTCCAAGATGGGGTTGCAGTGAACTCTCGAGCAGTTCTTTTAAAGGAGCCGGGCACGATGAAATCCATGATATCGGGGGGCATAATTCAGGTCGGCGGCTCAAAAATCCTCTGAAATCGCCAGAATTGCAATTTGGAGGCTGATTGGGTCAGGATCGGGAATATATCGATGAGAACTTCGAAAAAAGTTGTCGTTCAGCCCTCTGGCCTTTCTAGGTGCCGAGCTATGCGCATTTGTCCCCGATGCGGAAATCGACGGATCCGGAGTTTTCCCAGCCATCAGAAAAAGGGCTCTAACTCAATTTCCGCAAACTTCCGCAAAAATGTGCGAATTGCTCCTGATTGAGGACAGAATGGACCACATTATGGCACCTATCTCGTGCTTGCCAAATGATGCCAAATGTGTTTTCCACATTGGTCAAAATAATTGATTTTAGCTGAAATTTTGCTCTTCTCCATCGAACCCATTTGAATACTTGGGGGTCGAGGACTGACCAAGTGAATGGCTGGGTGACTCATTTCAGATGTACAGAGACTGATCAAAGCGACACTTTTGCGGAGGGTGTTTTACTTTATGTTAATTTTTTGCTCGGAAGGTCAACGACGGAAATAGACGGTCTGCGAGATGCTGATTTCCCCCATGTTGCGGGGCCTAAAACAGGCATGAAAAGCGAGTTGGGTTCGAAAAAAATTGTGCCTCTCGGACTTAAAGGTATCGGAGAACAACATGCCACAATCAAAAAACCGAGGTTCTGACTTTGGTTTTTGTCCACCTAAATTGGCGAAATTGGCCACTGTGAGGCGGCAGTGGCGTCGAATCCGCAGGCAGCCGCGATGAAATCGGTGCTCGAGCGACTTACTACCTTCAAGTCCGACCCAGAGACAGGCTTGACTTTCGAACTGTGGTACAAAAGGTTTTAGACCGTTTGGAAAACCGATGGAGCAGTGTTGGACGAAGCCTCAAAAGTTCGAGCAATCGTCCAAAAACTAGATCAGGACGCCTTCCGAAAATACGATGCCCACCTACTTCCTCGAAATTACTCAGATCTCACGCTGGAGGAGACGATTTCGACTCTGAAGGAGTTGTTCGGTTATCGAGGGTCCCGATTCGCCCGACGATAACAATATTTCCACACAAAGTGCGAAGATACGAGTGCCGATACGTTCGATGATTACACTGGGCTAGTCGTGTCAAAACTGTCAAGCGTGCGCAGAATCCAACCGCGATCCAGCAAGCAGCTACATAGAGGGTAGTAGAAACATCTCAGCGGATACTTTGTCGAGAAACCCAATCATCCAGCAATTCGACACCGGGAAATTTTTAAAACGGTGAACTTGATCGAAAGAGTGCGGGAATCCCATGACCGTGTTGACGATCAAACGATCAAGCGCCTCAAATTGATCGAAACCAGAGGCATTTTTTTCAAGAAAAAGAACGGGAGACAAAGAATATTCCTAGACAGCGAGATTGCGACCCGCCTGATTACAGAAACTCACGAACAACTCGGGCACATTGGAGCGCTTCAGATGAAGATGACTCTGCGACACAAATACTATTCCGAAAAGTTCGACGAGTTAATTGATGAGCTCTGTAGATAGTGTTAGATATGCAACAAGAGCAAATCAAGGAGAGGAAAAAGACTTGCCGGTCTTTCGAGGATCCCGGTGACCAAACCTTGGCAGTGCATCGCAATTGACACGGTCGGAGGTTTGAAGGGACCAAACACAAAGAAAAGGTTTCTACACATCGCTATCGATCTGTTCACACGGTTCGTGTGGTTGCACTTATCAGAATCCCAATCGGCCGAAGATTTGATAAAACTTGTGAAAAAGATCGGTAATGAGGATCTGATTCACACAATTCTTGTGGATCAGTACTCAGCCTTCGATTTAGATAAATTCAGACGTCATCTTAAAGAGAAAACTATCCGATTGAAATTCACACCAGTCGACCACGCTGCCTCGAACGGTCATGTGGAACGAGTTGGCCAAACCATGGTAAATCGTCTACGTTGCAAGCAGAACGAATGTGACCAAAAAAATCATGGCCATCTTTGATCGAAGAAGTTGCGCAGGAATATAACAAAACCGTCCACACTGTTACCGAATAAATTCCCGAACTGTTGATGCACGGTCGAGATGTGGTTGCACCGTTCGAATCAGATCGTGCAGAACTCAACATCTAGGAAATGCGCGAGAAAGCCCTACGACACACCGCAGAATATTTCAAAAGGAATAAGAAAGTTGTCGACAGCAATCGTAAAGCCGCTGATTTCATCGTGGGCGACAGAGTGTTCACAAAGCTTTGTAACAAACTAAATCGTGAAAAGCCAGATGAGGTAAGATCCGGTCCCTTCGAAATAATCGAAAAACTTTCTGATAGTGTCTTCAAGCTGAACAACGGCAGAAAAAAAGAGACCAACAATATTTTCCATAAGAACGACCTGTTGCCAGCGTGTTGTTTAGAAAATTTCAGAGTGCTAGGTTTCCATGGTGCTATGCACCATGTCATGCTCGAAAATTTGACAACGAGCTCCGGGGGGGGGGGGAGGTGTAATGTAGCACTGTATCCATTACCTACAGTGTGAGAGGAGCGCAGCTCAGAACTTGAATTTAGGCGCCAAAGGAACTGGACCGAGCAGAACACCAGCGTAGCTGTGTCTGCGCCGGTTCCAAGCAGAGATCCAGAGAGCGCGCATCGAGACCGGTGAAACAACCTTATTCCGATTACCATCAGGTATTGATCGTACGTTTTCTCTGTATTCGGATTGAACTATTCCGAATCATCCATCTGAATAGAGTTTGAACCCTCAGCTGAAGGTACATCGGAAAACACCTGTTCCTCATTCATTAAATTCAGTTTCTGAGCTCACAACGGAATCGAAGTGGAAGATGGATTGAGATTGAATCGACTCATGTTCCCTCGCGAGTGCAGTCTTCTGAAGCAAGTTTCGTTGATTTGAGGGGATACGATGAAGCTAGTTAGGGAAACTGTTGTCGTTCACATAATATTACAGTCATTCTCACTAGGTCCTTGATCGTGTGTTCATCCTTCGGACGATGAGTTTTTGACTTGAACGCCGGCGAGTCCCCAGTGCCGGAAAAACCGTGTCTCACACCGTGTCCTTAAAGCCTCACACCGAAAAAACGTATTTCGAATATGAAATTCTAGATCCAGAGGAAAAATCCCTGATTCGGTGCAGGGCAGCCCTTGGAGCCCAGGAGTGAAAAAAAAATTCGGTTCCAGATTCACGACAAGAAACCGATGTCCCGACTGGGCCTAGAAGACGACGACGTACTCCGAGAGCCACCTAGTACTCAGGATGCTCCCACAGATCCTCCCATTCAGTGCTGTGCGCCGCGTCACGAAATCGCCGACGCGCCGCGGCGCCGTGGTCAAGTGCCCGCCGCCAGGCGCCGCGATGGTCACATGGCACGCCGCCGCAGGTTTTCCCACGGCGCGCCATGACTTATTAGCGCGAAATGAAGCTGGAAATTCACTGACAATGAGATCAACCCTGAGCTTCATTAGGTAGATGTGAATGGAGAAATTTTATTCATCTTGGATGAAAAGTCTTCGGGAAGACCGCCCGATAAAAATTTACTGACATCTTGCACCACCAGGACTCCGTTCCTAAGGTTGAGGGAAGGAGACAAAAAAACAATTTCAGAAGCTCCGGTCCCCTCTTGACGGAGTATTTCTAAACACAGAACGAGAGCGAGAGACGCGGCTCAAGGGGTCATAGCGAGAGATTGCAGCAGTTTCTACGCCTCCATCTGAAGTTTTCCATGATACGTTGCAATGTGCACGTTTCAGTTAGACGTCGCATGTTTGATCGCGATCGAAGGTCATTCCTGCTGTTGCACCGCAGCAAAGAGGCTGGCGCGCCGTGATACACCGTGGCGCGTCGCGCCGCTTTTTCGTGAGCTTTTTCGTCCGCCGCCGCCGCCGTCGGATTTCCCCAGGGCGCACAGCACTGCTCCCATTGCAGGTGAGTATTATTGTTCTTCTTTCGTGCGTCATCATTCATTGTGTGTGATTCAAAGTGCAATATTAAACGTAAACTCTCTAGCGTTCTATACTCTAGTATGAACCTGAGAGTTATGAAATCAGCCACGGGGGAATCCCGGCACAATATTCAGCGGTAGAACTAACGCTTTTATCCGTTCTTTATCCATCTATTGAAATAACACGAGTCTCGTTCACATCAATGACTGTCATTGAATTGGGTGTTTATAACCAATTGATTTCGAATCGCTTACTGCGAATGTTATCCCGAATCCCGTAGGATGAGGCACGGCAGTTGTTGCGGCGTCAATGAGCCGTCCCGCAGATGAGGTTTTTGACGGCGCCAACCCACTACGATCAATCTGATTGTTTCAAGGGATCTTCAAGTTTCAACAAAATGCGCTCGTTCTCTCGGTAGTTCGGAGATTTTTCTGTGTGTCTCTGTCTTGGTTATCCCGTAAGCTGGAGAGTGCCCGACCTGATCTCTGGAGCAACCAAATCCTCGTCTCGTTGATCAGTTTCCGACATCTCATAATGCTTGTCCCTGGGATCTTCGCTCTCCCTGTTGTGGATACCTGCTGTTTTGACAACATGCGACACAGCCGATGCGTCCACTGAGGCCAAACTTCATTCAGTCCAGTTTTCCGGATGAAGTCCGTAGGCCGTAGCCAGAATCGTAACCCATGATTGATTGATTCCTTAGACGCTCTAATCGAAAAGCAATCCCCGCGGAAGTCCATTCTGGCTTCTACTTCCGAGCCAGAGTGGCTCTCAATTCCATTCTTCGTCTCTCTCGATCCTTTTTAGACTGGTGCGATGCCCGCGCTCTGGAAAAACTCCTCAGGATTTGCCTGATCGATGGCATTCCATCCCTCTTCGTATCGAGATCTCTCTCCGTCATGCAAAATCAGTCAAGTCAGAGTGTATTCAACTGATCCTCGTTTTTTCAGGTTTAATTTCTGCACGAGTTCACGAATTGATCGGAAAAAACGTCAGAGTGTCAATGACGACCGGTTTCACTTATACAGCCACGCTCTACCGTGTGTGCAACAAAAAAGCCGAGTTCCGGGATGGTACGTACATTCTTCTACATAGAATGTCTATCCATGCTGAACCTGATAGCTAGGGTGCAAAACAGAAGATAATTTTCTGGAAGGCCCTTTGCGAGTCCTCTTTATGATTCAGTTTGCGGAGGAAAGATTTCTGATGGAGTTCAACAAGCTTCATCCAATAAAGTGACGCGACCAGTTTGGCGCTGTCCAGGTGGCGGGAGGGCGGTATGCGCCTTTAGGCTACGTTAGAGAGAGGTTCGAGCTTGCTCGGGCCATGGGTCAGCAATTTTCCTTCGGAAAGACGTCGGATGAACCGTCGACTGGCCTATTCCCCACGATACTGCACGCTTTTTCCAATGTTTACGCGAAACGAGTTTTCCAATGTTCACGGTGAGATTGTATTGAGAAGAACGATGGTCTGAGAGCCTCCAGTCTTCGTAAGACCTGATGCAACACGCGGAACGTTGGATCAAGAACTTGGTTTTTGTCCACCTAGATTCGTGAAATTGACCACTGTGCACCGGTACACCACTGTCCTTGATATCATTGTGGCGCACTATTCCTGACTAGAGTGGAAACACTGGGAGTTTCGCTGACTTCAGGGATAGTGGCGCAGGGAGCTGCCTGACAACTCGGAGACGGAGCAACCGAGCTCCGAACTCGAACGTGCACGACGCCGCACTGTCTGACAGCAGCCTGACAGCTGATCGAGATCGCGGACCGGAGAAGCCGACGGCGAGATGGTGACGTCATCGGCTCTAAGCCGAGAACGGATTCGACTGTCGTCGCGGCTGACTCCCTGCGCATGCCCTGCTAATTTATTGAATGGGAAAGCTCTGCTCGAGACCTCTGATCTACCTCACGATTATATGACATAATGAATGTGACGATTTCCTGGTAGTTACCGGTTCTGTCATTCGATCACCCTTGGTGTATGTGTATGTATGGTGATTGTATGATGAATTGATGAAACAAGATTCTAAGTGCTGCGGCCATCCCGTACGTCACAATCATCATGATTCCTTTGCATTGCAGGGCACTCCATTTGAAGTCGGCCTTATTTCGTGACACGATATTTCGGAGATACGGGAGAATATCCACGCATGACCTCGCATGACCCAGCTTTCAAAATCGCAACCCGCGAGGTACATGATCAATCAAAGGCTCAAAATCATAATTCAAGAGAACATATGTTCACTTTCGCTATCACAGGAAACCTCGACGCATTTGTCCGGCGGCGGAGACTTCAACAGGATAACGAGGCGCGGTATTCGGAATAGATTAGGTTAGCGTTGAATCAAGTTGAAAGCTTTAGGTTGGAACCAACGAATTGTTCTGGGAATGTGGTTCATGCACGGCATGTTGTATTATTATCGAGCACTCTTCATCCTTGGAAATTCCGGCTGGCGGCGAAAACTTACTCTTTCTTCTCGGTCCCAAGGACTCTCGGGGTATGGCCCTGTCGTCGCCGCCGCCACGGGCATGGACGTCATCGTTGAAGTCATCATCTGGCTCGTCAACGGCTTTAGCAAAATCGGTGAGGAGACCTATCGATCATAGGAGCTCGAGACAAATTCACAATCAGCCTGACTATCCATCCGTTTCCCATCAGATGTGTCGCGTTCAAAGATCCTGTCTCATTTTGATTTCAGGGCTCCCATCGCCTATGAGAGCCGTGAACCTCACTCTCTCACCTGGGGAACCAATTAGCTGATATTCGAACCTGACCAACTCTTCCTACTCGAACACGATCCTCGCAGTCAAGCTTAATAGATCCGCGAGTGAACTTCACTTCCCGCCAAGAAGCCATAATCAGTTGTACGTTATACTATAGAAGCCGATGGATTCGGGAATGGGTCCGAATGAATCTGTTATTTCACAATGCCATAAATGCTTGATGAATGAGCGAAATGCTCTTCACGCCGAGCGAACTGCCGCTCTAGCTCTCCTAGAAACGGAGATTGGTTTCAGAATCGCGAGAAGGGGTAACTTCCGGGACGTGGGAGAGAAAAAAATCGTCACGATTCCCGAGTTACTATTTGCGGACAACTTGGTCCTTATGGCAAACAAATTCGAGGATATGGAAACTCTTCTAGAGGTGACATCAAAATTCGGAGCCGACAGAGCCATCAAATTCAACCGTCTAAATAGCGGAGTCATGGTTTTCTCTCGACCATCTCTGGAACATAATCCTCATCGAAACCTCACGATACAAGGGCTACCAATACCGGTGGTAAAATCTTACAAAAATCTGGGAATCGAAGTATCAGCTGACGATGCTTTCTTGACCCCCATCGGAAAAAGTCAACAGAGAAGGCGAACAGAGCAATCCAAAGACTCGATTCGAGAACACTTTGGCGCTTCAACCGATTCGAAGTATCCGAAATTCTATAGAAAGCTACGGCGGTACCGCAATTCACGTATTGCAACGCAGTGATGACTGATGATTATGCCGAGAAGACTCCGAACACTCGTAGAGATCAGGCAAAGAGATGCGGGAAGATGGGCTCTGGGAATACCACACTTCACCGAATCAAAGGAGTTCATCAAGGGAGAAGTAGGATGGAGCTCATTCGATGCCAGAGAGACAAACAGCAAAGTGACGTATTTTGAGAGGATAAAGCATATGGACCCAACTAGATGACCCAAGCTTGTCCTCGAGAATTCCGAGATAACGAACATCAAAGTGACAGCTACGGAGAGACACAGAAAATTGAGATCGCTGTACGGCTTAGATAATCTCGGAATCACCCGAAATATGTCAGGCGCACCAATGAGGAACACGTTCCGCAAAGAACTCAGAACGAGAGTTCCGAAGGAATTGGACTCCACATGGAAACGAAATATGGAATCCAAAACCACATCGAGTGTGTATCGGCAATTCAAAGAGACAAGAGGCCTCAAAACTGGAGTGTACGATAATAATTCACGAGGCAGTCGTCTACTGGCACTCGCAAGAGCAGGAATGCCTAATACCAGACAGCGTCAAAACGCCCGTGACCCTTCCATCGATAGGAAATGTGCTCGATGCGGAGCTCCCGAAAACGACCAACACGTCATTTTTGGAATGCGAGGAAGGAAAATATTCCCAGAAGGAATTCCCATACCGACTTGGAATTCACCCCGACTCAACACCGAAGGATCTCATTGTCAGAAGGACGAAGGAAATCCTAGAACGATGGGAGAAAAATAACAACAATACTGATCTGTGAATTCAAACAACAATTCACCCCCGGAATGAAAGGATTCATAAGTGTATATGAAGGATCACAATAAATCCAATCCAATCCAATGTTCGCAAGACTGTTGCCATACCAAATCCTTTTTTAATATTGCACGTTGGATTTTCGGTGGTTTGGAAGCTTACATTAGTGGTAGCTTCAACGCGGAATGGGCTGTTAGTCCCCCGTCTAATAGGGTTGCTGCTATACCGGAAGATGCCATCGCTAGCGCTATTTTTCGTGACGCCGTCGAACTGCGAGTCCGTCTTCTAATCATTGGCTAACTGAGCGTAGTCGATTCCTAGCGAGACGTTATTGATCTCCGAGAATCGGGGAAGGGTGTCCGCGACTACGTTTTTCTCTCCTGAGATGTGAGCTCGAGTGTGATGTGAGATGCGAGCTGTGACGTGAGCTCGGCGATGAAAGAATGGGGCCGTTGCTGTCGCGCGGAAAGCAGTGTGCCTTTCTTCGCCACGCTGAAGATGAGGGGCTTATGATTCGTGAAGATCGTGAACGTGCGTTCTTCGATGTGGTCGAGGAAGTGGCGCGTGGCCAGGTACATAGCCAGCAGTTCCCTGTCGAATGTGCTGTAGCGCGTCTCGGGGGACTTGAGCTTCCTGCTGAAGAAACCGAGCGGCAGCCAGGCTCCGTTCTTGATCTGCTGCTGGAGCACGGTCCCCACGGCAACCTCTGACGCGTCCGTGACCATAGCGAGAGGGGCGCCCTCGATCGGATGGGCGAGCAGAACTGCTTGCGCCAGGAGTTCTTTAGTAGCTTGGAAGGACGCCTGCGTTTCATCGTTCCACGGGACAGCGTTGTTCTTGGCCTTGGGGTTGACGTTCAGAGCCTGGATCAACGGAGCCATCACCTCAGCCGAGTGCGGGAAGAAGCGATGGTAGTAGTTCACCATTTCGATGAGTCTTCGCAGCTCGCTGATACAGCCCATATGGTGTGACTCCTCGTTCCTTCCATTTCGTGAATAGGCTCAGACTCGGTTTGGAATTCATTGTTTTCCTCCAGGTCTGCTCCATCTTTTCTAGCATCCGTTTTCTCACCGTTACGTTAAACTGACCTAGCTTTGCTTCTCCATTCGCTCCGTATTCGAGGAGGATGTCCCAGCATGCGATCTTGCTCTGCGCTTCTCTGACTTCAAAGGTTGACCACCCAAGTTCTCCGAGTACGAACTCTGTAGCCACCTTGAGTCCAACGAAACCCATAACCCATTTTCCTGCTGCAACCTGCGTTCTGTCAAACATGGCTGACAGCTGCCCCCCTTTCTGTACTCCGTCAAAGTTCGCAACTTTGTAGACCAGCCTCTACACCAAAATCTATCTAACCGCAGAGTTAAGCCCGGACATAGTTCGCAGTCCAAGGCGGACACACATTCGGAGTTATATGTAGGTTTAGATGGTGCGTATTCGTCGTGCCCTTGCCTTAGGTTTTCTTATCGCTACCTGGCAGGACATGATGATAAGGTTGTGATCACTTATCTGTGTCATTTCCCTTTTCTCATCATGCTCTGAAAGGATTTCATAACCTTGTAGTAGCATAAGAGGTAGTCATTGCTAGAGTGCGAATGTTTATGCACTAAAAAAAACCGGAATATGCATGAAAATATGCTCTAAAAATCAGGGAAATATGCATTATCATGCTGAAAATATGCGTCAAAAATTCACTGAGAAATCGAGTTGTGGAGAATGTGCTTCCAGAGAACGTATGAAAAAGAGAAATGAGGTATTTCCGGTCAGTTCAGTTCAGTTGTCGATGCTAATCAGTGGGGTTCGCCTCCCTGGGGAGGCGTCCAGCTTTTTCAGGGGAGACGCTGTCTCTCCATTGGTTCTATTGAACTCCATGGCAGAGGATTTACGGGAAGGACATCGAATTCCTCCGGATTTCGTAGTGGGAGAAAACAGGGGAGCGCGAGTCGGAAAAGGTTCGGAAACACCGTCGTAGAGTGTGTCCCCACGTTTTCCGGAAACTCGTCAGCCACCCTATGCATGCGAGGGGGACATGAGTTCGGTCTCTCCGGAATATTTCCAGAGGATTGCGCCCAGCGCAGGAGAATTGCAACAGACTAAAGTGGAACAGACTTAACTATACAGTACATCGCGAACTTCGAAGATCAACCTGGCTGCTTGCATGCTGCACTTGACAAGTGGCTCTGAAGATTCGGCCGGAGAAATGTTGCAACTTCCGCGAGAGAAAAACTGCTTTTCAACAATCGTCTAAGCTCCAGCCTATTTATGCGAAATTATGCTCCAACGACCGAAATATGCGTTTTAGGCCGAGATCGCCCGAACTATTCATGAACATTCGCACTGTAGTCATTGCTAACTCGAGATATCGTCGAAATCAGAAAAGCATAGAGTATGTGGGGAGCCATGCACGCATTGGGGAACCCGACGTATGCACATGAACATCTCACAATCAGAGGAGGCCGCAGAGCATCGAAACAAGCACTTCCGTCTGTTCCGGGCCAACTTTGCGCGCAAAATGTCACGCTCTGCGTGCAATCAAGACATAATGAATCGCTTACTGCTGACATCAGACCCCGTGTGATCGAATCTGAGATCCGACGACGACAGCACAGAGAGGCGGCCTTGCAGCGCTGAAGCCTCATCCCTGGAGGAAATATCGAACGGTTTCGGACACCATCCGACCTCTGTTCCGTAGAATCTGAGCCTAATCGTGAACACAATAATCCAAAAATCGAAAATTCCGCAAGGAAAAAAGAAAGGGAGCTTCCGGCGGAATTCCAACTCATACAAAACTCTTGAATTTACTCGTAGAATCACGGGGAGTTCGTGTTTCCGCACTTTTAATGGCAGAATATTTTAGTGCAGTTTTCTGAGCAAATCTCCCATAGTGCATCGTTTAGATCCAACAAAAAAACACGAAGGAAGCCTACTCCCCTTGAGACGTACATGAATGTCATAAACTATAGAACGTAGACACGAGCAAAAAATGAGGCAGGACGCGCATCAAAGACCTGACATTGAGCGATTTATGTACTCGAGAAAATTCGGCGAACAAAACTCATTGTCGGCTGCTCAAACGAGAGCCTCTCGAGGAACCAATTCTAACAAATTCGTAAAGGGTTCGTTGCTCTAGGTAACTTTTTAGATTCATCGTGGACTCTCAACATGCGAATCATGGCTACCCATGATATGAAAAGCAGAAATGATATCATACAAATGATGAATATCTGAGATCCGATATTCTGCTCATCTTGAGTCAGAACCACCGGAAGAATTATGGGGGACGATGATGAGGCGGTCGTTGTGGTCCCGATGAGTGCTCCATTCGATGATGGGCTGGATTTCGTCATGATTGCTGCTTGACTTTTCCGATATTCTTCGAAATGAGGCCAAATGTTCATTCCACCGAGCAGCGTACCATCAGGGTTCAAGCATACAGTCTGTGGATCGGCGAGCATCTCGCACACATTCATCGATTCGCAGAAACTCGCAAATCCTCTTCCCTTAGCCTTGAAGATCACGCAACTTAGTTTTTGGAGTCGACAACCGACGCCACAATCTTCATAACTGAAATAGGCTAGAGTCGAAGGGAGCATCACGAGGAAACACATTATCCTGCTCATCTTCGGCGACGATCTGCAGGAGGATCTGCAACACGAGGATCTTGAGGAATTGTGTGCACTCGAAACGATTAGGATATTACTGAAGGAGCCATCAACTCACGAGTTTCGATCAAGAGCTTTATTGGATCGGCTTCAATTGTACCTGGTCAACAGCTCGCTCTCACGACGAGAAAAGTCCGTTCGCAGCCGTTCCGGTACAATCCGGATAGAGGAAAGAGTTACAGGTTCT
This sequence comes from Neoseiulus cucumeris, assembly GCA_021527715.1. Lineage (NCBI taxonomy): Eukaryota > Metazoa > Arthropoda > Arachnida > Mesostigmata > Phytoseiidae > Neoseiulus > Neoseiulus cucumeris. The sequence continues at coordinate 329,103 of JAJSRV010000097.1, forward strand.
TTGCTTGCTCTTCCAGCACAGAACTCGAATGGCGACCGGACTTCCGGCACGGCACAGCTACGTCAAGACATTTTGTACTTCCACACTTAGGCATCGATAAAGGCTCTCGTCAAAACGGAAAGCTGACTACAGCGCGCAATTTTCTCAGCCCGATTCGGGCGGATACGCGATCAACGACACGTTTATCACTTTTTGGAATATCTCCACGAATTTGTGATGTTCCGAGCATTGAAATAACATGCAGCGATCACTAAACTTGTTCTGTCCAAAAGATCAACAGTGAACATAAAGCGTCATCGGTCTTCTTCAACGGCTCGAAGCTGACGAACTCATCGAGACGATCGTGATCTTGAAGTGAGTACGAGAGTCAAAATCAGGGGAATGATCATGGCGAGAATCAAAATGAAAATGAGAGTTGGGCTCATCGCGATTTCATCAGGTGTCACTGGAGATTCTGTCGTTGTCGTCGTTGGCGCAATCGTTGTCGGAGGTAGCCCCAACTTAAATCTTTGGAACTCTGGCCACGTGTCTTCACCACCAGTCCATTCACCATTAGGGTTGATGCAGGGTACTTCTGAACTGGAGTGGGACAAGCACGGCCCTGATCGGTAGCAACTACTCCCAAATCCTTCAGAGTGCTTGAACAGTACACAGCTAATGTTCTGCTTTCGGCACAATGATCCACAGTCCTCATATCTGTACCGAGGGAAAGTGGAAAATGGGAAGCTTGAAACTAGTGAAGCGATGATCACGAGAACACACGGAATCCTCATCATCTCGGCGGTCGTCGACGGCGTCTTCTCTGAAACTTGAAATTGCAAGTCCACTGTGAACCGGGGTCGATTTAGTATCTTCAAGGCGGACACACACGCGATACTGAGGATCGTGGCCGGTCGACCGAAATCGGCGATTTTCCAAGTGGTCGAGCACGAAACGCTTGTACTGGAGTTGGTAGCCAGAGTCGACGCTAGTCAAGAGCTCGAGATGAAATGAGTGTTTGGTACAAGAAAATCTAGATATGGAGTCAACTCGTGCGCAGCTTTGATTTTAATACTACTCCCCTTGAATCTCTGTCGATGGCGCCATGAATTTCTTCCTAATCGGATACAATGCGTATTCCAAGCCGTCGTCGCATTGGCATTCATTTTGGTTCGATTTCCGCGAACGAGAGTAGAATCTATGTGTCATGTGCTTTCTTGGCTGCTGAGATCGGAGCGTTTTCCAGTTCGATTCTTAGCCGCGTAGACGAATTCAATCGAAGAACTGCGAGTGCATCGAGCGAGCTCCTCCGTGGGCCTTGTGACCTGAACCGTTCGTACGCAGTTGATGAAACATTGAGTGAGAATCAAGATTTCCGAAGAATCCGTCATCGAAACCAGAGCGGATGAGACTTATTCAGCGCTGCAATACTTACGCTACAACTTAACCTCTTAGATCTTGAGACTGTTATTCACAACCTTAATTCGTTCATGGAGCAATGACGTTTATCAGAACGGGACGGAAAGTCTAATTCCTCGGATTTTGTAGGATTGAATCATGTTTTTATTCAAATGGTGATCAAGCAGCCGATACAAGATCGACGTTCACAAATTCATTGGGGGAAAGATTATAGAAAGATCCTCTGATAAGCGATCTGGAGACTCCCGAGCAGAACTCTCACCAAAAGAAAGAATCACACCGCGTGGCCTGCTGGAGGTGACCTTCGGCGATCGAAGCCGTTTATCTGACGCAGTCGTAGTTTCTGCATCCTCCCGAAGGAAGAAAAGACTTTCCGGACTTTCCGGTACAACCAAGTACCGACTTTCCGAAGCTGACGCCAGCTGCGTTTTCCGAGCGTGAGAGGGTAAAGGAGCTCGGGATTTCGTTTTCGGAGCATTTTGATTTTTTGGTCGTAATCTTGAGTAGAGTAAAACACTCGAGACCACAAGGGTGAGAACCATGATTAGAATCAAACTCAGGATTAGAGTTGGACTTGTCGTCTCCTCCTCTGCTGTTAACGGAAATTCTGTTGACGGCGACAATGTTGAAAGAGCCATTGAAACTGAACTGGAATGCTGATTTGATGTCTCGTGGATAGGATCCACCGCTTCAATGGGAGTACGGACGGTTGTAGGTGGCGTTCGGGGTGTTCTAGTTCGGATCCGCAGACCCGTTCTCCAGCTCGATGGAATATTTACACTGAGTGGGTCCGTGCGCGGCGTCCGAATCATGTCTTCATAGTCGTACCATGGGAGGCAGGGTCTCTCACCATAGCAAGAAGGAAGCGGGCACGCTCGAGCAGCAATCGGGAAGATGAGCACGGATGCGCAAAGAAGTCTCATTATCGCGTTGAAATACCGATCCACTGACTCAAATCTGGAACCCGAATTTCGAAATCTATGAACAGTTCACACAGCTGTGGACAACTCAAGCAAACAACGAGCGTCAAGTTCAAAAGTACCCGTGACTTCAGACCAGGAAAACGCTCATAATAAGTTTCGAAGAGATTTGCCGGAAAAGAGGTGACTTACAAGCTCGTTCTCGTTCGATCAAGGCGAAGGGGAAATGAATGACTGAAACGCGGTTCACAATCAGTCAACCTCATTCTCTAGAGTCAAGCTGGGAATTAATTCATTTATTCAATTCGATGACGTTGACTTGCTTGTGGTCGTGGCGCCGATTTTGATCTGTGTTTGATGTAGAGTCAAGCGTTTGTTTGAGGCACAGGACCTCGACCGTTCTACTTAGTCCCCAGCCAGCCTCCCCTTGCTTTCCGTGAACCCCTTGTTGAAAATAGTGTTCCAGATCAGCTCAAGCAATGTCTGGCAAAAATAATGTCTACCAGCCTAACAAACGAACTGAAAGTGCGAGGAGCAGAAGCGGTAGAACCGTTACACGGCTGTACCACGCGTAATGGAAGAGAGGGTATTTGACGGCACGTAGAATTGAATAAAAGCCTGCAGATGCGAACGAAAAGAACGCAATTGACACTATGCAACACCGGAATTCTGCGTGTCGTTATTCTCCTCCAGTCGACTAGGCTTTAAGCCCCTCGTAATGAACCTTCGATTTTAAACACCCCTGTGAGGAACCCCGTTTCTAGAGGGTACAATCCAAATGAGGTCTTCCTCAACATACCCTGGTTTGGAGATGGATCAGATCTGTTGCTAATTCTTCCAGGTTTGGACTCGGTTTCCCGTAGTTAGCCTCATAATCGTTGCATATCACTTCTGGGCACCGAGTTTTCATTCGTTATTCGCCGCTCGCGCATGGAGTTTAAGTGTCACAGTCCATGGTTTTATCAAAAACATGAAAGTTTGAAGCTGTGAAAGATGAGCGGATCGATCACTAATGAGAATTTCGTCCTCAGGGGGTCCAGGAAACGCTCAGACAAGTTCGATTCGTCGGCGACATTTGAAGGCTCTAGAATCGTTGGAAAGCATGAGATCGGTTCCTTTGTGGAGGTCGAGGAAGAATAATTGAAAGGAAATGAAGTCGTGGGAAGGATGCTTCGCCACAGATCGCCAAATGAAGTCTGTTATCGTTGTGTGGGCTCGACTGGGCCGAATCTAACCGATACAACATCAGAGCAGGCTGATTCTCTTTAGAACGAAGAGGTTGCCGATTTTTTTTTATTCAGCTAGATTCCCGGCAATCTTGAGACCGAGCTCTTCAAGCGCCTTTTCTCTGAAGTCTTCATATCGCTCTCTGTAGTTGAAAACCCATTCTACCGCGCGCGCCATCTCCTCAAGCATGATCCGCATCAAGGTCTGACAATCACCAATCGAACGAGAATTGAACGTGATTCTCGAAATATTTCCGTCACTGAATGTGAGAAATTCTCGCCTCGCTCGCGAGGAGGAAGGTGAGTTCTCCCATACGAAATCAAATCGCATCCTAGGCGGTGAACTGAAAACGAAGCGGGAGTAGATTTGAAAGAGCTCCTCGACCAAACAGTCCCTCACAACAAGGAAAGGATGCGATCTGTAGAACGAGGCGGCTGGATGAGCTTCTTTCGTGGATTTATCACTCAAACCCTTGAGGAACCGTTTCACATCAGTTCTGTTGTGCTCTATCGGATAGGGGCAATGTAGCGAATTCAGGCAGTTAGGCTCAAGAAACTTGATTTTGGGAGCTGAAGCCAACCAATGCGTCTTATTTTTTGTTTCTTCCTTTGTCGAGCTCCTGAACATCTCAGGAGCTCTCTTGTTCTTCTTCAGCATCATATTTCCGCTAGATATCTCCGGTAGATTGATGGCTCCTCCGACCTTGCCTTCGGATCTGGAATCTACGACAGGAATCTCATAATTTTGCTTCAAATCTCTGGCATTCTTTTCCAGTGACTTGTGTACTTTGTAAATCCGATCCCAGTGACGAGCTTGCTCATCTACGCCCTCAGCTATCGATCCAGGTCTCTCATCCGATGGTGATTCCGGCAAAATCACATATTCCGGAGGCATTGGAATGCGCTACCGCAAGCTCCAACGGGCGGGAGATCCGCACAACATCTGAAGTTTCTCGTGCTTCGTTATCTTATCGGACTCGTGTCCTGGGTGGCCCACGACCGATTTTTTTTTTTTTCGATGTGAACGGCCCAACCGTCCGCATCAGAGCTTCGAAACTCTGAACCCTGAGATCAAACAGTCGGCGATGCTGCGTGAGATCTCATTGGCGCATCTGGCATAAACAAGGGAAGAGATCTGTCTCATTTGATCTGGTCTGAAAGTCTGTTTGTCGTTTTCGGAGTCTCGACTGGACCACGAGGTCCAAAAAGACTCTCCATTTCTGGAGGTTCGAACATCTCTAATTTCTCCCATCCCGTGAGTCGAATCGCTACGTCCTCCGGTGAAAAGTCCTCTGATACCTTCCGGGATATCGGCATAGCGAGATATTCCAGCCCTAAGATACGAAGCAGAACAAGATCTACTCCCTTCCATCGGAAATGCTGTCATCAGGGCCGGATTTAGGATCCTAGGCTGAAACAAGATTTCCCCTCGTAGTGTTGGAAAAGAAGAGGCCTCAACAAATGAGGTCTTTCGAGTGTCCAGATTGAAATCGTTGGGAAACCGCCGAATGTCTCTGCTGAAAGGAAGCCTAACGGTCGCTACCGAGTAATCTATTGCTGCCTTCAACGAAGGTAATGGAGCTTCCGAGAAGAATCATTGCAGCAGTCACTGCTGCTGAAGAATTTGCTGCCTCTGAAAGATCTACCGCCCTAAGCTCTAGCCCAGGGTTTCTCAAATAGGGTCGTACGCCCCTTCGGTGGGGCACCGAGTATCGAGGTCTGTTCGCGTAAAATTGTTCAGCACGACCGCCGAGTCCTTCTGCGGAGAGAAATAGTTGCAGATACCATAGATACTGGCGACATCATTTCGTTTGAACCAACGAGCAGCTGCCTTCACATTCAACTAGATCCAACTGGCAACTTGTCATTCTATCAATTGGCATACTCAACCGGAATGATGCTGGGGGCGTTGATTCGCCCTGACTGTGATGCAGAATCAGGACCGAAATGCCCAGAAGCTCGAGAAGCCCTTTGAAGCGAACTTCGAGCATGACATTGGTAATTCAGAACGCTGAGTGTCCGTCTACCGGAATTTCTGACGCTATGGCGGGAGTAGCATCCCGCTAGCGCCGTCGCTGGACCCCCAATTGAGATTTCTCATGCTTCCCTCCGTTCAGCAGAGATCATCATCACTAACGTTCTGTTTCGATTCGGCTGCGATCAAGTCTGATCGGTCGGCGCCTGGATATTCAGTTAACAGCCGCGATTCCTCCGAAACTCCATGAAAGTTTTTCTCATGCGGCAGGAAACAGAAGTCTCATCTGGACGCGTGTACCGAACCCTGCGTACCGAATATCTACTTTTTTCGTCAATCAAAACAACAGTGGCTACGACGACTCCGGTTGAAGAGCGGCTGTGACGCGCGCGAATTTCCAAAACTTCAGAGTTGCGACGATTTTTTCCCCGAGTTTGCGACCTTTGACGATCAATACCGTCATTTACCGCTCGTGAATCAGAAGACACGAAGCCATACCGTTCCTCTGGATGCGGAGCCTCTCGAGCTTTCAGAACGCGCCTTTTAGTCAGGACATGAGATTAGCTCGCTGTTTACCCTCTACGGAGAGCGATTGCCAGAACTTCACTCCACGCTTTGGAAAACAATTCTGTATCGGGAAAACGCGCTTGGACCGGAGAAGTATCGTGCGCGGAGGAAATCACTCTGTATCTGGTTCCATCGGAGAATGATGCGGGGGGTTCGTAGAGCCTCGTTTATGGAAAACCTTGGAAGAATCGTCACGAAAGTTGCTGTGTGTGGCTTCAAGGGATTCGTAGTGGGCTTTTGCGTTTTAGAGTACGGAATAGAAGTCACCAAGTGCACAGGACCATCCATGGAACCAACGATATACACTGGGGACTATATTCTTGTTGAAAAAGTGACCAAATTCACGAAGTCGTTTGGACGAGGCGATATTGTTGTCTGCCGGAGTCCATCGGATCCCAACTCGTTCTTATGCAAGAGACTTATAGGTGAGGCTTGCATCATGTCTATCCATGAAAAAAAGGACAATTTATCACCTCTGTAGGGTGCCACTCTGTGAGAGTTCTAATACACAGTGAGGAGGATCCGCCCATGCATACTCTGGAAACATCAGACCACTTCGCGCACCCATCTTGTGTTCTTCACTCGAGTGGTATTGAGGGCCATTTTTTTTCCATTTCAGGCCTGCCCGGAGACCTCTTGACGAGTCCAGAAATCGGTTATCAGACAGTTCCGAAAGGTCGAGTGTGGCTACAAGGCGACAATTACATAAATTCTTACGACTCGAGAAATTTCGGCGCGGTGCCCATGGCTCTCCTCAAGGGCCGAGCAATCTTCAAACTGAACACTTGGAAGCCTCTCCGATGAGTGACTTTCTTGAGCACAGCTCAACATTGCATCATGAAAACAGACTCATGGTGCAGGAACGTCCACGCCGATTGTTCTTTGTTAGATCAAACTCATGACGCTCGCTGCACCGCGCCGAAACAGAACTGTCGTAGGTCTATCGAATTGTTTCTGAATACAAGGATGCTGTACATAAAGTGTGAACAAAGGAATAAATGAATGTTGTGTAATTTTGAAATCAGGCCTCATCTTCTTCAGAGTATTCACGGAGGCTCTTTGATTCAGTTTCAAACCGGCGAGAGGGAGAGGGATGCGATCACTCTCCATCAATCCAGGGATATACATCGGTTGGATATGGAATCTATCGATGACATTTGCCCGGTCACGACGTGGGCACCATTCGTCCATATATCCATCAAATTTTTTGTACAGATCTAGGGTTAAAAACGGATCATGCCGGTACTTCGAAGCTCTGATCAGCAACTGTCAATGAAAACATCGAGTGTCTCACCAACAACAGCAACTAAACTTTTTTTCTTACAAAACGAGAACGAATCTCCCAGAAACAGCCCGAAGATTCGTTCTGACAATCGTTGTTCACAAACGAAGACAAGGCTCCCAACGAACAAAATGAACCTAATTCTCCCTCAGCAATGAAGAGAGGCTTCGTTTGTGGATCGGAATGGTCATCGGAGTCGACGAGATCAGAGATCTGACTCTGGAGCTGCTCTATCTTCGATTTCAGGCAACAACATACGAAGCCCCCCAGTCACTAAGCGTCACAAAGGGGAGAAAATGCTGTTGAAACTCGGTAATTTGAGGCGTTTCCTTCTGTTTATGTCTCCGGCGGTGTAGTACTGCGGCGGCGGTTCACAAGGAGTCAGCGGCGTATGTTGCGGCGAGCGATGTTTTGATGCTAGTTGGAAACATTTTGGAGAATCTAATCCTATCTCATAGGCATCCAGAATTCGCTGATGGACGTCGAACCAAACTTGCGGGGTGATAGATCCCAGATCTGAGGAATTCATTTTTTTTTAGATTCGTTTCTAGTTGATTGTGGACGGAGAAAAAATCCACGTCATTGAAACGATAACGGAAAACTTGCCTAATTTGTGATAGAGAGCGACAGCAGTTTTGAGGGTGATCTGATTGAACCCTGTCAGCTTCGAGATGGTGTTCCAGTCGGGTCCGAAACCAGCGAACAGATGTGCAATGACTTTTTCTGCCTCGAAATGAGTATAAGGCAACATCTGTGGCATGAGCAGTGTGCGCAACTGCATAATACAGGCCCGAGAATCCCTGGAAACGATAGATGCGAACCCTTGACCGATTTCCATGATCAAGCCTGAGCAAGTAACTCCTTCACATCCATGAAAGCTCCAGAAGAAAAGTCATCGATATGATCGACTTCCTTCAAATGTGTTCAGGAATTGATGGAGGGTGATTAATGAATGATGCCAACTGACGAATTCAACTTACTTTTCAGGAATGTCAACACAGAGCTTCTCTACGATCTGGTGAGCCGTTCTGAATCTGTTGAAGTCGTATATCTCTTTTCTTGTCTCCAGACCGGTCTGGATGCAAGCGATCAAATAAGGATGCCTCAGACTATAAGCTTTGGAAATTTGAAAGAAATTCCGAACCAGAATCTCGGTTTCGTGCGCAGAAAATGCATCCGTACAATTGTCGTACTCGTTGATGTTAGTCATTGATTCCTTGTGACCCGGAAGCGTAGAAGTTTCCAGATGGAGGACTGCGTTGCTGGGAAAGAGTGTCGGGAAAATCTAAGTATTTTTACTCCATTTCACCCGAAATTGGACTTTGGCGCCTTCGAAATGATGCAAGTATTCAAAAAAATCGACTCACGAGTCTTGCCAGCAGGTAGTGAACTGGACGTAGAAGGGTTTCACGCATGTGATTTTGATCGGGCCGCTGAATCTCACCTCCACGAGCTCGGCGCACTTACGAAGGAAATTACTTTGCCAAGCTGAAAGAGGTTCATCGTTAGTATTGCACATATTTTTGAGTCACTGAAGCAGCCGTATGCAAATGTATCGTTCTTACTGGTGCGCAGACAAGCATCTTCATATCGGATGGCGTTGCTTAGTTTGTTTTCCACTGGAGGCAACGTTTTCCGTCGCTTCCGAGCCGGAGGAGATCTACTAAGAGGTGTAGAAGTGCAAGACTCCTTCACGATTTCCTCCCTCTCGGTCGCTGATGCACCGTCCCCGCAATCGAGATCCTTCCTTTTCTCGGGCGTCACCTTCTGTGTTTCGATCATTTGTGTCTGAAGCTGTACTGGGGATCGGCTCACCTGAGCCTCGATTTCCACGGAGCACGGTTGATCGGAATCCATTTTGATCTTCTTGGAGACTAGGTTACTGGGGGCAGAACCACGGAAAATCGGTGAGTGGAAGAACATCTCTAGAATGACATTTGAGCTTTTGGAGCCCATGGAAAGAAACATCGCGATCGTAGCTTGCTTCGATCGGTTTCAAGCAGCCAACCAACCTTTCGAAATCGCTCGTCTCGGCTTGTGACGTCGATTTATCGGGCGAAAGCATCTTCCTCTTCTGAGCGTATCTGCTCGCAACTTTTATCATCCTCAACTTGGAATCTGTTGGAGCTCGACAGCAGTCTGATGTGGAGCGCTGTCCCGAGATTTGAATCGTCGATTGGGGTTCGCACTGTTTCTTCCTCCGGCGAATCTGGAAGATCTAGATGAAGAAGGGAAGTTGAGAAATCAACTTGACTTCGCCCCGTAATGGAACTTGAAGGTTGAGCATTGGAGAAAGGTCGATGATGGAAGTAGGTATCGATGGTATTCGCCAAATTACGGCGAGAGCCGAGACATCCAGGCGAAAACGATCAATGCTACAAGTTCCGAGCTGTTCTCATCAGTCTGACAACGCAACAAGGCTAAAAACTATTTACCTTTGTCACAAGGAATCCATTCGTGTTGCCAATCAGGTATTCATTTGATTTGAGGTTTAGAGTCCTTGAGGAAGACTGGGACCTGTGGAAGAATAGAAGAGTTACTCAAACGAGGCGCTGACCCGTGTTGATGCTGATCCACGCACCAACGCCTGATGATCGAACTCTCGGGGTTGTTGTGAGAGCAGAGTCCACCATCCCGAACTCGAAGGCCGAAGCTGGCGCGCCTCCAGAATCCGTGGGGAAGGGTTCTATCATTGCCTCTCCCAATCCTCATTCAGAAATAAGCTCCGAATCAGATCGCCTAAGCGTGCAAACGATGAACTTGATCGCTTCTCATGCATATGAATATCGATCATAAGCGAACAAGTGTAGCAGAAGATGTCCGGATCATGATGAGGAGAGGAAGCACCGGTCGGGTTCTGAGTTGTAATGTAGTTGGTGTTGTCTATAACGGTTTCTCTGGGACCTCATCAGAGCGAGTTCTTGGGACGAAGAAATTTCGTACCGCCCTCAATATTTTGAATAGAAATCTACCAAACGAGATCTTCTAGGACGTCGTGAGCTTCCCTACTTACTCGGGTCGTTTTCCGATCGATTGAAGCAATGCGGCCGGAGTCTTGATTCGGTCGTATTTGCATCCTTTGAACCTACTGAGTGAGAGAGAAAAAGTTCAAGACTTCGATTGCGATTCGAAGAAATGATTCGATGGCCCCGATTCCAGACTGCGCTTCCCAAGAGGAGACGGATGCCTCGACGACCGACAAGCGTGGGAGTATTTCGATTCATGAGCACAGATTTTCCACGTACGGTCCAGAGCCCGAATAGCGATCCAGATGGTTGTCACTTGAGGAACAATATAGGGCCCCGGAGTTCCCACCAGCAGCCTCACCTGATAGATTCTCGCAAACAGTTTATTCCCATTGATGGACGATGTGGATTCAGCCAACTTGGATCTGGATTCCGAACGGAACTCTCGGTATTTCCGAGTTTCGAATATAAACAGAGCTTCGAGCGCAACATGACATGATGTGTTTCCGCCGTGCGCGCGGATCAACCTATTCAAATCCCTTGCGCGGACGCCGAATTGCTTCAAAAACGTAGCGATTCGGTCTGCGAAGGCTGTCAATCATTGGATTGGAACCAGAATCCTGGCTGTACTGCTCAGTTGTCGACAAGCCAACGTCGATATCGGCTCCATGTAGCCGAACAGGATAAATTGCCAGTGGTATGGATTGCCCCAGGGAAAGTCGCCGGTGATGCCGATTTCGTGGTTGTGCCCAGCCAACGTAATTCCTTCTCTTCCTCCTCGCTCAGGACGGACCGCCGCCGCTCCCAGCGAGCGCTCTCTCCGGTATCGACGAGGACGGCTATAAAAACTTGTTTCTCCCGAGACAATGAGTCCCAACACCGCAAAGAAGCCCAAGATGTCGAGCCTTGAACAGCTGAAAAAGCTCACCATCGTGGTAGCCGACACCGGTGATTTTGAAGGTGAGTTTGCCACCGGGTTGGGCTGCCAAACGTTGTCAAATTCGGCATCTCGCTTGTCCCGTTCGCGGCTCCCGTAGTCGACCTCCCTGAATGAATCGCGTCAGCATGCATTTTATGTGACACAAGCTGAGTGATCAGTCGACAAACTGTGATGAAACAAACGCTCTCATCCCGTCATTAGAGTGAAAGAAGAGCTTTGCGAAAGTTTCTCGTGCTTCAAACCTGGATGGTGGACTCTCGTAAGCGTTGTCAAGGGACGGCTCAGAGCGCGCTAAACTCTGAACCGAGTGGTGCGGCTGTGATTGTCATATCAGAAAAGCTGACTAGTTAAGATAGTCCCTGGTGCCGTTTTTCTTCTCTCGAACGTGGCCCGAGGTGACCCCACGGTGCGTCAATACAATCACGCGATCGATAATCACTAACTGTCAGTCCATTAGTGACGGCATCAAGTTTCTCTTCCGAGGAGCAATGCTTCGATAGTCGGTGTTCTCTTCTGCGAGAGTGGAGGAGAAAATAAGATAGTGATTGTTCTTCGGCCAGTCAAAAACTGACGTTGACTCAATCGGTCGCTGGATGGGATGAAATCCACCAATCGCGATCCAGAGCGGCTGACGGAAGTGCTAACTTCCATGATGAAGTAGTGGTAGTACAACAGCAAAATTAAGCGCTTTCGCCTCAACAAAATATTATTCCGACCACTCATACCTGAAGCTACTGGTATTGAGTTTCTAACGTCACGATTCCGGAGAACGAGCAACAAGTGGTTGATGAGTACATCGAGCCGTTCGCCTGTCGTTAAATGTCGTCTTTAGTGCTGCGATATAATTGAGACAAGCTTCATCTATATTTCATCAAAGTATGGATATCCATCCATTGTTCAACGTCAATCAATCCAATGACTTCCGCTCGGTTAGAAAGATAATTAAAGAATGAATGAGAACTGGCAGAATGGCTTCGATGTCGATCGACTTTGAATCGTCAGGTTATGTATGAAAAAATGCCTCAAGCTCCAAGCTATATTCACGATAGGAACTAAGTCAAGGTTTTCCTCTGCAAGATCATTCTGACACCTCGCGAAGAATTCTCGTTGATAGAAGCTAGTAGAAAACTGGCAACCACAAGGAATCAGAGGGGGAAGGAGCAGAAAACGTTTGGTTCCGGGTTCGCTGCTGCTTGAAGCAAGCTTCCTCGTTCGACGACAGAGTTCTTATGCTGGCAATTACGCTTTTTTCGTCCATATCTGTCGTAAATCGTTATTGGAGCTCTGTGGTCATTGTCATTGCGTGGCACCAGAAAAAACGATTCCCAGCTCAGCGTGCAATCACAGAATACTCCATTCGCGAGCCTTTGAGCGTTTGTATTTCCGTCGAGCCGTGAACACGCCGCCCCTTAATCCACGACAAGGAGGTGAAGCGAATGGAACGATGTCTTATCAGAAGCTCAGAGATAACTTCTTGCCCGAGTCACTCAAAACGGAACTTCTTTGAGTTTTATTCTGGTTTTGACTCTCTATCTCCCTTATTTTGGCCGCCGTTCTTCGTCGATTCGGAGGTTATAAATAGCCACAGTTTTAGCGAATGTAACTGATTCGGTGTTCTTGTTTCCAGCGATGCGGGAATACAAACCCACAGACGCGACGACCAACCCCTCATTGATTCTACAGGCTGCGAAACTGCCTCAGTACGCAACCCTCATCGATGAAGCAGTGGCCTACGGAAAATCCAAAGGAGACTCACCGAGCAAGCAGCTAGAGGAGGCTATGGATAAATTATTTGTACTTTTCGGTAATGAAATCCTGAAGATTGTTCCTGGTCGGGTGTCCACTGAGGTCGACGCTAGGTGAGTTCCTCAATCCTCTGACTCTTCGATGATTTTCTCATCGAAAATTCTCAGAAAAAAAACGAGAATTGTCAACCGGCCGGTGATGAAGATGTGATTCCTCATCCGACAGGCTATCATTTGACAAGGAGGCTTCCATAACTAAAGCTCTCAAGTTGATCGGTCTCTACAAGGAGCTGGGAATCGACAAAGAGCGAATTCTCATCAAGCTGGCCTCCACTTGGGAAGGCATAGAAGCGGCCAAAGTTCTCGAGAGAGATCACGGAATACACTGCAACATGACGCTGCTGTTCAATTTCACACAGGTTCGTCATTTCCCCGCCCGTGTCATTCGTCAAGAAAATTAAGAAACAACAAATGGAAGTCTAAGAGCATATCGATTCTTTTAGGCCGTGGCCTGCGCAGAAGCAGGCGCTACTCTGATCTCGCCATTCGTCGGTCGAATCCTCGATTGGCATGTCGCCAATACAGACCAGAAATCATTTGAGCCCTTGGAGGACCCTGGAGTGAAGTCTGTTACGAAAATCTATAACTACTACAAAAAGTTCGGTCACAAAACCGTCGTGATGGGAGCTTCGTTCCGAAACGTTGGAGAGGTGAAGGCTCTCGCCGGTTGCGATCTGCTCACTATAAGTCCGGGATTACTCCGGGAACTCGCGAACTCTTCCGAAGACGTGCCTCAGTACCTAAACGAAGACAATGGTGAGAAAAAAAAATGCCGCCAGAGCAATAATTTCAATGGCGCGTGGCAACTTGATTTTTAACGCAATCGTGACACTATTACAGCCAAGACCCTGCAACTTGAGAAGATCGAAGCGGACGAAAAACGCTTCCGATGGGACATGAATGAGGACCAGATGGCCACTGACAAGCTGTCCGATGGCATCAGAAAATTCGCCGCCGATGCGCGGAAACTGGAGGCTCTCATTCAAGAAAAACTGAAACTCTGAACTTCTGCATCGAGCCTGGAACTCATGGAGATGGAGCATAGCAAACTTGTTGGCTATCGGCTATGACACTGCGAATTTCAAAACTTGTTTTTCTCCAGATCGAGATTAGCTTTTACTTGGAGGATACGAGTTCGGCCAGCAGAACACTCACAAACGAAGTCACAAGTTCCCTCGCGGAAATACACAACCTCTAAGATTTTATAAATGTTGACATGGAAACCATGATTCCAGGAAAGGAAAACCGTTCCCTTTCTTTTCTTTATTTACATCATGAATTGCCTCTAGCTGACGCAGCTCGCGATGCTTGTGAGCAGATTCGATCCCGCATCAAAGACTTTGACTGAATTCCGGATTGCGTTACAGAAACATTGCTCTAGCAATTTTCCTTGAGCTCAACAAGGGGTGCTTCGTTGTCTTCTGTCTGCAATTTTCTATTTTCGAGATAGTACTGCTGAAGCTTGATCCACGATTTGAACGAAGGCTGATATCTGAGTCTGTCCATTCCGCCCATGTATTCTCGAAGGGCCTGGAAAATGAGGGAGAATGACTAACAAATCGTCCTAGCCGTTGGTCGAAGGAATAGAATACAAGGTGAAGATCATTCTCGCAAACTCGTCTCTCACTTCTGGGATGATTATACCGTCCGGAGCCATATGTCCTTCTCCGACAGCTATCAACATGCGCGGTATCGCGCAAGCCGTGCCGTTGACGGTGTGCACAGGCTTTTTACGGAAGGTTATACCGAGACGACTCGCTTGGAAATCGGTGCAGTCTGATGTTGACGAAATTTCACCTGCTCGGACAAATTCAAAGAATTAGTTGACAGCACGAAACGTTATTCTCTACGTGATGATGATAATGACGAGACTGTATGTGGCTCACTGGAAGCAAACTCACCGTAGAACCCGTGACCGCCCATCCATGCCTCAACATCGATCTTCCTGTATGCCGGTTTCCCAAGATCAACAGGAGGCATATCCAGAACCCTACAATGCAATCCGAGTTCTTGAAAGAGCGATTTCTCGATGTCCGCGAATTCTTTCTGGAGCGCTTGACTTGCTTACACTGTCCCTTCGGTGAAGCCAAACATTTCGACTTTCGTAAACTGATGCACTCGGTACAGTCCTTTTTCTTCTTTCAATGTTGAGACTTCGGCCCTGAAGCAACGGCTTATGGCGCACAGCCTCAATGGGAGTTCACCTTCCTCTGTAACGGGATTGGCCGGAATTGACATCAGGGGGTTCAAGCAAAATATTCTTCGCAGGCTGACTTCAATCGTGTGGGAAAGCAAAGAACTCACCGAACGATCTGCCTCTGAACATATTTGCCAAGGCGTGCTCTGAGGTGCCGGACAAGCAGAGTTCTCTGTCCTTATTCAGTTTCACTCGGTAAACTTGAGTTCTCTGGCCACGAACTTGCGCGCCGCTGTCTTCGAGTTGATTGGGCGTGAAGAGATCAGGTACCGAAATTATTCGGAAATTGTGTTTCTTCAACCGATCCATAGTGAAGCGAACCAGAGCGCGTTCCAGCCGAACCAGATCACCGGTCAAGAAATAAGTGCGTTCTCCGCAGGTGATCGTATAAGAATTTCCTCGTAGCAGGAGGCCCATGCTTCGCATGAATTCGACCATTCGCCTCTTCAGTGCGTTTTTCTTCCCGAACTCTTCCAGTTGGATCGGCGATGTTGCATCAGCCACCGACGGATGCGTCGAATTCGGCAGCGCTCTGAGAAGTTTCTTGAGCTCCTCCGACGAAGCATCGGTTTCGGCCAGCCGTAGGATCCGATCGACGTCAAGTTTGATCTTCCTCATTTTCAAATTGTGCTTGAACATATCCGGGTTCAGTTTAATCTCATCCACTATCGATTTCGTGTTGAACAGCCGCCCAAGACCACACAAATACCTGTGTGGGTATAAAATCTAGAATAAAGGAGAACGCTTTCCTTAGTTTGAGACACTTCGACGATCATTGTTCTCATGACTTCTGCAACCCGAAGTGTACTCACCCGGCGAAATAGGAACTGCATTTTTGAGGAGCAACTCCGACTTATCTTCCAACTTTTCAAGAAAACCTCACAAACCGGCCTTCACAATCAAGAGACTGAACATCCTGAAGAAGGAGAACCTGAGCGTGCAGAACGACAGAAGAACTACACTCGCTGCGCGAGAGCCATCAGCTGGGTGCGCTTTTCAAAATTTGGCGCCACCGAGGCTGAGGGAACGAGTCCTGAGAACCAGAAGAATTCTGGAGCAATCATTTCACTGTTTGAGTTCGAATATGTCACGATGAGAACCACCGGTTTGTCTCTTCTTGGAAACATGATCTCTTCCGAGATCTACAAGTTTCGTTTTTGTCACTAATAAAATTCGTCGGACGAGAGGTCGCCTGCTTCCAGCATTTGTTCCAAAACAAATACAGACACAACCATCTTTGTGTTTGACGCTTGACGGAATCGTACACCGCCGCGATTAATTGGAACGATTCACGTTTTCCGCAAAAGCTCGAGCGATCGGCAGCTTCTCCGGTGCAATGCTCGTGAATATGCCCAGTGGAAGCGAGGCAAGTTCTGAGTACTTTCCTGATGTACACAATAACGGATTCGAACGAAGATCTTTTTGAGCGGTCGAGTGCCTTTTCACATCCTCAAGGATGCTCTCCAATCTCATGATTCGTTCTCAATATTCAATTCATTGATCTGAGCACCTGCAAAATCCAGGAGCGATAATCAATCTAATTCCGGGTCGATATGAAGCCGATTCGAAGATTCGTTGTTATTCAATGTCGATTTTTCTGTGGGAGCTCACAAATCGAAATCTCATCTCTCAGGAACATCTCTCAGAGTAGATGGGAAACTCCTTTCCGTGCATTCTTGGAGACGAAACTCACGACTTTGTGTCAATATTACAGAGAGACTCTGAGGCGGGACGTCTCGCAAAACGCGCCATGAAAAGGATCGCCGAAGTGAAATTGAAAGCTCGACCCGAATTGGCCGCTAAAACGGAAAACTCTGAGGATTTTTGGGAGAAATTGGGCTACGCCAAGAAACCCGAACTGGTGAATGCCCGATTGGTGAACGATAACGTTCCCAGAATCCACGTGAATGATTATTCGCCGCAGAGATTCATCGAGGAGTTCGAAAAGCCCTACCGGCCAGTCGTCGTGCAAGGTTGCACCGACAACTGGAAAGCGAAATACAAGTGGACCGAAAAACGCGTGGATCGGAAGTACCGGAACCAGAAATTCAAATGCGGGGAAGACAACGATGGCTACAGCGTGAAATTGAAGATGAAGTACTTTGTGCATTATATGAACAACAACGCAGACGACAGTCCTCTGTATATATTCGATGGACATTTTGGGGAACACAAGCGCAAGAAGAAGCTCCTCGAGGATTACGAAGTTCCCGTCTACTTTCGTGACGATCTTTTCCAATACGCGTCGGAAAAGAGTCGACCACCTTATCGATGGTTTGTCATGGGTTCCGCGAGGTCGGGCACCGGAATACACATCGACCCCCTGGGAACCTCGGCGTGGAACTCTCTGCTCATTGGACACAAAAGATGGTGTCTCTTTCCAACAAGCACTCCGAGAGAGCTGATCAAATTGAGACCCGAAGAAGGCGGCAAACAGAACGACGAGGCCGTCGCGTGGTTCGATATCATCTATCCCAAAACGAAACGACCCGAGTGGCCTGAAGAATTCAAGCCTCTCGAGATCGTGCAAGGTCCCGGTGATACGGTTTTTGTTCCTGGCGGATGGTGGCATGTTGTGTTGAACATGGATACGACGATAGCGGTGACGCAGAATTTCTGTTCGGTGACTAACTTTCCTATCGTCTGGCATAAGACTGCGAGAGGTCGTCCCAAGCTCAGCAAGAAATGGCTTGCCGAGCTGCGCATCCGGAAACCGGAGCTGGCAGAGCTCGCCGATCAAATCAATGTAAATGACAGTTGCGGAGTTGCATCGGATTCGTCGGGAGGCGACAGTTCGTCAAGCAGCAGCGAAGACGAGGACGAGAGCTGTTGCACGAGTTGCGGATCCGATTCTGGACAAGAATCTCTAGCCGATGAGACGAAAGGCCCAAAGAAACGGAAACGGAGTTGCGAAGAATCCGAGCTGATTCATAAACGGCCGGAGGGCAAAGTATGCTGACCGCCATCGCAATAGGTTTTCACATTCGGTCATGACCTCGGTGGAACTCGATTCCGTGACGCAGCAAGCAATGAACGAATGAATGAATGAATGTCAAACACCAAAACAGTTTTCTAGTTACGTCTAGACACACCAAGATAAATCGCTGCCTTGGGTCACAAAGATGGCGATTGAAGCCGCCGATACCTAAATGAATCCTCCAGTCTTTTCATAGTTTCTGTTAACTTGTACATTTAGAGTTTTGAGGAGACCTAGAGCAGTTTGCCCACTCATGGACGTGGACAAATGGCTGCCAACTGTGAAGGACGATACGAAATGAGAGGATATTTACGATAACAATGAATGCAAGGCGGATCGTATTTTTACAAAGGAATAAAGTAATCAGTTGAAATTGTATCACTTCTAGATTGCTGTCATTTGAGACGTTCAATATGTTTTGCTTTGGAGCCAAAACTGTGTCCCACACCCAGACCTCCTCTCGAGTTCCTGAAGCGTGCGTTCTCCCACTACCCCGTCATTTAGGACGTAAAATCAGAACTCCGACTTCGACAATGATTAAGGTTGATACAGGAATTTATTCGATGATCTCGTCACCGTCGGCGACTTCGTTGAGACTGACAACTTCCAAAGATCCTTTGCCTTTCGTCTCCTTACTGATCATATCGTCGAGTGCTCGGAAATTCCCAGGATCTGTGAGGAAAACCATCTCCAAGTTTCCTCGCTCAGAAATTTCTTCTTCCAAGACTTCTGATGCTAGCTCCCTCAAGCGCTCTTTGTATGATTTCCCGTTGGGGATGACAATGCGGAGAGTCATCTGCGATCGTTGCAGGTCGATAGCATCTTTCAGCAAGCGGATGACTTCGAGTGCTTGTTGCTTTGCGGTCCTGTTGGGTTTGACAGAAAAATGTATGTCTTTCATAGACTTTTCGATGATCGAAACCGGGTATGGGCGTTTCGTTTCGGGATTCACGGTTTTGTCTGCAACGATGTTCGCGATGTCCTTGAACGTTGAATCCAATTGCGTGTGCCGCTCCTTCTCCGAAACTTGCAGCTCGCCTTTGCTCAGAATCTCTTCGCAGATTTTGGTCTGGTCATCCGTACCGAAACATTTGATGAGATCCTCCTTTTTCGATACCTTTGAGTAAACAGACCTGAGTAGAATCAGACGGTGATCGATTGACCGATTTGAACGGCATTCTCATTACTCATTGTTGACATTTCTAGAGTTTCATCTTACGTCAGCTGATATACTAACCTGGCCTTTGGATACGTTGGTATAGACAACTTGCATCTGTAGAACCTCGTCCAAGCTCTTCTCAACTTTGTTCCTCCAAGAAACGACTTTATTCTTGTAACAAGCAATCTCGAAGCGTACACCACATTTCTTCATTCGGACGATGGCGACGTTCGTGAGACGGATTTGGTTGGTAGGAGTGAAAATCTTGGATTTCGACATTTCGTCAGATCTGGAAGATCAATCGAACGCTGTGAATAACTAAGAAGATTTCCGACACTATAGCACAACGAGAACTGGCAAGCACTCACGGTGACAGAAGTTCTTTGAATTAGAGCGCTCTGTGTGTGTGAGTGTGTGACGATGCGGGGCCCGAGAGTGTCCAATGATTGTAAACAGTCGATGGATGTGCTTTCCTCGGGGGAAGGGAGAAGTCGTCTGAAACGATGTCCTCAAAGGTATTTAGCGTATCCTCATTTCGAATCGTATGATATTCCTCTGTTGGTGCATCTGCTAATCTCTTCTACCGAGAAGCGATCACGCAGTTGGTCATCGAAAAGGCCGCGCGGAAAACTGTTTTCGCTCCGGACTTCGAACAGTGTCTCGGTCTTATACTGTCGTGGACCTTCACGAATGCGAGTTTCGTCTCGACAGAAACTTCAAAAGCCGCTGGGTAGTTTTTGCTTTGTCTGGTTCCAAATTTCCATGAGGAATAAGATTTATCACTCGGGTTTGAGGTTTGAGTTCGACACGGCTCTTCGAGCGTTCAGTCGCATCGGTGTTTACCGGCGTTATCATCATCAGTAGCAGCACCGTGTCCCATTGCCCCGAACTGAATATCTTGAGTTGGCTTCCCGCGAGGAATAAGTCAGCGTGCCACTTGACATTGCCGGAGTCCGCGAAACCGAACAACCATGCTGCGAATCCCGTCTCTTCTCCGAAATGCCGCACAAAGCTCGAAGATGCTGCAAGCTGCATCGGTGCGCCATCTCAATCTTCACGAGTACCAATCCAAGCAACTGATGGCCGATGGAGGAGTGACCGTTCAAAGGTTCAAGGTGGCAGATACCTCAGCGCAGGCCCGAGATATCGCGCAGAGCGTGAAATACGATGAATTCGTCGTCAAAGCACAAGTTCTGGCCGGTGGACGGGGCAAGGGAACGTTCGACTCAGGGCTGCACGGTGGCGTGAAACTCACGAGAGATCCTGCACAGGTGGTAGAGTTTGTCGAGAAAATGTTGGGATACCGGCTCGTTACCAAACAAACGCCAAAGGAAGGCGTCGTGGTTAAGAAAGTCATGATCGCTGAGGCGTTGGACATCAAACGAGAAACCTATCTCGCCATTCTTATGGATCGCACATTCAATGGACCGGTGGTGGTCGCTTCACCGGCCGGCGGGGTTGACATCGAAGAGGTGGCGGAAAAAACGCCGGAGCTCATCTTCAAACAACCTGTTGACATCAACAAGGGACTCACCGACGAGCAAGCGCTATCAATTGCTAAGAATTTGCAGTTCGAAGGAGCAAATATGAAAGACGCGGCTGAGCAGATAAAAAAACTCTACCAGGTGTTCCGCAAAGTCGATGCTACAATGGTTGAGATCAATCCGTTCGGTGAAACTCCCGATGGCAAAGTCGTCTGTTTTGATGCTAAGATCAACTTCGACGACAATGCGCAGTTCCGCCAGAAAGAAATTTTTGCCCAGGAAGACCACGCTGAAAGCGACCCTCGTGAAGTCGAAGCCGCCAAGTGGAATTTGAATTACATCGGAATGGACGGAAACATTGCTTGTCTTGTCAACGGAGCAGGTCTCGCCATGGCCACGATGGACATCATAAAACTGCACGGAGGCAACCCCGCTAATTTCCTCGATGTCGGCGGCTCTGTCGGCGAAGAGCAGGTGGCGGAAGCGTTTAGAATTCTGACGCAAGATCCGAAAGTCAAAGCTATCTTGGTCAACGTGTTCGGCGGCATTGTCAACTGCGCTACGATCGCCAACGGTATCGTAAACGCCTGCAAGAAAATCTCTCTTAGCGTTCCTCTAGTGGTTCGTCTCGAAGGCACCAACGTCGATGCCGCTAAGGAAATCTTGGCAAACTCAGGATTGCCCATCCATTCTGCTAACGACTTGGATGACGCTGCCATCAAGGCGGTCGCAAGCCTCCGAGGATGAATTGTTGTCGCCGCCGCGCACGTCCGCCTCTCTCCGATGCGGACAACCTGACGAAATTCCCGGAGAAGCGAACCCATTTCCTGCTTCGCGTGGTTCCGATCAGCATTGTTGACTTTGAACGGAGCCGCTCCGTCTAGAATGATATATTTTTTTTAACGCGCTGGGAGGAATATGTTCTTCGAAGAAAACTATATTTCTGGCAATAAAGATGTGTAAATATTATATTTTATAAAATAGTTCTCGATGATTGTAGTCCACTGGGAATCGCTGGAATGGCGTCCGGCTCAATTCCGAAAACCTACAGCAGCGTTTCTCAACCTGGGTGCCGGCGGCGATCTTTGCCGACATTTTCTCTCCGCAGCCGTGAGGTTCCGCGGAGCCCTTTCCAGCTCCAGCCTCCGGAAAACGTGGAAAATCAGAGAATACAGCAGACTTCTCTGTTTATGTTCGACAAGGCAACCGTTCTCTTTATTCGGGAAGCCAACCGGATACCGAATTTTCGAATTTTGAGAAAGAACAGATTTTCCGCCGCGACGGTTCCGAACCGACGGGCCGCGGTGACAACAGGATCGTATAACCGACCCGGGCATTTCGATGTCGAGCAAGCTGACCTAGACTCAACGACTCCATTCCCAATGAGAATGGTTAGCATACCCGAAAGACAAATATCGAATTCGTTTTTCTTGATGCTCAGGATGGCATTCTGTTACAATTTCCTGGAGGACGTCTTTAGTCTGCGTCCGTTGTCTCGAAGAATATCCTGCGTGAATCACACTAAAACTTCGTTGAAGTGGTCTTTGAAGGAACGCTGAAAACAGCCTCTCATCGGATCATCTGGAAGGTTTCATGGGGTCAGACGGGGACCGGCAACTATCTCCCCAGTCATAGTAGTCCCTAGTACTTATTTCGCACGTCTTACTTCGTCGAAATATCGAAAAATCAGGGTATCCACGATGTCAGATAACTGTATTTTTTTTTCTCACAAGATACTCTTCCAATTCTAGTTGAAAACATGTGGAGTGAATCAAATCAGATATTACTCGCGACGGGTGGTTGTCACTGGTCTGGGAGCCCTATCTCCTCTCGGGCGTGACGTTTCGACATCCTGGAGTGCTCTTCTAGACGGAAAAAGTGGAATAACGTCAACACCATCCGATGCTGGTTTCAAAGGCCTTCCTTGTCGAGTGGCGGCTTTCATAAATAAACCGGGAGAACAACCAATTTTCGAAGCAACACATGTGGTGTCGACTTCTGAAGTTCGAACTTTGAGCTCGGCCACGGTGCATGTCCTCCAAGCCGCCGAGGAAGCGCTACAAGTGAGTTATGGAGAACAATTTTCCTCTTCGCGGTATGATTTTCGTCGGAACAAACTCAAAGTTTTCTACTTTTCCCAGGATGCACATTGGAAACCGTCGTCAGCAACCGATCTCGAACGGACTGGAGTGGCGATCGGCATGGCTATGACAGATCTTGATTATGTTGTCGACACGGGCCTCGCCTTCAGGAACGGAGGTCTGCGAAAGATTTCGCCGTTTTTCGTTCCGAGAATCTTAACGAACATGGCAGCCGGTGCTATCAGTCTTCGATACAAGTTCCAAGGGCCGAATCATTCCGTCGCTACAGCGTGTGCTACCGGAATCCATGCTGTCGGGGACGCCTTCCAATTTATCAAATACGGTGCGTGATGATGAAGCTTCGTATGATTTCTATCGCCACGATCGCCGTCGTTCTAAGCCTCTAAGACACAGTTCGAATCTTCCAGGGAAATGCGAGGTGATGCTGTGTGGAGGAACAGAATGCTCGATATCACCACTGAGTCTAGCGGGTTTCTGTCGCATGAGGGCACTGAGCAGCAAATTCAATGACCGACCACAAAGCGCTTCACGACCATTCGACAAAAACCGGGACGGATTCGTTATGGGTGAAGGAGCGGCGGTCCTTGTCCTTGAAGAGCTGGAACACGCTAAGGCTCGTGGAGCAAAAATTTATGGCGAAATTCTCGGTTACGGTCTCGCCGCCGATGCCCATCACATTACGGCTGCCTCAGAAGACGGTAACGGCGCTTTCCTATGCATGAAATCCGCTTGCGCGGACGCCGGTATCCTCCCCGAACAGATTGAACACATCAACGCACACGCTACATCCACGCCTGGAGGGGATGTGGCAGAGGTCGCCGCGATAAATCGCTTATTTTCGAATCAAATGCCGCCGACAGTAAGCGCCACAAAAAGCAGCACCGGTCATCTTCTAGGAGCTGCAGGAGCTCTGGAGACAGTCTTCGCGGTGAAAGCCGTCTCTGACAACGTGATACCCCCGACACTGAATGTGGACACACTCGATGAGAAATGCACCGGGATCAATCTGCTCAAAACGAGAACTGGATGGCTATCGAAACAGCGCAGGATTGCATTGAAGAATTCGTTCGGTTTTGGCGGAACAAACGCTACCTTGATCATCGGTCAATATTAGATTTCCGCCCAATTGCCCCGCAGCCGACAAACGTGTAAACTTCTCCGACGGATTGAACATCAAGAGTTGACTCCATCGTGTAATCATCTGCTCCATGAAGTTACGTGTTCAATGTTCAATGTTAGTTCTTGATCTGTCACACGGCGAGTCCGTTTTGGCATTCAGTCGAACGCGCGGTGGTTTCCACTTCATCGAGCGAAATCCCAAGAGGAGTAGAAAGCTGTTGAATAAACCCGGTGTCAGACGACAGAGAAGTTCGATTCAAGAGAAGCGACGTCATGATCAACCCGAACCGTTGATGCTTAGAAGCTCCGAAAGCGTTTTCCCTCAACCCTTTCCAAGCGGCTCGATTCCCACACTCAACACGAACTAATCGTCCATATCTTGTTTTACCCTGACAACAATCTTGGATATAGGGAGTGCTTCTTTCTCATATGGGCCCTCTTTCCCCATTCGCCTCTTTCCATCCGGACTCTTTCCGCCCGCGCGGTTCTTCGACATTGTAGTTGTCTCGGCGGCGCTCGATGTTTTGTGTTAGCGAGCTTAAACTTCTGTAAAGCAGAGTGGAGCTTCCATGGTTTCAAGGGATGCCACATAGAATCACATTCAGAATGTGTAAAATCAAGTGAATGTTCGATTGTTGTTGCCACCAACAGTGTGCTTGGACTGTTCTCAGACGACTGCCCAAGAATCTCATCCGTCCCCATGTGAATGTTCTTTCGGCGGGGGCTGTTCTTCTCTTGTGGTTAATATGTGGCGAATCTGTCCAGCTCTCTTCATACTGGCAGTGGCGTCGTCCACTCGCGGTGCCGCCTTGGAGCGTTCATCGTCAGCTCCAGGTGTCAGCGATAGAGAGTGCGTTGTCGAAACCCATTTGAGAATAAACCAAGGTCTCGTTATACGTGATAAGATGCCCGAAGGTTTCGACCCCTCGAAACCTTGTCGGACGACCCTCAGAAGCCCTGAAGGAAAGTTGCTCAAAGTGAAATTGGATCTCGCTTTTCTCCACGGCCAGCGGGATTTTGTGCAAATTACCGCCAATCAAAAAATGTGGTATATCCACAAGACTTGTGCTCCCTGTCACGACGAAGTGATTGAAAGCTACGAGATCGCCATTGAATTCCTCCTCACCAACAAATCCAAGTTCCAACTGAGGTACTCAACAAACGATGGCGCGTGTCCATTTCTGAAGATTGTTCCGCCATTGGTCATAAAAAGCCAGAATTCAATGACGAGGAAAGTCGGTTCGGTGAGTAGCGCTCATTTTTGCGAAGACAAGACACAAATGACCGCTGGAAGACAATCTCCGCGAATGAGAAATGTCTTCCTACGATTTATGAGTTCCCTCTTCTTCCGAAATTTCTCAATCAGGGCGTCTTTTTTTTCCAGAGTTTCCAGCTCGAATGTCTCACCAGCAAAGACTACACGCTGGTCGGGGAGAGCAAAATCAATTGCGAGGCTTTACCGAATGGCTCTGCCAACTGGAGTGCACCGCTCCCGACCTGCCAGAGGATCTCGAATTGTCCCAAAGTAAAGAAAGTCAACGAGGTCTCCGGTCATTTGTCTCTCAACCACCACAGAAATGAGAACTATCACTGTAGTTGGTTAATTGACGCCTCGGGGCTTAACGCCAACTATATCGAGTTCGTTCCGAGATACGATTGGTTCAGTCTTGGACATTGGGAGGGCGTTGGGAGGAATCGCGGTCTTGCCTTCTATGATGGAGAAGGTCGCCTGAAGGTTGACAGCGGGGTGGGTTTACGCTACAGAACCAGAGATTCGACGTTAAAGATCTATCTCAACCTCTCCGTGAAGGACCTTGTACCCGCGACCAACGCTTCTTTTGCTGTCGACTACGAAATCTCGAGAAAAACGTGTCCAACTATCGACGAGGAGTCTTTCCCGTTCGGAAGTTTGACATTGACGAATTCTTTTTTCGTGGGATCGAGTGCCAAATTCGAATGCGCTCCCGGATATAGAATGCTCGGGAAATCCGAAGCCGTGTGCATGAAAAGTGGAGAATGGAACTTCCAAACGATGCCGGAATGTGTGCCGTTGAGTGCCGAGATCAACAACGACCTCAACGTTATATCCGTCACCGCCGAGGTGAGTTGTGTTTTGTTCTTTGAAACTTCTCGAAAAGAAAACGAAACGAGGAGTTCTCTTTTCTAAGAATCTCTAATCGCGAATCGGTTGTCGCCGGTAGCAATCTAGATTCTCTCATTCCAAGCTCAGATCGAGAATAAATCTCTAAAAGACGCTTGGTCAAAGATCCAACAAAACCCATATATTGAATGGGAATGCTAAACAGATGATGGTGGTTTGTGACGGAAACGACCATCATTCGTAATGCATCCTTCACGGAAACTTCAAATTTCTAAACGAAGGATTCAAACGTAGCGGAGTTCCTTTATGCTGTTTCCTGATTGCGTTTCCGAGAGGGGAAAAAGAAAACTCGAACAGCGAAGAGTGATGAATGGCGGACTCCAGGTGTGACGTCGACTAAGGCTTTGTCAGCCAGTGGTCACGCGGTTTTTCTTTTGCATCTTTTGCGGATCGGACGCTTGACTTGAGGTCATTCAACCTTCGCTTCAACTGACTCCCAAGAAGAATCAGTATTCCCGGAGATCGTGTGCTATTCGTGCGTTACGCTCGTGAAGCAGAGTTTTTCATGCAAGACAGTCTCTTTAAAATCTCTCGAGGTATTGTTCTCGGGAGGGAATCTCAGAAGTCTGTTAATCTCTGTGATCATTCAACGTAGTCGATAAAATTTTTGAGATCCCCAAGAGCGCCATGAAAACGGGTAGCAAGAGGTTTTCGGCAAATCGTCAGGACGGCGTGCCGGTTATGATAGAAAGGAGCGAGAGGAATTGTTTCGCTGAGAGCAATCATCAATCGAGATGTTTTTTTCGTATTTGTGATTCGCCGTTTCCCTACTTCATGAGGAACTTGCAGCATCTCCAAAGGAATAATTTAGCGGAATATCGATCTGCATATTTGAGCGACTGGTTTCTCTATCAGCGATCAAAATCCTCTCGAGAGTAATTCAACACCGACTCGTCCGGATTCTCCGGAAAGTGACGCTGCTCGAATTCTACTTATTCAGCCGTAGCTAGCGCTCTGGAGAAACGGGAGAAACATCAACAAGAGCCGGCGAAGCCCTTCGAGCGGGGTTCTAAGCGCTCATCGATAACTCCGATATTCAGACATGTGGTAATTTCAATCTTGCATCGTCTCTTCCCGTGAGTAGCAATCTCGAGCGGCACGCAACAACAGCGTCTCGAAGTCTGAATCCGATCACCAGTAGATATATGCTCGACGGCAAATCAATTGTTCGACCCGGTATCGAATCGCTCGAAACCCAGCCCGAGGGATCTCAACGGAGAATCAAATGGAGCTCCCTTCACGATTGCCCGGGGTTGAGTTGGATGCAGCGGCGGCCGAAAATCTGTTCAGGAGAATCAATTTGAATTCTGTGGCTATATTCCTTCGAAATCGCTAAGAAATTAGGAAATCGTTTGTCGGCTGTTTCTAATCAAGAGGGAAAATATCCTTTCAGTGAATGTTATTCAGTGTCGGGGACCATGGTAGACGGTCGGTCGCTTCGTCCTAATGCACGGAAGGATCTTGTGATCATTTTTCAACTTGATTGACCCTATTACGATACAATGATGTCGAGGGTGATCTTCGAGTCTTGTATGTGAGGTGCGATGAGGCGTGTTGTGTTTACTTGCACACGAAAACGAGAGTCGAGCAAATTACCACGGGCGGAGTGCTTGTACGAGCAAAAGTACAGAGCTCTCTCGGAGGCAGCGAGCAGGAGAAACCGTGCGGATCTCCTCATAACCAGTTGGGGACGATGATGATGAAAATGACACTGATGATGATTATGATGATGCTTAGAGACAACTAACTACTCAGCTTTCCCGTGGACAGGAAGCGGGTGTTCCCGGACAAGATATCCGAACACGCTGAGCTACTACACGGAGGAATAATCACACTGGCGGTCAGCTGGTCGTTTGGTCACCCTCCCTGTTGGCTCCTAGCTCGGAGTTATCGAGTCGCTGCACGCGCGCAAAGCGGGCATGCTGCATAAAAATATCCAGACGAACATTTTCAGACGCAAATCGTAATTTCTGAGCGTTTGCTTTTTTCCATCGACGATTCTTGACTTTGGAAGGTCATTGTCATTTTTTGCCTCGATCAGCGGGGTTTTCTTCGAGAAACACTTCGTTAACTTGTTACCTCATCTGTAGTCGTTTCAGAGAAAATTTATCTTCGGGTTTCGGTCCGCAAGAGACCCTACTACCTCCGCTAGTAGTGGTTTGTTTGGGCTACGTCAGGGGTCCAACAATGGTCAGATAGTTCCTGATAATGGCTGATGCGTCAGTTCAAGAAATTTTGATATAAAAGTGGCGTTAGAGAGTTTGCTTCCGTAATTGCAGACGTTGGTTGCTATTGTTCCCAGCCGACTTGAACTTCAGTTTGAGCGATTCAGTCTGCCAACAGCACGGAGATGCACTGAGCCGTATCGGCGGCGGCGGCGGCGACGACGGCGATGCGATGCCCACGCAACTTAGTGTCAGGGAACTTCTTTCGCTCTTCAAATCTGCTTCAGAGCCCCGCTGCTCGGAAGCGAATCGGCTTTTCAAAAACTATCTAACCAAATTAAGACTGGACGCGGTCGCACATTAATATCTATCATCTGAGATTCTCCTGGAATTCCCGACCTCGCGTACTCCTGGGGCGATGGAATTTTGATTTCTGGTCTGTCGGTTCGCCACGCGCGCCGTCGGACCGCTCGGTTCAAACACAAAAATTTCGAACCGGGAAGCGACTTGACCGGATTGAGTTGATTGTGGGAAAATCTAATCACCTCCGGTTTCCACCGCTCGCTGCGATATTGTGTGGAAACGGGGCGGGGCATTCGATCGACTTCCAGTCGATTTGCTCTCGTGGCTACTTTCGTCACATGCGGCTCGACGGTATCTTTCTTTTCGGAACTGCTCTCCTCAGTTCCAATCTATCCGCTCTGTGCCCTCTCTCCCTCTCTTGGGACATAAGAATCAAGAGTCCGCAAACCGAGCTCGCGAGCTACCTAAAAGCTACTGAACCATCAAATGGTTATCTACCTATCCATCTACTTGGTCGATTGGATGCCTGACTGGCCTGTTGGTTGGTTTGTTAGCAGGCCAGCTCGCTAACCAGAAGGTTTTCCATCTCTAATCCCTCACTGGTCCGTCTTGCGATTAACTCTCTTCACCATCGAACAAATGTTCTTCGAGGAATGGAGTGGTCAGTCAGTCAGCGAGTCGATACGACTGCCGCTCGTCGTCTGGTGAAGCAATTGGTTTCGCTCTTTTGGTCACTGTTTCGGCGGTGAGCGCTTTCGTTTGTGTGTAATGTCGTCTGACAAAATGACCGAGCTGGGTTCCAAATTGTGTTCCGAGCTGCGGGAAAAACTCGCCCAAAACTTACATCCGCTCCCGTGTGCGAGTCGGCTCAATTTCAGAAGGGAACCGATACCTTGTTTCCTTTCCCAAATTCGAATTTCTATTGTTAGTCTCCTGAGTCGCGCTTCAGGAGAATTGAAATCTTGGGATTAAGTACGTTTGAGAAGATTGTTGCTCACCGCTTCTCTGATCGATGAACTTTGGAGAAAATGTTTCGAGTTTATACTTCCTCCGAAAAAATCGTTGGGCAACGTTGGAGCGAATTGTTCTCGAAAGACAGAACCTTAGATACACGCGATGGATCTGTAGATAGCAGCGGGTGGAAATCTGAGATGATACATTTCTATGGCCACTCTGCACTCGAGAAACCGACTCCAAGAAGAAACAGCGTCTTGCAGGCCAGCTTACTGACTGCTTACTCGGAATTGAAATGTCTCGAGGGAGCAGATCGCCGTTGTTGACAAGAAAATCATCCACCTTTGATTTCACCACAATGCATATGTAAGAACCCAATAAACGATTCGAGTCTGTGGGAAGCAATATCCGCGCATAATCGCCTGTGGATGGGCACGGTTGTCTGAACGATTCTTTATTGAACGGGAATCTCAGTGCCATGTTTCTGGCATGCTCTCATGCTTTCCCCAACCATCCCGGAGACGACGACGACGACAACAACCGGGACAGCGACAGGCTGATAAACAAAATGTAAATGCTTGTCGAGCCCAATCAGCGGCCGGTGATTTGCTGCCTCTCGCTGTTCCGGCGCGGCGGCATCAGTGACGATATGGCGATTGTCCTCCTCGGACATTTTTCAGCGATCAAATCAGTTCGAGTCGATTATTCTGGACTCTCATCGTTCCTGAGATTCGACGGCTCAAGATCGCGCACTAGATAAGCGTTCGTGGGATTCCATTTTTATCCGCTGTTTTCAGACAAATTCAATTTGGCGACGGTTGCTAGGTGTTGAGCTTGAGACAAGCAAAATGAATCTCTTTCTCCTCCTCTTGACATGAAAGTCGGTGAAACATGTTGAGTATCGCTTCACAAATGGCGTAAGGCCATGTGGAGATGGCCGAGTGGTGCAGTTGCTGACGCGATCACGAAGCACTGTACCACTGGAGCGAATCGACGCGTGCCTTTCAACTCGGTGCGAGTGCATTGGCAGCGGCAGAATCCATCTCAGATGTTACACCACAACACGGCCCTTCCTGCCACCAGCCGGCGAGGCAAGCAGGCTGCCTGGCACTCAACCAGGCTCGCTTCGCGTGTCGACGACATTCAACTTTGAAGAAGAACAAGACTGATTCCTACAGGGGAAACAAGAGAGGCCATTCTTTGTTGAAACGATTCACCAAGCAGTGACTCCACCACTCTATCGGCGTCAACAACATCATCATCGACATCGTCATTTCGCCATCATATTACAAAAACGTGTTGAAAAATTTACCGCTCGGAACACATCGAATAACAGAAGTTGGTTCCGACATTCTGCCGGCTCTATAATGGATAGACAACAGATTCGCGCGCAATCGGTAACCCCTGTTCCTCCGATTCAAGATCGCTCCTCGAACAATTAGCTCGGATTGAGTTGAAACACCGTGAGCCGTGCCGAGATTAGATTATGAAGAGAACGCGCGAGACTCTTAATAAGTTCGAGATGGAGCAAAACAGCTCGGTGAAACTGCTGGGGCCCGGTTCTGATATCAATGAGATTAGATATCAACGGGTTCTGGTTCGTTCAACGTGAATGATGATGGCTTAATGAACATGTCTCTGGGCCCGAAAGTCGTTCTCGATTACGGATGTCGAATGCTGCCTCCCTAGAACAATCGGATTCATTCTCCGAGGACTGTGTCCACGTTCTATCGACGGTGTAGCAACTTCGGCGGAAACAAAAACGGAAACTACCTAGATATGAGATAAACTTTGAATTGAATAATTCGGACTGAACCATCGGAGAAATTTCACGTCATCGGCACGGCTAGCTTTGGCGACAGTTTTTCTCGTATTGCTGTGACTCGAAGGAGGCTCCCATGCTGTAAACAAAACTTCTGGAAAAGAGACCAGCGGGCCTCAGGCTTGGGAATCGGAGCTCGTGAATCGAATGCGTCGATCACTTTGAGTGAGTGATGGTAGTGGGAGTGGAAAACGAAACGAGCCCGAAGAAGAGTTCGCTCATCGATGAGAAATGAATCGATCGCTACCGTATGCCGCGTGGTGTCGTAATCCATTTTGCGGTCATGGGAAGAATGCCCTCCTGCAGCCGTCGGAACAATGAAGGACCGCTTTGTCCTCTGAGTGAATCGATATGTTGATCGATCGAGTTGTAGCCTGCTCTGAAGCGCAGCGAAGCGTTTGACTCTTACGAAGTTTTCATCTTTGGACACGATCTCGGAGAAAATGTCGTTGATTTTGATCGCTGTCATTAAGAAAACCTCTTAACTTCCAGCCGGCAAGCTCAAACGATGGAGTTGAAACAAGCACGGGAAGAGATGTTCTCGCGTACACGGACTGGTCCATTCCACGAAGGGTTACTGTGAATGCTGACCGAGATGAGAATCGATCCGAAGTTTCGACAGTCAGCGTGAACTTCCATGTCCAACAAGAACAAACACCGGAGTCGGTGATTCCCACTTCGACCGAGCCCTTCTCGACGACTGAGAAGAGTAAGTGTTTTATTCTGCTGCATGCGGACGCCGCAAACACGATAATCATCTTCCAAAAAATTCACTCGAAACTCTTTCCATCCACAGTCGGATCCAATCCGCACTTCATACCAACCCCGAAGACGGCTGAGGACTTCGACGAGACAGTGACGCCGAATACCGTCAGTGAAATGCCCGTGATTGGATCTTTGGACGGCATCTTCCAACGGTTGCAGAACCTGGATGTAAGGAACAAACAGGACATCTCTTTTCTGTTGATTCTGCTCGCCATCGTCAGCTCGGCTGTCTTAGTCGTTGTTCTTCTCGGCCTTGCCGTCAGACACAGCTGTAGGCAAAAAATTCCTCTTCGAGAGAACCCATTGTATACGGGAGCACCAGCCCGAAGAATCCAAAACGTCTCTTTTCGGCCAAACGGCAAGCACAAAAGAGCTGCACAACAACGGAACTACTCTTGAAGTTCCCGACGGCGACGGAATGATGTTTCGGTTTGGTAAAGTTCCAACATCGTGAGACAAAGGATCTACATTGTTCAACAACTGCCTTAGCGAGCTTATGCTCGGATTTCTGTTTTGTGGTTTGTACATATTCACGAGATGCCATAGATCTGATCGTATATCACACTCAATTGAAGTATTCAGCGAATCTCGCAGAATAGCACGCGTTCCCTACGCGTATGTAAGTGTAAATAATATTTATAGAGCCCTGATGATGATGAAGCTTGAGAATATACAAAATCATCAGAAGCAAAGCAGCCGAAAGCCATTGTTGAAATCATGATGCTGATTTTCTAACACCTGTCGGAAGAGAGGTCAGCCTACAAGCAAGCTGATGGACGAATGTGAGAAAAGAATTAATAAAGAAATACGCAGCGTTATCCCGATCTCAATTCAGAGATATAATTCGCTTTCGAACTTCGAGTAAAACTTCGAGTGTACGAGTACACTTTCCTGCCATAAGATTCCGGTAAACGAGACGAGGAAGCCGCGTGTTTGAGAAGATGGAACAGCCATCGTAAGAGTCGGCTGATTTTCTGCAACAAAGCCTCGCGTGCTCGTCAAGCTCTGAATGACAATTTCAAAGGACGATTCCGGTTCAGGACGCGGCCCAACAGACACATTCGCGGTACTTCTCGCTCCAAGAAAAAATATCAAGAAATAGTAGGCTACTTATTGGGCTGGAATCGCCAACGAGGCGAAAGAATTTGTACATGATTGTCGTTCTTCTCTTTGTAAAGTAATATTTCTTTAGGAAGCGTATTACTCGACCTGATACTGCTCACGCGACATCCAATATGACCGTTCTCCATTTCCCCAACCGAAAGAAGTCTTAAAATTCATGAGATAGACGATGTATTCCTATCCTCGCTGTACTATCGATCAATACCGGATCACAATCACTTACCTGCGAGGAATGTTCGGAAATGTAAAATACAGAACGATCGGAAGGATCTTCCATGGAAAACGCCTCCGATTAGCGAACTGAAGATCATTGCTTCGCTTTGCTCCATAACGGAACGGTTAGCTTCGTTTGCGAGTAGACAGGGGGATACGTGACAAAAATCGGGCTCGCGTTCCTCTCTGGTCACATGTTGCCAAGGCGCGACTCGATCTAAAGCAGTGTTCTCCAACCGGGGGGGGACGCTGCTCTACGACTTTCAGAGACCGGTCTAGAACCTCGATTAGAATTGCTCTTCCAGGATAAGCAACAACAAGCTTCACATAAATCTACTATCCCCATTGGCCTCCAGAAAAGTATTATTTTTCCGCGAGTTTGATAATATTTTACAGGATTGGATTGGGGGCGGGGGAAGCGCGGACAATGCCAAATCTCTCTTCAGGGTCCGCGGGACCCAAAAGGTTGGGAACCGCTGATCTAAAGCATTGGGTCGTACCAAATACAATCGCCAGTGCTTCGCTTTCGATCTCAGGTCTAGACGTCTCATCTGGTGGACATCAAACCGGGCTACACGAACCGTAGGAAAATTCTTGCGAGAAAAAGTTCGGGAACCGCTGGTCTAACGAGTGCCGCAATTTACACTTCATTCCACTGCGACTCAATGACTTCGTACCACTCGCCCATTTTTTTCCGGATTGTTCGTTGAACCGAATAGTTCCCTTTAGCTACTTTGGTTTAGGATATGGCTCCTCTACCTCCAATCTTTGATCCGATTCAGTCAGCGAAAACGCTGTAAACAAACTCACTTTCTGCTATTCCCGCATTCTGAAGAAGAAAAATCATCGATTTCGTCATAGAAGAACGAGAAAATGTATCCTGAGCTCGAGCTGAGCTCTCTTGCTTGGTTGTGGCTTTATTAATCGACACCTTTGCACTCTCGAACGCACCTTTTTCCCGCAATCTCTCTTCACCCTCACAAAGAAATAATTGTCAATCTGCGCGAGAAAGCAACCGTCAGGTAGTCTCCACGAAGCACTTTCGTAACGTGGAGCTCCAAAATTGCTTCTCTGTGACCGAGTTGACTCTCGAAGCCGACATGACACCGTTACTTTACGTTGGTTAAGTTTGAAACACTTTATATTACATAAAATCAACGTCACAGACAAAAAGTATCATTCACGTCTCAGTTTCTCTAATCGAGCCATGAGATCGGCATCGGCATCACTGGCTCCTCCTTCGGCCTGCGCGACCTTCGAAGGAGCATTCGGTTGTGCGACGGTTCCTGATGCTTGTGGCAAATCTGTCAATGTTGAGGCCAGCTGCAGACCCAATTCATCCAACACCTGAGACAGAATCATCGATCTTAGTTTCTCTCCCATCAGAATCTAATAACTAGCCTCGGAAGTCCCGCAGAAGGAGCTCAAGATTGCCGAGAAAACAACGTCGGAAGAAACACTTGGTCGTTAAAAATGAATGTCATCCCATTCTTAGAGTTCGTTCTGATGAAATTCGAGACGGGACATTTTTTTCACCAACCTTGTTAACAACTTCTTCGGTTTCCTCCTCGTCACCCTCGTCTTCCATTGCGTCGTCAATGGCATCGTTCATCATGTCCTCTTTCGCATCCATCATCATTGATTGCTTCTCGAATTCCTGATGGCGAAACAGTGTTCAACTCAGTAAGTAAAAAAACAAAAAATCCGAAGTAAATGATTGGGGGAGAGTCGAGCAAGGAGTGAAGTTCTTTGCTGAATCTTTGTCAACTACATCTTATACGAACCATCATGATTTTTTGAATTTGAGGTAGGTTGAGCTGCCTGTTCATATTGCCCATAGCTCGAGTAACTCCTTTCATAGCTTGTGCCATCGCGTTTTGCGAGCGGAGCGTCTGGATTTTCAGGCTGACGCCTTGGATGTTGGCCTTCATCAAGAGGAACTTTTTGATGTACCTGAGAGATGAAATACAATTCATATTCTGAACAAGGAAGTGTCACCATTAGACTCCACACCGGAATAACACTTCGAGCACGCATTCCTTAAACCAAATCGTTTAAGCCCACCAAACGACTGACCCTAGATGCCGGGAGGCAGAATTACTCACCGCCTAGTCCTGACAAGGTCTCTCGCCATGATTTTCACAGATTCCATTTGGTTTTCCTTAGCTTGTTTCTTGATGTCTTGGATCAATTTCTTCTCTTGCTGCTCCATCTTGGTTCTTTAACACCGAAGATACTTCATGAAAATGCTTCCAAATGTTTGCGCAACTTCGAAGCGGAGCCGCAATGCTTCTCTTTAGATAACTCATGGGCGAACATCTATCTCGGTTGAATAATGGCTCTTATGGTTCGAAAAGTCGTGGATTCTCACCTTTCTCTGTCCAGATCTCTGATGGCCCTATTTAGGGCTCGTTGATTCTCCCGCAACATCTCCTCCGGCGTTTTCCGACGCCCGAACAACCACTCCATGCTGATCTGAAAATATTCCACAAGAGCTGCTTTTGTCTTTGCTGTCAAGGAACGGAAGTCAGACACTATCTCCGAACTTTCGAATAGATTCATATGCGATCAGGTTTTGGAAACTTTTAGCAATGCAGAACTGAATCGGAGTATGAGACAAGCTATGAGCCCAGGGCTCGAGAGCATGGCATGGCTTTGAATTTAGAGAGCGTTCCCATCTCTGTCGTAAGCTCCAGATCCCAAATGAAACTCCGTGACTAATATACAAGAAAATGGCTGCATTACAGTCATGCGATTCTTGACAACCGGGTTATCTGTTATCGGATCAACTCGGGAGACGCGACAGCTATATTGGTTGGATCTGGCGAGAGTTCGGCGATCTATAATGCTGAACTTACGATTCGTAAAACTGTCAGGTAGATTTACGGGTTCCTTCACTGACGTTCCTTTGTCGTGGTTGTGTTCAGTCGACTGCTACAACAACAAAAGCAGCCGGAGCGGCGAGATGGCACTGTAAAGGTTCAAAACAATGTCGTTGGATTGATGAATTCCTCAGAAACTTCTCTCTCCTGAATCCCCGCGACGGGTGTCTTGAATTTCGAGCATTGAGCTTTGGGGTTGGCTCGAGTTATGCAGGGTTAGGTGCATCTATCCAACGACATTTCGGCCAAGACAGAGTGGAGTGGACCTTGGGACGAGGCTCAGCTGGGCATGGATGCATTCAGGCGGCTGACGGTTCTTCGTTGCGGCGCGCCAAAATCAAAAATTTCAGGGTTGCGAAGCTACCAGCCCTCGCTGTGACTACGGACTGTGGCGCGTGATGACCGCCTAGGATCACAGCAGAAATAACTGCAAGGATGAATATGGATATGGAATCGAGGTTTCGACCGAATTCAGAGGATCTGCGATGAAGAAGAGCCCATACCTTGAAGATTTCCGACTGGATCTCTGGTGAGGATTTTTTCGAGGATTTCGGGGCGGCGACTCCCTGTTAGCCTGAGGGCGTCAAAATCCCGTGTCGGTTTCCGTTGTTCGGAACAGTCATTTCTCCTATGGTAGGCTTGAATGCCATTGGAAAGTTCAAATTGATACAAGATGAGAAATGTTCATGTTTTCCAGAGAGTCGCACATAATGATTGAACCCGTCGGCGTCGTGACCTCGAGAACAGAGATCCCACGGAAAATGGCAAAAGCGGAAAATGGCAGGAGATCACATCGCAGGAAGAC
The DNA here is from genome assembly GCA_021527715.1 of Neoseiulus cucumeris. Lineage (NCBI taxonomy): Eukaryota > Metazoa > Arthropoda > Arachnida > Mesostigmata > Phytoseiidae > Neoseiulus > Neoseiulus cucumeris. The sequence goes on from JAJSRV010000097.1 coordinate 366,412, forward strand.
CGATACGTTGCGACTCGTCGCCGAGTACATATAGGTGCACGGTATCAGATCAAAAAGAGATTGACGAACTCGTCCATGCGTTTACTCCTGAGACTTGAACTCAGGTGTAAACGCTTGAACTTGAAGTTTCGGAGCTCCGACCGTTCCTGAGAACCGAACAAATCATCGTGAAAGCTGGCTTATTGTAAATGGTTTTCAAACATAACGACTTGGCGTTTTGATCCATACCTATAAAAGAGCAAGATCGGATGAGAACCGCATTTGTCACTCAAAACAGGCATTTGCAGGTCAGTGGAATAGGTTACGAACTCAAGATCTCGCCGTCGATTTTTCAGAGAATTCTGTCGAACCTAATCAGGAGAAACGGTCTGAGTGAATTCCACATCAATTACATGGATGACAAATACTGAAGAAAGCGATCAAGAATGAGGGGCTTAAGTTGAAACTCTCAAAATGTACTTTCGCTAAGAGATCGGTCAAATATTTGGGCATTTATTATCGAGAATAATGGAGTAAGGCCTGCGGAAGATAATTTGAGAGCAATTCGCGAATTTGAAAGGCCAAAGAAGACGAAGGAAAATGTGAGACAATTGCTCTGAAAGATGATCTCCCACTACAAATATTCAGACAACCGAATCGAATGTTTGGCGATCGAACATGCACTGCACCACCGCTCGTTTCTGCTCCAGCTGATCGTGAGTCGTTTCCGCAGCATTTCGCCACCGTCCTCTTCGAGACAGTGAGCGGGTGCAGGGACTTGGAGCAATAGATTGACTTGATTCTTCCTTTCGCTTCTCGAGGCAGCGTCAACGCGAACCAGGGCGATTCCCAACCCCAGTCCGCGCCGTTCTCTGCTCAATGTCAGCATGGCAGCGGCACTCCGCATAGGTGGGACTGGTGGAGGGCACTTCGTACAGCATGTCCCTAATTCTCAACCCACTTCCCGATTACTACGCTCGTATGAAGCGTTGACTCGAGGCTTTGGTAATCATTCGGGCTATTTCGGAATTTTCCCCGAGCTGCAGTATGTGGTTCCAAGCGAGCGGAGGAACGTAATCTGCTCGTTTGGAATGAAAAGAAAATATGATAGTTCATCCCAGTCTGCTTGCTGCCTGCATGCAGCATAACTGATCGTATCGGGCTCGGCGGGACGGGAATGTCATTGGAGACAATGATTTTGTTCAGATGCAAGTTGAGCAAGAAGCAGATTCACTTGAATTCAGCGGAGCTCGAGGAACTTGAATCCACTTTGGCCTCGGTGATTTCGGTCCATTCGCACAAGGCTCTGTCGGGAATTCGCCTTCTGCCTCAGATCATCAGGGAGGCCGTTCATGCTCGAAGCTGAGGGAAACGACTTCAACAACAACCAAGATGAGTTTTCCGGAAGGATGAGCGCTCCTCTTGCGCTCATTTGTCCGAATACTTTCGGGTATTCCGCCGCCCGCAAAAATCTGCCGCCGAAAGCTCAGCCTTCCTCAGCCTTCTGGTAAATTCGTCTCATATCCATCAACACATATCCACAAGCAACCTAAGGTAGGCCGCGTAGACCTTTCTGGCACCCAACATTTCTCAAGAGCCCTTCAATACGTCGAATCGCGCGCTCTTCGACTGTTTACTTCTGTGCTTCTCTCCTCTTTCCCTCTCTTTCCCTCTCTTCCCTGCAGCGTGCGCTAGCAGACGTTCGAGAGGAACTTTTCAAAACATTCGGTGCCTCGGGAAGTTCATTTTGAGTCACTTGAAAGTTTTTAGGTGCGGAGTTATCACATTGAAAGTTCCGGAGAGTTTCGACGAATGCGTGCGTATCTGATCCGCTATCGTGCGGAACTTGTTTGAAAGAGAAACGTGTCAAGTTCGACAGCTGCACGAACCACTGATGCCCGCGATCTCCGCTTCAATTATTTTCCGATATTATATCGCACAATAAGCCCTGCGAATTATTCCGTATCTCTTCGCCTCAAATCTGCGCTATTCTCTTGACCGATCATGTCAGTTTCTCTGCTGAAGAAAACTGCGTTGCTCATGGGGGATCTTCAAGATTCGAATGCCAAGAGAAAGCTGTCCTCCAAAGCAGGTAATTCTATTTGGCTTCGTTTTAGATCGGTTGACTATTGATTATTCAACCTCCCGTTAAGAGACTATACTTCAGTCAATCCTAACGAACTAGTTTTCCATTTGTAGAGGAGGCGTCTAGCCGGATGGTTGACGGGAGGAAGATGAACAAATTGAAGTTAGTGAAACTTTCTTCGAAAGAGAAACAGACCCGACGACTAGTTGACGATATGCGAAGGAAGAGGATGACTTTGGGAGCTGATCTGTCGAAAAACATCGCGAGAGTCCAGAAGTTTGTACTAGATCAGAGCCTGTTAGATTGCCTGCTACGAATCATTTTCCGGTTAATCGATACGGTTTCTAAAAGAATAATCAACAATACTTTTCCTAATCAGGTTCAGTGAAAAAATTAACGGCTACTCGAAGAAAGCATTCGCTAATGATCTGGTTCGTCGACGCATCTTCAAAAGCCATGCGGAAAGCTTCATTCCGCTCAAGACTGATGATGATGATTTGCAAGAGTCGGCATTCACAGAAGAAGATTTCAAAAGGTGCGTATTTTGTTCCTTCATCGCTTCGGATCTACAATCAGAACAAGTCATCTCTGGCTATGTGATACTCGTCGTCATTCATCTCAGAGCAGAAAGGCTACCGCAGTCTTGACATGATGATTCGTTTTCATTCCAGATTTGAGGAAGAGTACAATATCAAATACACGGCTCGAGCGAAGGAGAGAGCGGAGATCCAAAAATATATCAAATAAAGCCGTTATGTTTGTCCTGCAATGGCACAGTCTTTCGAACATGACAGAGTCTCTCGAATACGAGAGTGTAGGTACACAGAGAAAAGTTTCAGTCGGTTATGATGAGCAAGTTTCAGGAGGAAGGAATCGACTGTCATTGAACAATGACAAGAGCTTATCATCTTGTGCAGTGTCTGCTCGAGGAAAGCGAGTCAAAAATCCTGTTGCGTGGTGAAGTTTCCCAATAGTTGCGAATCGCAAGTTGACGAGGTTGAATGAGCGTGGATCTTGTCGTCTCGAAATGTATTCCTCCGGTTAAAGAATGTGCCAAGGCAGCCACGATTCTGTCTCACGATCTAGTTCATGAAACGATTGTCTGTTTGGTCTCTTTGAGAACTCCCCTAAATCTATAATGAAGGAAGCGTGATGCGATTTCAGACAACCTCAATCCAAAACGGACTTCAAGTGATCATTTTGTGACAAAGTTTGAACCGAACGAATTCAATTCTTCGAATGAAGAGAACCTGGACACCAATTCGCTTCAGTGGCTAGCGCGATGTGGAACACTCGTGCAGATTTGCAGATGAGACTTCTTCCCGGCCTGTTACAGTCGATAAGTCATTGCCACTTAAATCCAACCTGATCTTGGGGAAGATTATCGCGATGGACAGCTGAGATGGCGGCGCTGCATCATCGCAATCGAACATCATCTTCTTCTGCGTGTCATTGCCGAATCAGCTCCAAATTCTTCCAATTCCATCTTCGGAGACATCATCGTGTTCGAAAGTTGAAATCGGTCGTGAAAAAATATGAAATTTCAGGTCGTCAGGAGTTGATCGAGAGATCTGTCGGCCATTTTCGAAACCCATGTGGAAGACGGAGAGATTCCTGAAAGTCGGAGAACCCTTGGAAATCGTTTACAGATTTCCGATATCCGGTCACACGAAGCCTCCGGAAATCGATCCATGGCTCCAATGCCAAGCCCGGGAATTTCATGATAGCGAACGTAGTTCGTTCTGTGTCGAAAGTCGAAATACTGAGAGATTTGACGATCTTCATTTCCCCGAGAGGTCATGCGATCCTTTCTTCAATAAGTCGTGCTTTCAGGAAGACTGCGGCTTTCCCACCGTTCCGGACGATTTCTCGGCCGAGGATAATGGAACAGAACGAGTTTTGTTGAACTCTCGTGAAAGGCTCAATGATTTTTCGACGTAGCGACGCCCAGAGATCTCGTGGAATGTGTTCTCCGACCCAGCATCGATATTCTCGGGAACAAACTGCATTCTCAACAGTGAAATCTCCAGAACTTAGAGAAAACGCGGTATTCGGGGTGCTTATTCACATGATCGCGGCAGTAGCGAACGGTCTGTACGCCTAGAGGATTTCGGAGAGACTTCTTCGGTGGTCCGTGATTGTCGAGCTGGTTCAACTTGGATGTCCTGAGGTTTGTACGTGGAGCAGAACAAAAGTTTTTCCACTATAGTGGTGTTGTTCGAAATCAAACGATAAGTGAGAGAGCTGCAGACGAATTCGGTGAGCAAATCCTTCGAGTCCGGAAGATATTTCCGGAAAAACACAAAGAGAATCGGATTCGTTCCGTCGGCCAAGCTGGCGTATCAGATGCATGCAGGGTACCAGAGCTTCGAATTTTGGCGACAATCGAATGGAAGCCTTGTTCTCTCACTTTTGACGCCGATCGTCCGAGAATTCAATCGTTGGCTTGAGAAAGACGATACGTTAGTTCACAGTGCGTTCATATCCTCTTTCACTTATTGTGATATTTTGTCAGAAAAGTTGTTTGCTTCGGAGAGCTGGTTCCATCCCAACAGAAAGCTCCGAGAACAACCTTCCTCTCACAGATTCAGGTTTCATTCCTCGACCGCAAGTGTGTCCACACATCACACCGTGACTAGAAAAGTGGAGCAGGGAGAAACAAAACGGCCATACCATATGCACCGCGCGTTCGGCAGAGATCTCATATAGAAGAACATTATCTCTAGGTCTCTCTGTTTGTGACGTAGTATCCCTTCGACTCTCTCCACTCTGGTCGCTTTGGTCTCTCGTACACCGTTGCAAGCAACTCAAGGAAATACACTCAAAGTGAAAGGCTTTAGGTTCTTTTTCATTCCGTTCGAGATACCGGTTCCAAGAGTTTACTCAGTCAGCTGTGTGGTTCGAATGGAGAGGTGAGAAAACTTCCACGACGGCTTCCAGAGCGCAGACGTCATCCTCAAGACCACATCGTTCACCTTGCAAGAATATGTTTAGTTTGTCGAACGGCAGCGTTTCTTCCATGCCAAATATCCAGTTCGAAGCGTCGGCTGTTCTCCAATCACGCAGAGGGAATCACGCCTCGGATAAGTCCGAGTTACGTTGTGAGTGAGCGGAACGCGCACGGCATCCGGCGTCCAGACTTCTGGATCACCGATGCTGAGCGCTCTCTGGTGCTCGGAACAACCGGTGCTTTTTCTTAATCCCAATCCTGTCAGGCTTTCATTACCCGACCGTACGCTCTCTGAGCTGCCGTCGATTACCGTCGCGGGTTTCCTTAACGGTACCTTCAGCGATTGTCGCGGCAAATCGTGAGGAAGTTGCTCTGAGTTATTGGATCGTGTTATTCTGTTCGACCGAGCTCTTCAAGGCGACCCATGTCAGGCAGCTATTGTCTACTGGGATTGACCGTGAAAACTGAGCATCTGAACTAAATTGTCACCAGGCTACGGTCCACGGTGCGTCGCGTCGCCGAGCTACGGGACACAGGTGCGTGATTTTTGGCATTCATCTTTCCCCTTTCCTACCGGTGGCAGATTTTCTCCTATTGTCATCGTTCAGTGATGCATGACAATTCTGGTCGGCGGGCAAGACAAACTTACCCTTACCAAGTTCTCTCACGCTCACGGTTACTCTTTCTCTCTGCCTATCCCTCAGAGCGACAAGTTCACGGGGTGTGCGGGTCTAACGGTGATTCCTCGATGCTGAAAGTTGTGACGTGATTGTTGTTCACTGTTGTCGTTGCTGAACTTCTCAGATCGTTTTTCTCTCACTGAGTCGCCCCTCGTATGATGTCCGGTCACTAAAGGCCGCTTGTCGGATTTCCGGTGCGGTTGATAAAGTCGCCGTTTGGAAAGGTTCCCTCGACCGCTTCACAAGCTAACTTCTGTCTATCAAAACCCGTGCGTCAGTCTCTGGGTTCGGTTGTTTTTACCTGGATTACCTTCAATCAATATGCGGTGAGTTTCTCTCGTGAACGTTTTGTGGCGAAAAAAGTGAAAATCCGAAGGAAGGGAAGTTTCCATCGCGTCGTCCGGATTTCGCGCTCGGGGCTCCCTATGAACTTTCCGGTAGCGTCTGATGACAGAACTCGACTTTCGAAATCGAGAATGGAGTTCGGAATCGAGTCCGGGAAATCAGGGCGGATGAGTCCTCGAGAAGAATCAGAGCGAGACCTCATTGGATTCATTCGCGCATTGAGTCTCGCGCGAGTTCTCGTTTTTTTGGTGATGGATCGTATTTTTTTTCCATCTCCAGGAGCAAGCGACAATTTTGACGACTCCTGGACAGCAATAATTAATGAACAACAGCCACCGTCCAGCGTCTCCCGTTGCGAACGATGTCAAGAACGGTGGCGTGAAGAAAGCTCTCGATGACATCTTGACTTATCTGCTTAGAAGATGATGATGGTCTTCTAGGTCTGTCAAGGTCTCGTGGTTTAATGCTCTGGCTTTTTTCGATCGCGCCGTCGACGGTTTCGTTTTCTTTCGTTTGGTCAAATGAGGCTACTGGCAATCCCACAAAGAGAAAAGAAAACTCGAGGCTTGTCTGGTGCTAGCTTTCCTCATGGACAACGACTACTTGAATCGATGTTTCCTCAAATGCTCGTGAGAAAACTTCGATCTACAACCTCCGTCGCCGCCACACTGGTTTTCCTTGTGGAGAACGACGTTCACGTTCTTGCCACCAAATGAATTTCTGAACGAGTTTCAGTCGAATCGAGGCTGAACACTTTTTGCAAGGACATTTACAACATAGTTTTCTTTGAATCGATGACTTCGACGCTACAACAGTCGGAACATCGACATCGAGCGTCATGCAAAGGGTTGTGTTCCGAGAAGAATTTGAGAACCGTTCTTCGTAATGCTTATTCTAGGCACGCCTTTCGTTAGCATCATTCCGCCGCTGAAGTAGCCCTCGAACACAACGAAGCAATGACAAGCGTTGGAGCTACCGTGATTGCTCTGCGTTAGCTGAGCAAACTCAAATGCCACTTTTGACCTATCAACTGTTCAGTAGTGGCAGCGTGCATTCCAGCCACGAGACTGATGGATCAAGCTTTGCTGGCCAAAGAAACTGTATATTTGAGAAGCGTGCCACCATTTCTGACGATGACGAAATATGACTCCGCCGCCGCAGACTCCGAGTTGGAATATCGCTTTGAGCTCCGCTAATTCGTCTCGTCTCCCGCAGCTCTGACCGGTGGAAATAAAAAACACAGATGGCGAACCTGGTGCAGTATTTAGAGCAGGTGAGTTCACTTTATCGAAATGTTCGGCAGGTTTGATAAGCAAGCTCAGATTTCTTAGTTTGTTCAAGAACGTGGATGTTATTCGACTCCAACTCGCCCTTCGAAACATTCATGGAACGATCGAGTTCACTGAAAAGAAATTCCGTCCACGACTTGCATCCCGCTACAAAATTTCTCTAATCACTTTTGGTCCCGAAGATCACAGAGCAATTGAGATTTCGGTCGAGATAGCGCAATGAATTTTAATGAAGTTTTTCATCCGATGTCTGAGTCAGCCATACAATGTTTGGGGCTCGTCGGGTTGCAGAGCGACCTGGCAAATGAGGCCATGGGCGGTGAGGCGTATCTGCTTTTGTTGACAACTTCTAAAGAATCAAAAGCTACACAAGGCATTTCGGCGGATCGCCTGTGACCAGAGTCGGCAACTCACCCTTGCCTGATCCTGAGAGTTTTTCACTGAATCTAGAAATCTAGAAAAAGAAGCTCCCATCGGAAACTATGTGACTTTCCCATTATTTCGCGTTTCTAACGAATGATTTGTTGTGTCTCCTCTCATCTCTTCAGCCAGGATAAAATTCATCAGTGAAGAAGAGAAAGCTCCGGTGAAATTGTGATCTTGTGTCTTTTATTTCAAGAATGACTTCGATGTCGACTGCTTCGTGGAACGTCTCGCTCGACAAGCGATGGCTGGCGAAGCACCTGAAAGCGGCGAAGACGCGAGAGTTCTCCGAGCGGCTTTTGAGCAAACGATTAAAGACTTAGCCGACGAGTATGGATATCAGGAAGAACGAGCACAGCTTTTCCAGAAGGTTTGTCCAGTTCTCGCTCTAAAAGCGCCGTTCGATGAATTGATCGAATCACACGCCTTCCCTGTATTCGCGCTTTGTTAACTTCTTCCGAAAACTCGAAGCAATCGTCTCTGAGTTTCAATCCACTGATATCTTATACTGTTAATATTTTCATGTGATACTTTGTGTGTGCGCAGAAGTGCGAGAAGGCGGAAACGGAACTACACGACCAGGTTAGAGGTATTCTGGCTCATCAACAGGCAGCTCGCGTCAACTACAAACAGGCTCGACGTCGGATGAATCATATTGTCGCAAAGGTACCTGCCACAGGATTGGTTCTGATGGCTTTCAAATATTTGAGGAGCTACCTGGGAAGAAAATAATTTGGACGGCCTCGGCTCTGAGGCGCCTCATCTCAATTTGGCCTCCTCTTCACAGACGACCCATCTCGGGGACATGCTGGAAGCTCATCACATTCCCAGAAGTAGACTGATGGACACAGCGTCCCTGATCGAACAATTTGAGAACGTCGTATCCACCGGATCGCGCTGCCAGAGTGCTAACGCTGGCAGCAATGCAGTGGATAAGGATTATGCGGAGAATATTCTAAAACTTCATCTTGCTGCCAGTGAACTCCTTTCAAATCGCTATGATGATGCCAAACAGAAAATAGCCAAAGAATACTCGCAGGTGAGCATGGTTTGATTGAAGCTATGATCCAGTGCCATCGAGCTGAGTTGCTCTCTCCACTGCGCAACTCTCCGTTGTTCCCGATGTGAGCGAGGCATCTGGAGAAAAGGAAACGATCCTTTGAATCAAACTCCCCTTCTTCCTCATACTGAGGTCCTTTTCTTTCAGGTTGAAGCCAGCTTGCTGGCTGAAATGTCGATAGCCCAGCGCAAAGGCGATATTGCTAGGCTTCGAGAAATCGTAACCCTGATGTCCAACTTCTGCGGATACACTGCCTGTGTCGACCAGTTCATCTTGAACGCTCAGAAAAAAGCTTTCATCCATCCTGACGTATTCATGAACGTAGTGGGCTTGTGTGAGAAAGTGTCGCGAATAGTGCAACAGGTTCGATTTTTCGTTTCGGTTATGTTTGGCCGATTAACTCAAATTTTGATCCCAATAATTAGATGTGTCATGTAATCGATTGAGATCGATATCCTTCCCGCAGGTTTTTCCATATCCTGAGATAGTCACCGGGAAATTCGTAGACCATGTTCTGAGGAATCGAGTCAACGACTACATCAGGGCACAACTCACGCAGGAGGACATTGCTCCTGTTACCGCGAAACAAGTGTATCTTACGCGCATTGCACAACTCTACACAAAAGCTTCGAATGTTTGCTCTGAGCTCCATGAGATTCCCATAGATAGTGCTACGAGGAACAGTCTTCCCAGCATTCCAAGAGAGCTGCTGCAGCCTTATTTGCGCAACTACGCAGCCTTGGAGGGACAGTGAGTACTTAGAAGTTCGCTTCACGAAGTCAGATTCCTGGTGGCACTCGGGGAATCATTCTAACGTCCCTCTCTTTCAGTTGCATGAAAATCCGTTTGGATACATTGATCTCTGCTTATTACCAATCTGTTGGACACCAACGAAGAACAACGGTCACATCGCCGCTACGAAACAAATACTCAGTAATGCGTCGAGACATTCAAGCAAAAATTAATCCCAAAGCCGCAACTCTCATCAACGTGGCACCCTCTGTTAAGGATTTCGGCGGAGAAACATACATCTGTGAAGCATTGGCCGCCAATACATTGCAGGTGAGGGAACGAAAATGTTATTCTCTGATTCGAATGCTCGACGAGAGTCGGCTAATGAGTAATAAGCGATGCTCGAATCCATTTCAGGAACTCCGTGAAGCTTTTCAACGCGCGGCGATCATCCTCCGGGACCCGGCGAGAACTCGTCTCGTCTTGAACCTCTGGGGAGTCTTCCTCACGAAGTTCGTTGAAGATCATCTTTCATACGGCATCCATCTTGGCATCAAAACGATACCCGTGTGCCAGGATTTGAATCAAGAGCCCAAGCAGGACTTCCTCCGGAGTGTTTATCACACGAATGCCATATTCTACCTGATCGAGGATCTTTACGCGGAGAAAGTCGTCCCGTTGTTGTCATGCGCGGCCGCAAAGCAAAAAGCTCTCCGAATCAAAGAAGCTTACCAGACTCCATTGGAAGATGTGATCAGAGTCGGCTTGAAGCGATCAGTGAAAGCCTACGCCAATTGGATCGGTTCGCTCCTCGACAAGCAGAAGCCAGTGGAGTTTTTGTATCAACAGATGTCGCCGACCGCCGGGAAAGTTGTACAATTCTGTAAGAAATGTCTCAAATCGTTCGATGAATTCCTCGACGGTCAAAACAGACTTAACATAAAAATGGAATTCGGACGGCGCTTCCACAAAGCGATACTTCGCAACGTTCGCCGATTTCACTATTCGCCAGAAGCAGGAATGGGGTTGCTTTGTGACGTCATGGAATATCGTGCAGTCATTTCCTCGAATGAGCTCCCGATGCTGGATTTGATCTTCCGGCATCTGCAGACTTTGTGTACGCTTCTCGTGGAACCACCGGAAAAACTAATCCCCATCATCGAGCAAGAGCTTTACAAAAAGCTGGACGCACACATTATCAAAGAATTTGTCCAACTCCGCCAGGACTGCAAATCGAACAAGTTGCTCGCAATCTTATTCCAAGACAGTGGTCCATAGCCAACAGAGGGGCCGAGGGAAACCTCGAGCCCCGCCGCACCCACAGCTCAGAAATTCAGCATCGTCGAATACAAAATGTCTTGGAGTGGCTGCTTTTCAGGCTGCTACTCTCGAACTTCTTGTGTCAACTCTCTGGTGCCACTCGAAAAAGCCACTTTGCACTTGCGTCAACCGAGCCTGAGACTCAACAAGGTATACGATACCACGAGAGTCTGATTGAGCTGAGTCGAAAGTTCATTCCCTTAACTGAGATTATCGCTCCCGAACTTGTGGGAGACGATTTTTTCGTACGCCAGCTGCAATATGAGCCGCTGAACTTCGGCCAGACAGCCGATCTAGACAGCCTTAATGCAAGATGAAGATCCATAGTACCAAGTATTTCAAAGATTGAATTCGCTCGAAATGGACCTTTACGGCTATGTACGATCGATGACGAGTGCGTGTCCTCTTTTAACTGTGATAGATCCGGCGTTTGAGTTATATTGGTAATAAAATTCAGATGATAAGGCTTAGTTCTGATCATTTCCTTGAATGAGGATTGACATGCGTCCAGAAATTCCCAAAAACTTCCGATCGCCCACGATGCTGTGTCCACCAATATCTTGAAAATCAAAATTAGGAAAATGCCTCCATTTTCGTTGAAAAGAGGGATTGAAAATTACAGAGAGAGGTTTTTCAAACTCAAAAAATTCTTCCTTAGAATGGCATTTTCTTGGTCGGCGGTAATGAAATGTGCCATTTCATGCTAGACGTCCACCGTCAGTCTCCCACTCTAAAGTGTGAAGAAAAACGTCGGACAGGTTTGTATCGGTTTGGAATCCAACGAATCTTGTAACGAGTCTAGACGTGCTCCTCGTCAAACAGGAAAGACGCAGCGGCCCACGACTCCTCAGCGAACGAGCCATTACAAGGTGATTGTGCCAATTCTTCCAGACGAAAAAATTCCGTCACGTCGCCGTCGCCACAGTCTGGAACTCACAAAATATCAAGCGAGATATTTTGAAGTCGAACTGCGACGCCATGCTTTGAACAACTCATGCGTCCACTCGAGGTATTCCTACCCGATTCTCCTCAGGGTTAGATGTTTTCGCAACGTGGACTCCAACACGGTTTACAAATAAGACTTAACCGCTCGCTGACTCTTGGAATCCTTCCAACTGGTGAACAAACCTCTGATTGGTATCACAATTTCCTCATCTTCCGTGAAACTCGGTACTTCTAAGTATTTGTCTCCTATACTCTAAATGATCATTTAGATTTCACGGTCCTCCACCGAACTGAAGTTACTCATCGTCAGAGCAGCGGCGTAACTTGAGGGCAAGGCCGTGGGGTAGGGGGGCTAGGGGGACGTCCGCCCCACGTTCCGGAGATTGAGGTATTCAGAGGCAGACTCGAAATAACTCGTCAGGCGATGGGCTTCATGAGAGGAAAATACAGCGGTTCACACATTTGTTAAACATGGAGTACACGCCACGGCATCCCAAAAATCATGACATCACTCTTCTCGGCGAAGGTGGGCGGCGAGCGTGCATGGGAGTAAGCCGCCCACAGTTTTTGGACATGAATCGAAATTCTTGATCTCGATGCCGTTTCCAAAGATTTCATGCGGGTAAAAGGGTTTGATGTTTAGTATCAGCGTCAGTAGCCGCGTGAGAGCAGCCTGCAGCTTTTCACATTCAACTCCAACTTGGTTACGACGTAGGAGAACACCTCTCGTGGGATCGTCGTGGGAGCTCGAGCAAAAGTTGCATTGTTGTTTCCAGTGTGCAGATAAAAAGATCGGCAGAAGCACTTACGAATAACGGCTCTTGTAATCCATGAACAACATAAAGGCTCAACTATAATGCCTTCAATCGCGAAGGTTCTTGTCTCACGACACGAATGCGAAACGACGCGACAATTGTTCGGAATCGACTAACGGTTAGTTGACAACGACTTGAAGACGCATCACCGGCGATAGGGGCCATCCAGATGACATGATTTCCTCTGGTAGCATGTCGACGAGGTGCGATAATTGCGAACGGTAGCTGAATGCTTCGTTTGTTTGAGAATTAGCCTAATCCCCATTTCCCGAACGGAATTCTCAGAGCCAATATAAGGCTTCAAGAGGTAATTTGCGGAGAAAACTTTGACAGAAAAGCACGCGCGTGTCTCGATTCGGGATCTCACTAGTTCTGGGGAGTTGGATTTCACACCACGGACAAACTTCTGGAGACAACATACCGATGACATCACAAATATTATTTGGAAGCGATTAAAGGGTAAACACTGACTTTTGCGCAAGTAAAATATTGGTCGACCGGCTTTCTGCGGTTATCGAGTTGTGAGAAAACTATCACCGCCATGCGTGATCGATATACGGGATCTCAGCTAATGTAAGTCAACGAAAGTGGCCTTGCGATGATGTCCGCGTACGATCTGAAAGGGTTAGATGAGATACTTGCCTACTGCTAGTTAGTCCCTATAAAGGCATCGTTAACTGGTCGAAAGTTATTAGAATTCATCATGCTAACGGTGAGTGAGCCTCGACGACTTCGGTGCAGCGCAGCCAGGATGTGCAAGCAAAGATCAGTGACAAATTCTTCTGCAGATCGGAGACTTCGCGTGAGTTTTCTAACCGCCGAATTTCGTTCCATTTAAACTTGCAGTCTGTTGCTCTCATCGCTCTCGTAGGGTCGGTCGCGTGTCAGACCCAGCTTCGGGCGGACGAAATCTCTCAGGGCAGAAACACGCTCTATCGCGGTGCCGTTCTTTCCAACAGCAATCAGCAAGCCAACTACGGTCCTCCACGAGCTTATGAGTACGGCTATCAACTCGATGACTCGAACGGCTCCCATGGCCACGCGGAGAAACGAGACGACAATGGACGCGTCGAAGGCGAGTACTCAATCAACTTGGGCGATGGACGAGTGCGAGTTGTGAAGTACGTCGCCGATGAAAATGGATACAGGGCCGATGTTTCAACCGATGAGCTCGGTACGGAATCCAAGAACCCCAACGACGTTTACATCGGTTCCACCGCGATCTCTGGATATGAAGCCGCTCTGAGATACGGACCCTTCGCTCCTCCGCACGTTGAGCAACCTTTGGTCGTTGCTGAAAGACCTCAACTTCAAGCCATAAACAGCCAGGTAAGCATTGAGTTCACGGATTTTCCCGGGTATAAAAATACCAAACAGAGGGACAGCAAAAACAGAACTCATTGAACCGACTGCTTACAGGTTGCGCTGCCGACGTATGGAACATTCGCTGGAGGACAAAGCGCGCAAAATCGTCAAGTGCAGCGTCAAGGATAAATGTGTTCGTAAGCTCTTAATTGTAAACAACCATGACTTGAATTGACTACAGCTTTCATCCTGTCCATTCGCACGGTGACTTCGAACTTTTACCGACTATGTGATCACGTTAGCCAAAATAAACAACACAATTTCAGCTGGATTATACTTGACTCCTTACTCTGCCAATCCGGCATTCCCCAACAGAGGAATCAAAAATAAAATCGTTCCTAAGTTCAACGATCTCGACCAACTTTTCATTCCACATGCGTCGTCCTTCAAATCTTCCGAAAATCAGATACTGGCCCGCGTAATGTCGAAGATGGATCTGAGGCTTCAATATCGGAAAACATGTTTGAGAATGCTCACAACACAGAAATTAGTTCCTGGATAGGCAAGAAGAGATTTGAGACCGTTGTCCATGCAGGGGCGAACCGTGTCGAGGCCCCACCCGGGGCGATCCTGGAGCTTAACCACCTCTCGACCCAAGCTTACAGGCTGCCCAACGAAATGCATGATGAAAAGTTCTGCGATGATGGAACTTTACTTTAGATTAAAAATCTGGAGTGGACATTGAAGTTCAATGATTTTCAATGATGAGTTCCAATGGCAACGCAAAAAGAGATGCATTCGGTGGGGGGTGCATCAATCAGCGTTTGAAATCGCCTGTCATGCCGCCAGAAAAAAACCTTCTAGGGCAGACCGCCCCAACCTGAGTCCGTTATCACGACCAAAAAAATCTATCGTCATAAAGGCGACTTCGCAGGCCTCGGAAAAGGTGAGCCGAGGACTCGTCTTCGTCTCGTCCCTCGAGCTCTCAGAAAGAGGCAAAAATTTTCGTGGAACACACCGAAGCTATGAAGGCTTCCGAGACTTTATTTCATTCATGAATAGGACTTCTCGGAGTAGGAACACTTCTTGTTTGATTTCTAGTCAGCGGCTCGGTATGTTTGCGTGAAGATGTCCCCTCTAACGATTTATCGGCGGAGAGACCGATTTTGAAGAGAATTATCCTTGGGCAGCGAAGGTTCCGTAGGTTGGCAAGTTCACCTGAAATGAGTCACGCAGCGCTTACCGAACTGATCGATATATTTTAGACATTATCACCTATACTCCTCGACTTCCTGTGAATCTGCTCCCCAGTGACTTTGACCATTTCGAGGAGCGTCCCACAAATAAGAATGTGAATGGTTAATTATACATTCAGTTCAATTCGCACCGGTTGGCGACATAGGAACGCTACGGCACGAATCGATGCACGAGGAATGGTAGAAACTCTTGTTCCTACCTTCGATGAGCAATACATGATACGAATACTGTACCTGGGTGTTGAGTGCTCGAACTTCCTCCACTCGACGAGGAGCTTCTGGACGAGGTGCAACTTCGAGAGGCTTCTCCACGTGAGGAGGAGCGAACGGACCGTACTTCAGGGCCGCATCGAAACCCGATATCGCCGTAGAGCCGATGTAGAAGTCGTTTGGATTCTTAGATTCAGTGCCAAGTTCGTCGGTTGACACGTCAGCGCGGTACCCGTTTTCATCGGCAACGTATTTGACGACTCGCACCCGACCATCGCCTAAATTGATTGAATACTCGCCCTCGACGCGTCCGGATTCGTCTCGTTTCTCCACGTGGCCATGGGACCCGTTCGTATCATCCAGCTGGTAGCCGTACTCGTATGGCCTCTGTTCGTACTGCACCTGTTGTTGGCCCACTGATGACAACTGCTGGAGCCTCGTTCGGACCACCTCCTGCCGATTTCTCGGTGACGTCACAAAACTGTTCGAATAGCTGCAGTCGTCTTCGTTCTGATAGTCTTGGGACAGCGCCACAGCGGCCAAAGCCAAGATCAGGCACACCTGGTGGAACATTAATTCACGCTTTAACAAAGTCCGTGTACCACGAGGACAATCTATCAATCGAGGCAGCAGCGATCGCCCCACAAACCAATAAGAGCGAAAGATTTGAACTGAAAAGCGTAGTCACTACCTTGAAAATCATCTCTCTTTTTTAAATCTCGAAATGTCCTTATCTCTTTTTATACTACTTTTGAATGCGAGCGGGAAGGAGGTCGGTAAAACCCCGAAAGCGAATTTGAGTTTTTCCTTCCTCTACAAACACGTACTAGTAGTGTACGGGCTGAACTTCGTTCCACCGATGGGGGCAAGCTAGTCAGTATATCGGTCACGTCCGGCAGCGTAGTGGTATTGAACAATAACTGTCCTTCGCTCGTCGACGAATATTCCGAAGAATGAAGAGTTCACCCGGCGAAAAAACTTGATGGAAGGAACAGTGAGAGACATCTGAAAAGACTCGTGATGTACGCGGCCTATGAGTAAACCTTCATAAGTTAAATAACAACGAATGATTGAGTGTGCCGGAACGAGCGATTCTGTGGTTCAAGATTCACTGAAATGATGTTCACGAGCTCAACGAGCTTTTTCGGAATAATTACCTTCTCGTATCCAGCAAGTTGCCTCTACCCCAGACTACCGACGGCTGGTTAAAGCGGATCGATGGCAACTTGATCGTGAATTGAGCGAAGAATGTTGATAAATTCACCTTGATATCTGCCAAGACACTTGCGGCTGCTTCTGTTTGCTTACTTGAATCCGGAATCACTTCGCTTCACGGCGATTCATCGATTTCGCCCTGTGATGAGCATCACCACAGTTATTCAACCGAACTACAGCTACTGATTTACGACTCATACGACTCAGACCATTTATCTTTCACACACTGCAACCGGCAACATGATGTAATATCTGCGCAAGGAATGAATGTCGAAAAATCTTCTAATTTGAATCGGAATCACACCTCGCAGCTGGCATCTCGTACTGCATCATATGCTTGGCGAGTTCACGCACTTCAGCTTCGGATAATCAGATCCGTGCAGTCTCATTTGTGCCGATGCGCCCGATTGGCATTCGAACACATTGAGAACGCCCACGAAGTCCAGCAAAGAAGCTCAGAATCATCGCCATATGTAGCGTTTCATAGAAACCGGCCTCAGTCACCTCGAATGAGCGGGTTTTGATGAATTAGTCATCGAACCGATGAACAAAAGCGTGTGCACAAGAATAAGCAAAACTTTCAGAGGTGCCTCTGATGCAATGTGGTCGATATGTTTGTGATGGAGTGCGACAAGATATCGAAATTTAGCGAGAGTTTCCCGAAACGAAATATTGTAGACTGAGATCCTAGCTGATCCTGGCGCTAGTATTGTACTTTCAGTAGAACTAGCTGATACTAACACCGGTATAGTATTCTCAAAATATTGTAGTATCTCAGGGTGAAATGAAAGAAATCGATCTGCTCATCGAATGTGCTAGGTGGAGAGAGGTTAGGACCCAGGCCTGATTCCATGCATTGTTCCGCTAATGAGTCAATCTGAAATAGAGACCGAAATCTGCAGTGGATCCCATCAATTTCGATCGATAAAGTGCGAACTATAATTAATTTCAGCGTGAGACTTTCCCAACTGCCACTGCTCCCTCCGAGAACTCAGAAAATCCGTATTATCAACGGTTTCTTCCAGAGAAAACTTCAAGTTGGCTGCAGTCTTTCCCCGAATTTTCAGTGCGGACATCACTGATGAGCTCCGGCCGTGCTTGAAGATGGTTCAGAGCTCCCCGGCGTAGAACGAGGTTCACCGTTTTCGTATCGAAACAATATAGCAGACAATATTGAAACGTGGCCCTCAATACCCGCCCAAAGACGAATATCGGCACATTGGGGACGCCCTCGCGGATTTCGTGATCACAAAGCATATCAAATGTAGCTTCAATTGTTTATTTGCAACTGATTCGCGTTCAAACATCTATTTTCCTACCGCCGGCCTTGGCCCTTTCAGAAGATGTCACACGCTCCGCACAGTTGAAAAAGATATTTTCATTGATAAGACTGAGAGGTAAATCCGCGACACGCATCATCGCCAGGGTATAAAAGCTCTGCAACGAAAAAGAAAAGCACAGTATTTGATTTTCGGCAACTTGATACAGTACAGCTCATTGGTGTTCATCGTTTGTGCGCTTAAATCTCCTACCAAAATGAGAACCGTGAGTACCCAGAGAGTGGCAGCGACCAGAGGCGAGAGTCAGCGGATTATCTCCTTCAAAGTCTAGTTGACAACTCGGAAGAAGGTCGGCGGATTACAATTATGAAGTCTTGCACTCACACGATCCCCTCCGGAACGAATTCACCTTGAGGTCATCGCGGTTTCAAGCTTCGATTCCGCTGCAATGCTCTCATCATCAATCAGGTCTACTCTTTACGTTGCTCGACATTACGGTTGATTGCGTGTTCCCGTCTGAGTCTAAGCCTATTTCGAGAGCAAGTGGACTCCGCCGGACCCCAACTACCATTACGAGGAAAGGGAACAACATTGAATCCACTCCGACTGACAAGAGTATCAATCGATGTACGCATAATGTTACAATGCTAAACTTTCTGTCGGCACGCATGGCCTCTGAGAGCTATCTCCGAGAGTCACTTCGCTGGGTCTGCTACGGACCTCGTATCTTATGTATTTAGAACACAAATATGGTGACTTTGGGAATAGCGCGTTTGTTGGTGATACACAAGTGCCTCGATTCGCACTCTTGGAGGGAAGCAAACCCACGGGGCACTGAGGGCCTACTAACGCGAGCTCGCGACCCGAGCCCCTTGGCGCCGTTTGCGTCCTCATTCTCAACCGAGAATTGGAATTTGCGAAAGATTTCTCGATCTCAGCCGAATCCGCTAAACTTTTCAGTTCATTGCCGCTGCTTTCATCGCCAGCTTGTGCGTCGTGGTAAGTCAGTCATACCCCCTCTTCTGTGAACCATGAGTCGAAGGATCCGAGTATGTACTTGAAAGATGCAGGACTGTGCATAGTCTCAAACCAAAAGTGAAGCAGTCGGAATGAATTCTAACGAAGACTCAAACTTGCAGCACTGCCAAGACCTCTACGGAGATCTTGCGCAACCTTCGCCGTACCAGTTCGGTTATACGGCAACTAGCGATGAGGGTTCACATGGCCACTCAGAAACGTTCGATGGAACCCAACGTGCTGAAGGATCATATTTCTTGAAATTGGCCGATGGACGCGAAAGGACTGTCACCTACACCGCCGATGAGAACGGCTTCCATCCCGAGATCCAAACCAACGAGTTGGGAACTGAATCCAAGAATCCCGGAGGAGCTCTTCTCAAGTCCTCCGCCCCCACTGGACCCGACGCCGCTATTCAGGCTGATTCTCAAGTCCGTCAATGAACAAATTGTTTGAGAATTCGTGAGCCTGTCGTGTATAAACATTAGTCGAAAAAAAAAGTATTCGTGTTATCGTTCCCCCAGAAATCGAATGAGCTTTGTCTCCAAGAATTTTACTCTTCACAACGGAAAATCGATAAAGCTGATGAGAATGCGTGAGTCGTCTTCGGAAAGGAGAGGATGAGCGCGGAACATTTTGCGGCGGCAGTAGCAGCAGCTTAGAAGAATACTAATCGCTCCACAGTAAACTGATCAAGGTCATCTGGAACTAAGAGCTCCCAGAAAGTTATCGCCATAGACAAAAACGTCAACAACGGCGACGAAGACGACAAGATTTTGCAATCAGTATGGGAAAGATGTTCGCTCTGTTGTATATAAGGGTATTCCAGTCCGATGTTGCGCATCACCGACCCATCAATATGAAGCAGGTTTGTGGATCCATTACTTCTTCTTTCCAAGGTTCGACATTGAAGAAACGTGCCATTGATGGAACGCATCAGGGAATCTATTCGAGTGCGCTCAAGTTGGCTTCCCGACGAAGATGCTTTCCTTTGGAATTATTATGCCGAATGAAGTGAATTAGACGAGTGCTGGCTGTCAAAATTCGGAAATCTCTTGAATCAAAACATCGAATTCGAGTTGCTTTTCCATAGTTCCTGATATTCGCCGCCGTCGTAGCTGTCGCCACCGCTCAGCGCGTCGCAGATCAGTATGGAGATCTTTCACAACCGACGCCCTACGAGTACGCCTATACGGCGGAATCCGACGAGGGGTCCCACGGTCATTCGGAGAAATTCGACGGCAACACTCGCGCAGAAGGGAATTATTTCTTGAAATTGGCTGACGGAAGGGAGAGACACGTCACTTACACGGCTGACGAAAGCGGATTCCATCCCGAAATCCAGACGAACGAGCTCGGAACCGAATCCAAGAACCCGGGAGATGCTGTTTACGTGTCCTCAGCTCCCTCTGGCCCAGACGCCGCCATCCAGGTACAATAATTCATTCACAGAAATTCCTTATCACGAATGTCGAATCAAAAAACAAACATTCAGACTCTCCCATGCTATTAAAAGCGTTGCTACGCCGTCAAAAATTTACCATTCAAATATTTTCTAGGCATATGGAGGACCTTTCCCTGAAAGCATCGGTCAAGGCGTCCGACCTGTCGCGGCCCGTGCCGCAAGCGCATCCTAGATTGAATCGACGCGAGCTGAATCCACGAGAAAAATCAGCGGCAATAAACCCGTTCAGATCTAACGAATACTTTATTTTCTTTCGTCTGAAGTGGATTCTCAGCGAACTCGTGAGACATTTCTTGGTGGACTCTGAATGTTCCCTTGTTGCCTTTTCGGGTCTTCGCAAGAATGCGACCGGAGCGCTCTGAACGCTTTCTCAAAACAGATACACTCAGATATCTCCGGAAGGTTGGAGCCGAGGTCAGATGATGGGTCGACCGATGTCGTGTCGTGTTCCAAATCAAAACTTCACTTTAGGCTCATCATTAATCAACAAAGGATTCCACGACCACGATTTGCTCCATGCTAGCTCACTAAGATTCCAGCAGGAAGACGTTTTTCGATCATTCAGATGGAAACAGTTAGCACTGATGAGTTTCGGCCGCGGGGGAGGCAAATTCTCATGTACATTGGAATCCATCGGTTCTGGGAAAGGCTGCTTTCGCCACTCTCTCAAAGCATCCTCCTCTGATAAACTTCTCAGAAGAAGTCCAACGCACCGGAGGATTCGGAACATGCTCTATTTATGAATCCCGGTCACGTCCGAAATCGGTAATGTCAGGAGCTTCTTCGATCGAGAAACGACGGAACATGGCGATGAGAAAATTCAAGATTTCATTTCATCGGAATCAGACAGAGGATCAGAAGATTGCTGCCAACGAGTGGCAATCAACTAGCACGGGGACTGGGTGATAGCGCCTCTCCCTTGTAATCCCAGAAACAGCGTTTTGTCCGGGAAAATTCTGTCTGCATTTTATTCTTTCCGCTCATGTAGGTATATTCTTGCTCCAGCATTTTTCGATGTTTCCCCGCGAAAGCCAAAGGTTAACACTCGCCTCGCTTCGAAGAAGCTATGCTTACCTAGGCCCGCAAGCCGACAATAAGGACCAGTTTGTGACATCCTCTCCAAAACTCCAAAACTCGCACTCCAGTGCGCGCAGGGCGGCGACGTTCACCAATCTTCCGAAGCGTCGCGCTGTTCGTGGGCCGCATATTCCCCTCTGTACTTGTCTTCATTCTGGAGGATCTGGAAGAATTCGCGGAAGCCGCCGAATTCATGAAAAAAATGCCGCCACCTCACCGTGGATTCCAGGGGATAATGTCGCGACCAATTCCAAGCCCTATACTGATACTTGCAACCCATTGAATTCATCAGAGCGACGATGCTCATTGATTTGACGCCTTGTGTTGGGAGGGACGTTGTTTTTTCATGGGTGCGATCCCTCACCCCAACCAGTGTGGCTCCGATTATTTGCCCTTTTCATCCAGTTGGGGAACTGGGTCTTCCAAATCTCGCGTTCATGATTGGAAATCACGGTATCTATTTGGGAATCGGCGGAGAGAAACGCCCAGCCCTACCCATGATTTCGCGAATCGGTGACCGTTCTCTACCGTCGAATTGAAACAGCTATGAAGGATATGCAAAACGGATCGAGAGCACGATGACTTGTCCCTTCATGAGAGGATGGACATATGTACGTGATATCCAGATCTCTGGTAACAAGATTTCACTATATTCGTCGCTCTGTATTAATGCGTTGAGGTGAGATTTTAGGACACTGCTCCTCCAGGTCGGTTTGACTGCTTCGCTGGCGGCGCACACGGAGCGGAACTCAACAGAATTGTTTCACACTTATGTAAGTGGGCTAGATCTGAGAATGGAGACCGACTCCAGGAGCAAAAGCTTTCAGCTCGGGGTCGCTTGATTTGAATTGACTGAAAATCAATGTGGCGCGACCCGAATTCTTCATGCTGCTTGCCCGAGTTTGCATGCTTGGAGAGCCGGCCAAATCCTTGTTGCCATGGCTACGTATCGCATATCATGCTACCAGGTGAGTAGGCGCAAAGCCTCGGGTCGAATTCCAACTGCACACGTATACACACAGTGTGGCTCAGCAGGAGTACGGTGAACACGGCTCAGTGGATTTCTAGTCGGCACACTTCGAATAGGAATACTTTTTCGAGTTGTCAGCTCGATCAACGGCTCTGGCTCGATGAGTCCCTCTGAGGAATCGACTGAATGGTGATGGAAGTCTACGCTGTACCTTGAGTTGCCATTCGCAATGTTCCCCGCGGCAGCTGGCGGACCCCCTGCAGACGAGTCGCCCTCCAACCGAACTTGTCCATCATGTCGCATATCGGTAGCAGGTGCGTTTTCTATTTTCTTCCAAGATAACAAGAGTCCCGGGATCTTTCGGAGTTTCCGACTCCTGGAATATCTCATCCAGCCTGGTTTAAAACCTCGGAAATATGTTCATCGACGTTACAGCAAATCAACAATCGCGAGTCATGTGCCCTTTTTGTGGAGGCTTCTACGACCAGAGAGCAAACTCAGATTTCAACATGAGACGGAGCAGCTCAGTGGCTAACGGTTACTTGCCGAATATTGTGAGTAAAATCAGATTGTCCTGACCGGTCATCGAAACGATACCGATTTCCGATTCCGAATCTCTTCTTACGCGTTGTTCCAGGATGACATAACCAGAAGACATTCGTCGATTGGGGAGCGACTAGGAGCTCTACAGGGATACTTGGCAGGTAGGAGATCATCTTCTAGGAGGTATCTCATTTCGTGTGATCGAAACTACCACTATCGCCGGAAGTCTGTCCGGACTCCAAGCCGAACTTTATCAATCCCGTGCACTGTGGCTGTCTGACGGCTCTGAATGCGTTCAGAGATGGCTCAGGCAGATGTAATTCATCGATTTTTTCTCTCATTTTGCGTTGAAATGAAGGGCTCATCCTTCGAAACGGACAGGAGAACCAGTTCTATCTGCCACCGGTTGAAAAAGAGAAGGAAGATAAAGACGATGGTCGCATTACCCCCGGAAGTTCAGACGACGATTCTCTGGACTATCCGATCCGAAATTTGGATGCTCAGGCTTATCGGTAAGAAATCACGCCTCGAACAAAATGTTAGCTTGGATCGGGACCAATCTGCGAGAATCAACGTTGCTCTTGATCACGCGGGTGGAACGGAAACCTTCGTGTCAAAAGGTGATACTTTAACCAAAGCTCAACGTTGCTTCTGATTTATAAGCTGTGGCGATTTGATCCGTCCTTACAGAGACCTGGTCGAAGACTGCAAAACAAAACAGAACTACTACCCATTACAAGAACTCCTCGAACAAACATTCTGCTGTTTCGTAGAAATGTCATCGATGTTCAAAGTTGATCCCAAACAAGAAAATGCCCGTCCCGAAGACCCCGACATCAAGAAAGAACTCCTGTTCGAAATATATGACAGCTTCGAGACCTTGGTTCGTCAATCCAATTGAGTGGATCTTGAGATTATGGATGATCGAATAATCGGCGATAATTATTACTTATTTGGTTTTGAATTTCCAGCCGGGCTACCTATCGAAAAGTGTTTTGAAGGCGGTGATAAGTTCCCTTTTGGAACTCGATGTCCGTCTTATGGCGAAAGACGATGTCCGCTCCGTGTACATCTTACTGCTCAATCCAATTTTCTCATCACAGGTATTTTTCTTTTTTTGAATGAACATCACGAACAAATGTCAGAACAATCTCCATGAGAATCATGAGATTATTCCCAATTGACATCATACAGGCGTCCTATACGGTGTTTGCTCACTTGGTACGTCGCGTCGTTTCACTTCCAAGCCCAGACCATCAGCTATTGATTCACTGGTTTGCGAGGTAACGGGGTCACATCCGCAATTATACTTCCAATAAGTATGAATGAAAATTTCGCAGTCCCACGACCTACAAGCGAACAAATTCTCCCTTTGAATGAATCGCCCAACCTCTCTTCTCATTTTCCGATCAGCACCGAGGCAGCTCGCACCCGTGAGCTTGTCCAGAGGCTTCTCCAGTTCATCACCATAAGGGAGTTCCCGCCTGCGAACGGCCACCGTTTGCCGTCTATCAACAAAAGTCGCTGGTGGATCCCTTGCGCCACAAGGTTCGTCGGACAGCGTCCGCCTTCAAGTTAAGAACAACTCTTGCCATATATCTGCCGAAATCAAGTTCCCTTCCTCAATCCTGAACAGGGTCCTTGCTCTTCTCAACGCATCAAACAATAAAATCAGCCCACCGGCCCTAGAATATGCAGAATTCTATAATTCAGCCCTGGATCACATCAACCTCATGGCCGAATACTACCGCTGGCAAACTCCTGGGAAAAGCAATAAGTGAAGTGATCTGCATTGACATCGAATCCGTAGATGGACCGATCTGGTCGAGAGGGAGAATTTCTTGTGGCTTAGATCGTTCATATGATTCTATGACTGAATATCCCCTGATCTCGTGCAGGTTTTCGTATTGTCAGTATCCGTTCATTCTGAGCATTGTCGCGAAAAAGTTCATACTCCAACGAGATTCGGAGCAACAAATGATTCTCAACGCCAGGGTGAGTGCGTTTTACTGT
The DNA here is from genome assembly GCA_021527715.1 of Neoseiulus cucumeris. Classification (NCBI taxonomy): domain Eukaryota; kingdom Metazoa; phylum Arthropoda; class Arachnida; order Mesostigmata; family Phytoseiidae; genus Neoseiulus; species Neoseiulus cucumeris. The sequence goes on from JAJSRV010000097.1 coordinate 391,387, forward strand.
CCTGCGCCAGCAATGCAGCAAGACTCCGACTGCGCCACATCGGGGAAAAATGAGGTTTCGGGAAGTTTCAAAATTGGGAACGATTTCCACAGCGCTCACTTCTGAATCGAGCCCTGCAGCATCAAGTTCCGGACCTGGACGTCTTCTTTCTGAATCTGAAAATTCGAAGACAGCACCTTGTTTCTGATTCACTCAACGAGATCGCAAGGAAGCAAGCCGATCTGAAGAAAAAACTGAAAGTGACCTTCGTTGGGGAGCCAGGTGAGTACTCCACAGCTGATCAAAACGAAGTATGTCTTATCTGAGTCCGATTTCCTTTTTTCCTCAGCGCCCAAATACAATATCGCCGTTCCGCAGGTTTGGACATGGGTGGACTCACAAAGGAATGGTTCCTGCTTCTGATAAAGCAGATCTTCAGCTCCGATTACGGAATGTTCGTCTACCACAATCAAGCGCGATGCTATTGGTTTAGCACCGCTCAACTGGGGAATCTACGAGAGTATAATCTGATCGGTGTGCTCATGGGCCTTGCAGTCTATAATTCCATAATTCTAGACCTCAATTTTCCAACCGCGTGCTATAAGAAGTTACTGAGTCCGCCCGTGGTACCCTCGAACATGGATACATCGAATGTCGGCAATTGCAAATTCACCCTAGAAGATCTCTCTGAAGTAATGCCCGACGTTGTTGTGGGTCTCCGGGAGCTTCTCTCCTATGAGGGAAACGTTGAAGAAGATTTCCTGATGCACTTCGAAGCGTCGGTCGAGGAGTTCGGCGAGGTAAAAACGCATGTGCTCAAGGAAGGAGGTGAACACATCGCGGTAACTAATGAAAACAGACAAGGTAGGGAGGAGAACTGAAGAAGAGTAAACCTCCGTTTGGGAGTCCTTTCGAATCAAGTTCTTTGGAACGAGACTGCTGGTGTGCGAGGGATGATAAGGAATTTGTCTGCTCCCATTTTTAGAATACGTGGATCTCTATGTGGATTTGATTCTCAATCAAGCTATCGGGCAGCCATTCAAGGCGTTCTACCTCGGGTTTCACAGTGTCTGCGCCTCGAATGCATTGATCGTGAGTCACTTTACCATGATAAGGTGTTATGGATGTCTGTTTCGAGGTTGAAATATCTGAGTTGCCACGAATTCGTCAGATGCTGCGACCAGAAGAAGTGGAGTTGCTAGTTTGCGGCTGGCCCAAGCTCGACCTCGACGCCCTTCGCAAAGTGACGGTTTACGATGGCTTCAAAACAGACGACCCCATCATAAATCAGCTGTGGGAAATCTTGGAATCGTTCTCTGTACAGCTCCAACAGCAATTCCTGAGATTCTGTACAGGATCTGATCGAGTCCCAGTGGGCGGCATGTCAGAGATGAGCTTCAAAATCAGCGCAATCAACAACAAGACGGACATGTAAGCCTCGGAAGCAATTAATTCTTAAAAGAATCGTTATGCATATTTTCTAGGAATCTGGCTGACGAATTCTTTCAAACGATCGACAGGCTACCGATATCCCATACGTGCTTCAACCAGCTATGTTTGCCTCGATACACGAACGCTACAACCCTGAAGGAGAAACTCATCATAGCGATATCGAACGCTGAAGGCTTCGGACTTGAATGAAATTATCGACGCAAAGCACAACACAACGAACAAATCCCGACGAAGGTTTTCGGTGTACAAGGTTGTTCTCCCGGATGCGGCAGGCCTGATATCGAACTTTTTGACGGCATGTCGATTCGAGTGACCCAGTGCCCACATCACAAATAGTAACTTTATGAAATAGACCATGGGGAACCCGAGCTGCTGTTTTACGGTTCGACTCTGTTTCCTCGGGAAAGTTTGGGGTTTCCGAATAAAGCTATTCTTAAGTAAGAAAGAGACATTTTTTTTCCGTCGATTTATCTCTTCGCGTGATGCCCAAACTGTGTTTGATGCATGATGAAATCTGCCCAACAACTGTATCCGATGTGAGAATGAGCTGAGGACTGAGAGAAATATGTCTCCGAAGATAATTCCAAGCGCGTCTCCGGATCTCTCTCTTCGCTGAGAATAGATCCACATCGCTAAAAGATTTCCGAACTCCCCATGTGAAAGGTCTCTGGAAGTATTCATGCCCTTGACATAGTGGCGGATAAGTTCACTTAGCCATCGGAATTCAAGGACTTTAGGATGGAAACTCGCCATCGGCTAAGTGAAGCGATGCTGACGTGCGAGCCAGAACGAAATCACGATAATCGTCGTATCCAGGACGACAGCGAGTGCTGCCCTCTGGTGTTCCATCGGAGGTCGTGAAGTCCACCCGTCGTGTCCCTTCGTCCGATCGAAACAGAGGAGAAGAGATTGCTCTCACCCCGGCCGTACTTCAACGTCACTGAACGCGACGTAGCTGTGATGGTGGCTGTGATCAGCATGGAGACGTTGACGGAGGAGACCGAGGAAGAACTTGCAGTAAGTTGACTGCGTAGCTCTTGTAGATTTAGCAACAAGTGGAACTTATTCCGAAATGACGGCTCCGCTCGTGAAGTCTGAGAAAAAGTTTCAAGGCCACACAGCCATCCCCGGTGTCACTTCAGGTTCTCCGATTGTGTTTGAATCGGTAATCGATTTTCCAGGCCGAACAACATCTGGCATCTCTTCAGACACCTGGTAAGGCAATCGCCCTGAAGCGAACATTTGTGCTAGCTGATCACCGAATCTTTCAAGTTTCTGTCGGCCGATCCAATCATCTCTGTCTCGTTAATCCACGAAGTCACTTCTATCTATTTGAATGTTATTCTTCAGCTTCAGTTGAGGACGAAGACAATAGCAAACTCGCTGCAGCGCTAGAGGAGTGGGATGCAGTGGGCTCAAAAGAGATTGACCCACAAGCAGCGATTCCCTACGTGATTGTGCCACAATGCTCCCGAATTATAACTTTTGAGGAAGCTGCAGAGTTGATCGTGGATTCGGTAAACATGGACGAATATAGGGTGAGATTTCGCGCATCGAGAAAGCGGTTATCGCTCACAGGTTGTTCTTGACAACGAGAAATACCGAGAAATTCCTCTTCTTCCCTTCTTGTACTTCCATGGAAGTATCCGTCGAGATGACGGCGGGATTTGACTCATCCCCGCTGTTCTTCAAGACGCGATCGATATTGATGAAGTTTCAGCCTGCCTTTCCAGCATTCCATCAGACCCGTTGTACAGAGGAGAGGCTTGAAGAAGTGGTTGTACAAATTTTTTGGAGCTGAATCAATGCACGTAGAGCTCATCGAGGAGAGATGTTTGATGTTCGCTCTTGCTCAGGTTTGTGGTCTCCGCTAAACTTAAGGAGACATCGACGACGCTCCTATTCGCTAAACCATGAAATGCTATGTTCTGTCCCCGCACAGGTTCCTTTCATATCCGAATCCAAATGTCACAACCAAATGCTGCAAACTATCTATCGGAAACTCAGCAACAGTACTTACGATAGTCCAAGGTTCGGAGCCCATTGGGAAACTATCGGGTTCCAAGGTTTGTGCCTTGAGAATCATAGTTCTCTAAAGTCATGTCCTTCGTAAACTCATCGTGACTCGAGATCCATGCTGAAGCATCCGTGAACATTTCTTCACAGGAAACGACCCAGCTACCGATCTTCGTGGTTGTGGCATTCTCGGTCTTCTCCAACTGCTATACCTCTCAACGCACCCGGATAACGAATCTGTCACGAGAGACATCTACAACATTTCCATCGATCACAATCAGGTATTTGGGTGTAGGGTTTCGTTCTACGATACACACATTTGAGATTCATCAATTACGAAAAGATCTTCGATGAACCCAAGTGACTTTCCTGGCATGACGTTAATTCTCATTTGCAGAATTTCCCTTTCGCCATTATGGGGATAAACATGACCAAAATCGCGCTTGAAGCGCTCCGAGAAGACTGTTTGAACAAGTGCGTCCATGACCTTCCGAATTATAACTTCCTGCGGGAACGCTTATCCGATTCCCAGAACCAATCACAATGATCAACTGTTAGAGTGAGAGATTTCATCCCTTGCTTTGTAGAATCTGCAATCGTCGGCGCTGCGTCGCTCCGGTGTTGAATGATTTCTACGTCGGGACCTATCTTATAATGTTCCTATCGTGGCAGAAGCACGTTGCAACTGTCAGTGATACAGGGCACATTTTACAAGGTAAAGTATTTCGGCTCGCTTCTACTCTGGTAGGTGGGTCCCGAGTGTTTCAGGAACTCACTGCAGCTCGTATTCCAGAGGTGGCGAAGTTCGTGAAGGCATCGCCATCGATCGTTATATCAAACCTCGAGTATTACCGCGCGAATGGAATGCACGACAGTTTCTGCGAACACCACTTCGCCAACTTGGCCAGCGTCTGATTCCGAGTGTCTCGTCAGAGATCTTGCTTAAAAACCAAGATTTTCCCAGCGAAGCCGTCTCGATCAACGCTATGATATCAAACACGCGAGGCATCAAGGGTTTGTTCTGGAAAGACGCAATCGAAACACATTCTGTTGTATGAATGGCTGATTGGAAACACAGCTGGAACATGAGCTTGGTCAAGTAAGAACACGATCCTATCTCTGTCGTTGGTTCTATGAGGTGTATTCCCTATAGCGTGCGAAGAAATTCTAGTCCAGCGGTTCTCGTGACGGACCCATAACGAAAATCGGAATGTGAGAGACTCGACGGGTTAGGATGTATTCAAGTCGTATGAAATCTGAAGAATGATCTGATGTGTCAAGGGTGCTATATAATTAGAGCGCATTCAAAGTAGAGCGCAAGTCGAACTAGAGCGCAGGTGTAAAAAGAGCGCAGAAATAACTTGGGCGCACGTCGAACAAGAGCCCAAGTCTGTTTAAAGCGCAGGCTTCTAGTGCGCATCTGATAAGAGCGCCGACCTATGAAGAGCGCAATGTTGTTCGGACTACGAGTTTGTTCGGAAACGCGCGGGAAAAGAATATCTCTCTCTTCAAATCACAAAACTGCTCCGTACAACGAATTTTTCGCATGGAAAATTTTCTTAAGACGAACGTCTTCGTTTCGAGAACGAATAACCTTAAAACCTCGCAGGGGGAAAAACCGGTCAGTCAAGGAACCTTCACATTAGACCCTACCAGGGAAAAATGTTTGCAGGCCGTCGTGGACTAGCTTCACACTTCGTCCGGATGTTCTTTGATAATTCGCGTATCCGAGCCGCACAATTGCGCTTCTTCCGATGCTGGACTCCGATCATTCCAGAATGCTATATTTTTGACATTTGGGGCAACTAGTCACAACCGGGAATCAATTTGACGGTGCCCTCAGGTCCTCGTGCGTGCGAACGAGTCGTCTTGTCCCTCAAGCAACGCACAGCACGGTTCAACATGATAGATATCCTTCTTGCTACCAAATGCGCTCTTCATAGGTCGGCGCTCTGATCATATGCGCTATAGGAGCCTGCGCTCGAATACGACGTGCGCTCTATTTCGATTGCGCTCGAGGTTGATCGGCGCTCTTGTTACACCTGCGCTCTACTTCGAGTGCGCTCTTCTTCAAAGTGCGCTCTTGTTCCACGTGCGCTCTATTCAGAATGCGCTCTAATTAACGACCACCGTGTCAAGAGGCTTAGATATGTTGACCGCTCGGCCGATGTTTGATGCTTTCATCATCAAAATAGACTGTCGGCGGCGATCTCACTGATTTCCCTCCGATACGGGAACCTGCATCAAGTTCAAACGTTAGCTTCGTGCCGGAACTCGGAGCACGGCTCCCGTTGAAGTTTACTTCGCGCCGGTTGAAACACGAATCACGGACGACAACGCGTTGCAAAACGATCTAATCGCCTTCCCGTGACGAGAACTGCACCACGAATAGAGAGGATTGTCGCGCAGGAGCGAGAACATGGAAGCCATCATCGATGAACTGAACTCGTGTCAATTTCGCAAGCTTGCATGGTTCTCATTGAACTCCAGTATTCGATGAGAATTGAGGCCAGCCACGAAGAAATTTCGATGAACCGCTGGTCTAGACCTAGGTACTGAGGAAGCAATGTTATACCAAGGGAAAACCCGAGCGACTTTTCTTGGAAAAAGTGCTTATATTTATTTACACTTAAGCATGTTGTCATCTTGCGGCACGCAGTGATCCTCGCAAGTTGTAATCTATTGGATATATAAGAGATTTTCTGCTTTGTTTTGCATCACTCAAGTTTCTCATTTCTGCAAACCTTGTCGATTTGCTTTCAATAGATGTGCGTGCAGCACCACGAGACATTTCTTGTCAAACGAAAAAAATGCAAGCGCTCGTTCGCTTCACTGTCGCACACATATAACGATGCCTCATCGTTGCCATCCTCAAACAAAACCAAAATTTTTTGTCTTAATCGCTAGAAGTATTTTGGATCTCAGGATCTGTTTGGAAGAATAGAGGGGAAGATAGAGTCTGGATATGCATGTGTTAGCACTGGGTAGATGCTGATCGTCAGGTGGTCGGATCGTCACCGTGGGCATCGGTTGGAAACCCTCTTCCGAAGCGGGCAACGACGGCGAGCCCGTCCAAAAGTAGATTAGATCCTGTTTGTCTCTAGAGAACATTTTCTCCATGATTGACCAGAACCATTTATTGAAACGAATCGTTCGCTCAGAGCTCTCTTTGCTTTCGTCGTTGAACGTCGTGTAGGAGATGATTGACGCAACGTGGATCTCCGGCACTCCGTTAAGGAGGAGTCGCAAGTCTTCGGCAGTGAGTTCTTCGAGGCTGTTGTTGAGCAAGACGTCGAAGACACCGGTGCGTAGAGCTTCGAGCGCTCTCTCCTGAGATTTGACCATTCGGTATTCGGCATATCTTCTCACGTAGTCGAAAACATTCTGATGAGTTACCGGCACGCTACGACCATCGGGAATGAGTTCGGCAGTGGTGTTGCCCTCATCTGGTCCAAGATCGATGGTGAATGTGAGCTCGAGAGCTGCGATGATTTCCTTGTTCTTTTCGTTGGCGTCCAGCAGGATTTGACGCAAGCTCTCATACAAAACCGGATCGTAGAATGCCAGATCATGCCATCCGATTCTTCGGCCAAGGATGTATTTCAGTACATGACGACTTAGGGGGATGGGACACAGCTCGTTTTGCATCAAGCAAAGACCGATGATTCGCCCGATGTTGCGGAAGGCGTTTAAGCGCTCTGACGAACAGCGTCCTTGACGAGGTGAGTAGAAACCAGTCTTCCCCGGCTGATAGAAGAACGGAGCATTGTCTTCAGTTGTGGCGTTTTCCGTTGGCTCAGACAACGAACTGGAAGCACCTGCTTCATTGAGATCTAGAGACTCCATTTTCACGGAACTGAAAAACGCAAAAGAACGTCAAGCATAAGAGTTGTACAAGAAGAAGACCGAGAATGATTCAAGTCGATGATCATGTCGACTGATCAAGATCAATTATTACTGAACACACCATTTTTGAGAAGACAACAGTTCAACGCATTCCTCGACTTTCTGCCTCAAGTTGTCCTCGGACGCGAGGAGAAGAATCAGCTGCGGAGGTGTTTGCTCGAGGAGCATCCCAGTGATTTTGCTCGCCAGCGGTGGTCTCAGAGCGTACACCCTAGGGTAGAGACGAGCGCCCAACTGTCGTCGATGATTTGGTCCGGATGGTTCTTCACCGCCGGAGGGATGAACGTACGGCGCCGCATCGACTCGCAGAGTTGACCCCGACGAACGCGACGCGCGATTACGGATTTCCTTGTCTCTTTTCAGTCGTTGGATGATATCTGAAGGGGAATCTGCCAAAGTTTATCGATCGCCATCACAGAATATCCGGATTATCCTCATGCTACCGAGACCGACGGAACGAGATACTCACTGTATTGAAGACTACGGCTTCCGCTTTGACAGCTTTCGAGGATCGGTATTTTCTCGTTCGAAAGCACCGCTTCGGCGAACGATGCGTAAAACGAACGCGCCACTCCCGATCCTTCTCCTGGCTCATCTTTGAATATCACTTTGACTTTATGAACGGCCAGAGGAGGGGTTCCGTTCATTGAGCGCCGGCTATTGTTGGTGTACTGCTGATTCAGCTCTCGGAATGTGTGTTGCAGTAGCAGGCTCCGATCTCTCTCCATTTTCGAGAAAGAAATATCCCGTTGTTGGGAGCTTCGCAATTTTTCCATGTCTCGACGAAAACGGACCTCCTTGACGGGGAATCCTCCGAGCTCCGACAGCACAGAGCCCGCTTCGATTCCAACATCATCGACGAAAACACTTCCGAACAATTCCAGCGTTAAATGCCATCTGCTCAAGAAAGCGTCGTGGAACTTCTCGCCAACATGACGGCTCGAAACTTTTGGCCAGTTTTCGTTGTCTTGGGAGACCCTCAGAGACGGTTTGAGCTGGTAGGCTGAGCCTTTCTTGTCGTTGTAATACTTGGATGGAGGTCCGAAAAGGTCCAATCAGGTCGCTGTGGGAGTCAAAAGCTGAGGTTTTTCCGCTACGGGAAGCGCTTCGTTCAGGGGAGTCAGGAACGGATCTGGCGGAGGAATGCATCCAAGACAGAGGGTGGAGTCCGATCTTTGGAAGAACGTGTGCTTGCGACCGGTGTGCTGCTGTTTAGAGCCATCGAGGGAAGCGTTTTTGTCGACGCTCGCGGACTTTTCTTCGTCTGTGTCCACCATATCTTGATCCGTGTCGACCCACGGGTCGAGCACCAAAGAACCCTCTCGCATGACGTCTCCAATGTCGGCGTTTTCGTTGCTGTGCGGCTGAGAGTTGTGGTTGCCGCATCGTAGATAGTAGGCCATAGCATCGAATACGTAACTGCAAGCATAAATTCGAGTTATTTGTTTGGATTCCTCAGTAGAATTTCAGGGAGAAGAAGTTCGGTTCGGAAACCGAAACGGATTAAATTGAAGAAAACTGACGGATCGGAATACGTACGCAATGTGCTTCAATGACGCTACGTCGATGACCGGCAACGAGTCAAAATGTTCTGAAGACTGAGCTCGTAGGAGAGACAGAGCATACGAGAGGAAGTCCCTCCGAGCCGTCGAATCAAGTTTCTGTCGCCTTTTTGTCTCTGTGTCTCCGCTTCTCAAAGAAGATGAAACACTCGATGACGACGCCTTATGCCCTTGACCACCGCTGAGTCGCTTATTCAAAGAACATCCGAATCTAAGCTGGCATTCTGTCGAATCCAAAACAGTCATCAGCCAGTCCCACGTTGGTTTGAATAGAGCGTCCACAGAGTCGTAAAGGTTCTGCTGAACTTCCGTCGAAAGAACTTCCGCAGGAACTTTGAGCAAACCCGGCACGAGATATCTGGCGTTCGCCGACTCGTCGAGAACAGCAAGCAGGTCGGTCGTTTGTCGGATAAGAGCCGCGAAAGTTCGAGCCAATCCGATGTTAGTGTTGATGACTGATGGAACGTGCTGCCCGTGAACACTCGCGGCAGCTGCAGCTGTTAGGGCAGCGTTCGAAACACTCGGAGCTGGAGCCGCGGCATTGTTCGTGGTTCGTCGGAGCGAGTTAGCGTCGATATACACGAGCCCGTTGGTCAAGGGAACGGATGCAGCTGAAAATTCAACAAGAATAAAGATTAGGATCTATTGCAAAGAGCATCTTGGGATGTCAACACGACAAGAAATCCGTCTATACATGATATGAAATCAGAGGAAGTCGACTACAGGACGATCTCAACTCACTCAGAATAGTATTTGTTGTAGGAGAACTCGTCGCTGAAGTGCTCGCGACATCGGATCGATTCCTCACAGCCCACTGAAGATGCGCTGGCGCCAGATAGGTGGGAGAGTTATTATTCCTTCCTGCGGTAGCACTCGGCCGTCTGCAACGTCAGGAGGTTAGAGCACAGTTTCTCATCGTGAACCCCTACTCTACCGTAGAAGTCGATTGTTCGATGCATTTACCTTTCCAGCGGCTCATCGGTGTTGTCGCCGTCATCGTTGTCCTGTTCCTCGGTATCCGCTGCGTCACTGTCGTCCTCGCCGTCAGCCCCCGAGGTTTCTCCGGCGGAGTCTTCATCTGTAAATGTGTCAAAAAGCAACGAATAAAGGAAACAGTTTCTCAGCAGACGATGGGCTTCTTGGAGGGAAGGGGGGGGGCGATCCCGACTACGCCTCACAAACAACTCTTGGCGTCATCGATTGACGTGAATTTTTTACCTCCTTCTTGAGCCGACGTTGATTGGTGATTTGCGCGAACTTCGGGGATGGATAATACTGAAAGCGCATCTTCGTCTCTTTCACTCTCACTTTCGGATTCACTGTCGGCGGAGGGTTCTCGAGGCAGGTGGCTTGGCGGTAGGAAGGCGCGAGCGAAACTCTGTCGTTGCCGACCTGGAGCCGGAGGTTCATTGCTTTCATCAGAAGGTCCGGGGTTTTCATCCGCTGCAAGGATTCGGTCCATGAGAACACTTCGCTCGAAAACTCTGTGATTTATGAAAGATCAATATTCAGTCTTTTCGAGAGACTCGCAACAGCCACTCACCTGAGGCAGTGGAGAAAAGCGGCGGATCCACATGAAACAATTCCTCGCTACCTTCGATCGCTTCTTTGCTTGTGCTCATAAGCGAAAATTGAGCTGTGGGTCTCACAATACCGAGCCGAATGGGTGTCACCAACGAAACTGCGGCATCGGCTAATTCTCGAATGGAAATCGGAAGCAGAGCCTGGAAGACTCGCTTGCACTTCAAGACAGGCTGAGACGCGGCCCCAGAAAGGCTGAACATGACGGGACGCGATTTCCGTCTGCTCGGATTGGGAGCCATCTCGGCCACAAGAACGGTGAACAAACGGACGACCGAGCGCACGAATCGAACCACAACCGGGTTCGACTCCGCTGCTCGGCTTTCTCGATCGTGGTACAATTCCTGGATCAGCGTCGACAACAACGTATCCAACATATCCATCGAACACTTCCAGATGAGACTTTGAGTGAATTTGTCGAGTAGAGTTGATCCACCTTGCGCAGTGAGCTGAGAATCATCCGAGAGAGTGCGTTCTCCTGCCATCAATGTGGCCCGGACAGCCGCCCAGTCCCTCAGAAGTCTCTCGAGGGCTCTTCGGGCGAACTTTGGCGGATCAAGGTCGTGATCTGGCATTTCGTGTCCACCGTCAGCGTTCGAAACCTTTCTGCTTACTTGTGAGCGAGGCCGCGAAGGTCGGAAATTTTTCTGCTCTTCGGATTGACGGCCCACAGTCAGAACTAAGAACAACAGGATCGTTTCACCCCTGCAATTCAAGGAGAAAGGAAAACTGTCAGGGAAACAAGGATGACAGAAGCTCCGAAGGAGATGTTACTACAGTAGGACGTGAGATCGCTCATCAGTTCATCAACATGATCGACCGTACCTGCTATTCGGAAGAGTTGCCAAATCAGTTTCTTGGATGAGTCTGTTTAGCAACTGATTCCTCGCGGAGTTACTGCCTTGAATCAGAGCTTTGCATTTGCACTTCTCCCAACAATCACAATAAGCGGTTGGAGAGGCACGCTTGACTTTACAGTCGTGACCTCTGTGACAAACTCTCGCGCATTCTGTGCAGCAACAAAGCGTTCCCGTGAGTCCGCACGTTCGGCACTCGTATATGCATTGAGCGATATGTTCGGCGCCGGTCCATGTGAACGAACATGTGTCATTTGTACAAAGAACATGCAACGGCGAATCGTCCGGTGAGGCGTCCGGTGGATAGATCATCTGACGGAGGGCGACTTTGGAGTTCTCGCAGCATCTGAAACGATCAAGCCAGCTGAGCGGCAGTGCCTATGAGAAGCATTCATCGTGCAGATCTCGCGATTCAAATCCTTACCTTTGGGCAGCGTCCAAGATTATCGTGGCGGCTCGGTACGCTCTGCCCGTGACGGCGGTCATGAAGGGAGTTTGCCCCGTGGCGTCACGAGCGTACAGGAGTTCGAAGAGATGAGGTCTAAGCACAGGAGATTGGAGGAGTCCCGTCAAGGAAGCCAAACCTCCTTGATTTTTGCCGAGATCGCTTTGCCCACTTCCCGACTGGAATCCTTGGTCACCGTGAGTGTCACCGTCCTGAACGCTTTCTTCGGATGGCCACAGGATGCGAGGGATCGGTTGGTATTCCGAGTCGCTCTCTTGCGATGATCCTTGAAGATCGACGACGGGATCACCTCCTCGGGCTCGTCGCATCATCTCGGAAAGCGAGATATTTCTGCCGCTGATCGGTTGACTTCCTGAAGCGGAAGCGGCAGCCGAGCTCGGCATGATCTCCAAAGCTTCGTACTGGCTCGAGTCGGAATCGCTGTTCTTGTTCGATGTGGGAAACGAGACCGACACCGCTGCGTGGATGATGTTCCGATTACCGTCGCACCGCTCGCTGAGTATACTTCTCAAAATGGAAACATCGCCCTCGGAATCCATGTCGCGTTTCGCACTCGATAATACTTGGCCCACGGCTTCGGCGTTCGCCTTGAGAATGGCTGGCATGATGGTTTGGGGCTCGAGCACCAACGCGATCACGGCGACCTGATTTTTTTGATTTTGGGAGACGTCGCGCAAAGGCTGCACTCCCATCCCGATAGCTCGGACAGGAGGCAAATTCAACCACACCGGGTCCCGGATGGCGTCGACACAATCATGCGCGACCGGGAACAAACACGAGTTGCCATCTCTCAGCAACGAAATTGTTTCATTCTCGCCGTTTACGCTCAGAGAAACTTGCGAGGAGTCAGGAGCGAGGAAACTCGACGTGAGTATTGGGAACAGCGAATCTTGCTCCGCACGTCCTGTCGAAACGTTGTAGATCGCGTAACGCAACTGATTCGACTTCTTGTTCTTAATGATCGCATGCATTCCACGAGCGTCGACGGACATCGACAGAATGTCCACGTTATCTGGGAACGAGACGCGTTTTGGGGTGCGCTGGAGACAGTCCAAAGTTCTCGTCGACGCTGAAGATCCACCTCGAACAACTTGGATCTCGTCTTTGCGCATCAGACGACAATCGGACAAGGGGTCGTCTTTGTCGCTACTTGAACACTCCTTGCTCGGGAACTTCACAGCGACGTAAATACCGTCAACCTTGACCACTCGTCCTATGGGAACGTTTTTGACGTCCTCTACGAACACAACATCTTTGAGAGCCCATTCCTCTTCTTCGCTCTTGTCGTCATCCGAACGTTGCGTTTTCTTTCTCTTGTGCGACAACGGGCTGTGCGGTGGTGGATCACTACAGGTGGACGAGGCTGGAGAAGGCGGCGGAGGCATTTCGGTTCTGTCGTTGCACGTCGTGGTATTGTCTGGAGGTGGCTGACTGCTAGACCTTTCGACCGTAGAGGGTTTGGGATTGATTATTTTGAATTGACACGCATCGGGGAGGTTCCAAGCTGCGGCCAACAGTTGGCCGACCCGAGGATGGCCGTTCGCTGTAGTGAAGGCTAACGCGCCGGGATGGTATACCGGACTGTATCTCATACAAACTTGAGAATCGACGACGATCTCAGAGTTTTGGGAAGAGGAGCCCTTGCTTTGTTTCGAGCGTTGGCACATTCGCTCCCAGATCTTCTTTCGTTGACTGAAGGGCAACACTCCCCACCAGTATATCGATCCGTTGAAGAGACGAACACAGGAGTACAATGAACACACATGAATCGACTGGATCCGTTCCCCTTGCAGTTCGCTGAATAGCGTGGCCTGCTGTTCGAGACGGAATGCGACAGGATTCAAACTTTCATCGACAAAGGTCGCAACTTTGCCGGACTCGGTGACCACGCTGGCTCGAGCACATCTTCCGTCGAGTAGAGATATGCGTTCGTGCAGAAGATTCAATGAGATTGTCTTGGGATGGTAGACACCCTGCATTTCTCCCCGGTAAGGATCACAACTCCACCATTTCCACTGGTGCAACTGTCCGGTAGTGCTTAGAGCGCATAGCTCTGAGTACAATGAGATAATGTGAACAAATTTACAATGGCCCGGCCAAAATTCGATGTCTTCACTGATCCAGACAGGATTCTTATTTTTCTTGCTGCTGCTCATATCGGTGCTGTCGGAGCTGCTGTCTTTCAGGGTAGACTCGAGCCAGCCTTTCCTTGAGCTACTACCGCCGGCGTTTCCCGCGAGCTGTCGGTTGTCCCGTCCCATTCTCAGAAACGGGTTGTTTTCGCCACCCGTACTCTTCGAGTTTCCGCGTCCACTCCTACGACTGAAGCTCGATGGGTTTCCCGGTCCGAACATGTCTTCAGAGAACATTGCGTCAGGGTCGATGATCACTGAAGGGTGATTATGCGAATCCGGCTGCATAGGTCCATCGAGAAGAGACATGAGATCTTCGCTCATAAAACCCTCCCCGGGAGCATCATCGTTCATGGCAGAGCCTTCATCTCCTTCTTCATCGTCCCTCGAAAGGAGGTTATTCACAGCCAAATTCACGTCCAAGTTCTGCAAAGAAAAGAGTGAGAGATTTCAATTAGCAATTCAGAATACTCGTACCTTCTCCCAAGACTGACTCGTGAATGTTTCCAGCGTTTGCCCGCGTTTGTAAGAATTCAAGATGGAATGAGTGGAACGTTCATTTCTCCGGCATTTGGATCACTAACCGTCTTCTGTAGTTCGCGGATTATGATGTGTCTACTTTTGCCTTGGAGAACAACCTGAGCTTGCATAACTAATTCTTCCGGAACATGGGTTGCTGGAACCACCGGGCGATTGCCCATAACGATTCGTGCGGAGGAGCCGCGATATCCACCGGCGGACATTCGCGCAGTGCGTTTGATTCTCGACGAGGAACTCGAAGCACCGTTCGAGCCGTTGGCACCGCTCGATAGCGTACTTGGTCTGAAACATTTCGATCTTGGAGATCAGTTTCATGCGCTGAGAAAGAAATCGATACGCTATATCGAATGCACATTTTCATGGACTGCAAACCGACGGCGGGGTTCTTCTTACCCTTTTGCGGAATCATTGTTATTTTTAGAGAGATCCAAAGTGTCTGAAAGCAGAGAATAGGCCACTCTGCACACTCGTCCATCGTCTAGAAGGAAACCTAGGTGTGATGGTCCCACCACACACTGCAATATCGATCCCGACGTGAACTTGTTGAGAAACGACGGCGGTGAGTAGGCTGAACGACGCAGCTTGTCGGCCACATCTCTGAGACTGTGAAAAAAAAGACAACAGAATTAGTTAGCGACGGGAAGATGGTTCCAAACTCGGAAAGGATCCTCAAAGCGATCCTTGTGAGTCAGTAATTCACCACAACAAAGGGACTCGGCTTTGTTCCCCACCATCGAGACGGTTGCCTCCAATTCGATTTCGTTACATTCCGTTCTTCAGATGGAGATCGAATCGCGCTGATTCGAAGAGCATTTTGAGTACAAGTTCTTCCTCTTCTCCTCCATGAACATTGATTTAGGGTGGCCGAATCCATTTCGAGCCTTTCCGTTGATCAGGTTTCCTCAACGGTTCAAGCCGGATATCAGTGACAATCGACGACGATTTGAGAGAAGAAATTCGAGACGAGGGCAATCCACGACAATAATGAGCGTCCGTACTCTAGGCCTACACCATTGCCTACCTAGGGCGTGCTGCTCATCGGCGTTGAAAAACGAAATCGAACGAAGGGAGTCCCTCGCTGACCAAGAAATCGCAGCCCACACCTCGGAGCATTCGTCGAGACAGGGCACACGTTTTCCCGGTTGCCGGTTCTCACACAAATCACGATGAAAGTCGGCTCAGAAACATCGCATGTTAAGTAAACTCACCGCTCATTGAGTTGATCCTCAGTTCCAGGGAGAGGAAATGCAATGAAATGAAGACTTGACATGTCCCTATTCATTTCCAACAATCAAACTTCTGAAACAACGGAGTATCGAAAAGCCATCGACGAATAATTGGTCGAATTGTTCGAAACAGTCACGTATGAACAAGCGATCGAGCTGCTGCTTTGAGAGAGCGACCGTCTATGTTTCCGTCCACCACAAGCACTACTCAACAGACCACAAAAGCAGCAGCGGCGGCTGTACAAACTGCGGGAAGGACGAGGCGTAATTTCGAAAAAAAGCCCGCGGAGCTCAATTCTGCGGAGAGAAGCGGTATCGAGCGATTCTCCCCCGACGTTGCTGACTTCATCCTGTCCTTCTTTGAGATTCCGATCAAATGGTCGCCATTGAGACAGAATTTTTACAGCAGCTCTATCACTTGCGAGGGAGAGCAAAGTTGACAGCCGCTTTCGGGATTCGGCGGCGTCTAACGATTTTCGCGTTTTCTTCGGGAAAGGCGGTTCAGGCGGCTGCCTCTGCCTGTGCTATAGCCAAATTTACTCTCCATTCAGCTGTGGAGGCCGCCGCTGCCGTTGATAATCAACTCTTGGCCGTTACTGCGCTCGAAGTCTCAAGCTCCGATTTCGCAGAAGTGTTGATTGTGGTAGCGGGTCTTGTGTGTGATAGCAGAGAGCATCGTTCGTAATTTCTGTAGAAGATGACATAACTACCTGCGAGATATCTCGTTCGCGAAAATTCTCCTTCAAGGTAACTTGGTATCTGATCTGATCAAATTCGACACTTCCGAAACCCATTTGTATTTCCTCTTGATAGGTCGGTGCAGAGTCCTCGGGCATACCTCTTGAATCTATGAAGCGAGAATTGTCAATGTACCTGTTGAAACCACGAGAAGTCAGCTGATTTCTGTGACATTCTCTCAAGCTTCGGTACTCGGCTTCCATCTAAGCGGAGCGTTCCAAGAAACTTCGCTTCCGTCCCTAATTGGCTGAATTCAATGGCAATCCTCGCGTAGTTCTCGCGAAAATCCCTGATCCTTCATAATTGGTTCCTGACTATTTCGTGACTTGTGGTCACGCGGATGTTTCTCTGACACATCTTCTTGACAGTCCCAGATCCCGGACACCAATCAGCAAACTTTGCTGAGGCATGTGTCATTTTGGCATGTGACTTCAACTTCTATTCGACTCTAACTCTGAAAGAGCTTGTGCCGGCAAATTCTGGCCAATGCCTCTCAGGCCCAACTGGATGCTCTGGAGCGGATATCTTTTGAAGTCACTTCATTAGCTGCGCTGCTCGATCAACTGGCGCGTCCGTAATGGAAATTCGACCTGTTTGAAAATTTCGAAAATTGTGTGCAGTCATCACACCGGCAGGAAGAGTTGTCATGTCAAATAACTCAATTCGTTAGCCAGAAGATCGCTTTCATTTCCCCGGCGTCGGCGCACCTTTCTGCGTGCATCAGTATCATTCTACTCTTGCACTTCTCGGAAGATGGAATCGAATCTTTCGTTATGCACTCGTGACAACAAAAATTTACTGATGGACTGTTTGATTGACCCTAGTGTGTTCCAGTACACCAGCTGTACCCTCATAGCTCCCTCGCAGTTGCGCAAGAGACGATTCCGAGAAAACAAACCTGGACCGCCCGGTTTTTCATCGTTTCGCTAAACCACGCCTGATCAAACAGCTTTCGAACGAAGTCTCATTTGACTATTGCGTGATTTTTCTACCTAGGATCCCACTTCGAAACACGTCACCGATTCGATTTCACGTTCACGGATCACTCAAAGCCTCGGTCTTTCAGGATTACCGCTCGTATGGGAAAATGGAGACGGACGGACTTCCACCGCTCGTCAGTGAGCCGGATCCTCGAGCATCCATCCAGGATGAATCCACAGAGCAAACGGAACAGACTCGAATATCGTTCCACAGCATGGAGCAGCGAATGCGCCGGAGGCTAAGATTTTTTTTCATGAATCCCATTGAGAAATTCCAAGCCAAAGGGAGATTACCGTGGAAACTCGGTCTGCAGGTCATAAAAATCATTGTGGTCACACTCCAGTTAGTATTCTTCGGCTACGACAGCTACGCGTTCCAACAACAGCATCGGGATACGAACATCGCTTTGGATCACATGTTCCTTGAAGGATGGACCGCAATCCGTGAGGTAGCTGCCTATCCACCCTCATCTGGGCCTTACGCCGTGTACACAAAGAGCGATTTTTACAATCATATCGACAGCGTTATCAAGCGCTATTCGAACGTGACGAAAACAGCTATTGCATCGCTAGGCTACGACACCCCTGACGGCGATTTGGGGACAGTGAAATTTTGCAAGACTCAATACAAGAATGGCCACGTTTTCCCGCACAACCAGACGCTGACATTCGATAATACCGAAGTTACTTCGTGCCTTGACATCGAGAAGCTCTATCCTATGAACGATGATAGGTGGCAGAACTTTTCCATCCAGAACTACACGAGAGAACGGAACTTCACGCTCTCGTTCGACAAGCTCATCCAAACCAACATAAATTTCAATCTGAAGACGATCTATCTCAAAAGTTTGAGTACTTTCGATCTTCCGGAATGCTACAAGTACGCTGTGAACGTGAAATACAATAACGAGGCGCACGACGGACAGCTGTTGATTACGCTGACTACCGCGAGCACAAAACTCGAATGCCGAACCAATGTGCACTACGCCGAAACTGGACAGCTAGAGTTCTTCTCTCGACAGTTCTTGAATGTTGTGGTGATCCTGATTTGTTGCGGCTCTTTAGTTCTCTGTGCGAGATCTCTGATGCGGGGCCAACTCCTGCGCCAGAAAACTGAGGAATTCTTCTGGACCAAAAATCGGACGCTCCTCACCTGGGAAGAGAAGTTTGACTTTGTTGACTTCTGGTACGTGATGATAATGACGAACGACGTCCTAATCATTATAGGTTCCCTGATAAAAATGCAGCTCGAGCAACGCATCATCGACGGTGCTCAATACAATTTTTGCAGCACCTTGCTCGGTCTGGGTAACCTGTTGGTGTGGGCTGGAGTGCTCCGCTATCTTGGTTTCTTCAGAAAATATAATATCCTCATTCTGACGATGAAACGAGCGACACCGAACATCCTGCGCTTCCTCTTGTGTGCGGTTTTGTTGTACATGGGCTTCTGTTTCTGTGGCTGGGTTGTGCTCGGTCCGCACAACATCAAATTCCGCTCTCTGAGTTCTACGTCGGAATGTCTTTTCGCTTTGATGAACGGTGATGACATGTTCGCGACTTTCGCTATCATGGGCGAGTCGACTGGCATCATATGGTGGTTCGCTCGAATATATCTCTACATGTTCCTCATCCTGTTCATCTATTGTGTTATCTCCCTGTTTCTTTCTGTCATCATGGATTCGTACGAAACAATTCGAGAATCCTACGAAAATGATGTGCGCCCGTCTGATTTGTGGAAATTCATCCAAGAAGTCGATGAAGAGAACGGCCAGGGTCCCAACCTCGTTCGCGCACAAGGTGCTCGAAGTCAACGGGAGAATCTGACGGAGTCGGAAACAGACCAAGGTCTATCGTGGAATGCGCTATGGCGTCGGCTTCTCTCTCAGCAGGACCATCGGAACGGACAATCTCCTTACCGAGAGATAACTTAGCGAGGGATCGCGAAGCATCAAGGGAAATGAAATGTTATGCAACTTCACTTAGTTCGATGAAGGCCAGATCAAGTGAGACTGAGCGCATCAAGGATCTGAGCCAATCACACTGTATCATAGGACTGTTTATAGAAATCGAAAACTGAGTTCGCCTGTTGATAGAAATGCGCAACTGTTGTCGACCGATATCTTTGTTAAACTACCTCAGAGCAAATTCACTCAAGACGCACGATGTTCTCCGAAGAGAAATACACTCAGTCAGTCAGTTAAAGGAATGTCTTGTTCCTCCCGAATACTCGGAGTTTTCCACGATCCGCAATGGCTCCCTGGAGCTGCTTTCCAGAAAAATGTCGAGAATGTTTCAAGAGTTGTGAACCCAACAATACTTCAACAATGACACGCACTATTTTTCTTTAATATCTGCAGCTGTTTTTATTTCTCCGAGGTCGTCGTCTCCAAGAGACCCCGGTTCGTGACTGCCATCGATGAGGCTTTGCTGCAAGCCAACTATTTCATTGTTTGAGAATCCCGTTAATTCGAGGAATCCTCGGGGCTTTCCTATCAGCTGGATTATATCATTTATCTGATTTGCGACCGCCAGATCTCAATCTGTCCCAATATGGGAGGATGGAAGCGGAGTACAAGAGAAACAGTTTTTTTCCTTCGAAGAAGTATCCAATTCCAAAGAGAGCTCCTCCCAAGTGAGCAGCATGATCCAAGAAAGACCATCTACTCAATAAACCTGCAGAAAGATACATTGCTTAGTCTCAGATGCTACTACCTCGTCCGGTAGCTCCTCGTGGATGATGCCAAAACATTTTCAAGATATGAAGTAGATTTCATACTCACCGACTGCATCGAACGCCATCATGCTTTTTATGCCCGTGATCGCTTTGAACGTCACCATTGGGAGAAATACTATCTGCAATTGGGCATCAGGGAATGCCATACAAAAGTAAGCGAGGATCGTCAGAATCGCTCCCGATGCTCCGAGCGAAACAGCCCTGCGATGTATTCGCATGTTAGACTACTAGGTTCTGTACAAAATTTGGAAATCATATCCAGAATTCGGAATCACTCATGGAGAATCAAACTGAGCCTCGGCTGTGTCTCTGATCATTTACCGATTCTGCGTGTAAATTTTCCCGAGGTGCGACCCCAGGGCTGAGAAAACTCCGCCTGATAGATATGTCGCCAGGAACTGCTCTTTCCCCATGATTGCCACAGCAGGGTCGACAAAACTGGAAAGGGCGAGAAACACGTGAGGAATTTGAAGTGACGGGACGAATTCAGCAAATGTTTTTTCATATCGATCACGAAGTTACTCACCTATACAACACAAACATGTTGCAACCCAGATGCACGGCGGATTTGTGGCTGAAGACTGACAAAAACATAGGCAGAACGGTATTCGACGTTGGAGAGTGTGCGAAGTATTTGTACATCACGTTTGAGAATCTTGGGATTTGCCACATCAGAAATACGACAGCATTGGCTGTTAAGATGCCGTAGAAAACTTTCTTGCCAGGTTTTTGTTCCTTCCACCATTTCGCCGCCGGCAAATCATCGTACCATTGTCGAGGGTGACGTTTCAACTTTTTGAAATAGGCGGCCCTCGTGCTCTCGTACAGCGTTAGCGTCGCTCCCGTGAAGAAGAGCGTCGTAGTGCCGACGGTGAATGCCAAACTTCTCTTGAAGCTCGACTTCAGAGCCTCTCTAGAATCAAGTCCAGCATCCGGGTCGACTGAAATAGAAATTACCGTAGACTTTTCTCCTGAATCTAGCCAATCACTTTGTGAGACAACCCACACAGCTGTCGCACCCCGGTGCGCGGAAGAAAAACTCGAGTGTCTCCGATCGTGAAAATCCCGTCGCGAGATTTTCGTCGCTAAACTAGACAACCTGTAATTGGGATCTTCTTCTCAATAGATTCCAAGTTCTGATCCCGGACGCCGAAGACAGCTAGGGTCGTGATTCATTCAAAGATATACAATGCCGGGAAATCGAACATCACCTCTCAGTTTCTGACGGTAGTGTCTGCAGCCCAATCTGGCTTGCCTGATCAGGAGAAGGCCGCTCCTGAACATTTTGAGGCTGACACGTCGGAAAATATCTCCCAGGTCGCCGTTTCCAGTTCACTTTGAATGTTCCTGAGAAATTAGATCACACACGGCCACTACATGTTCGTTTTTACTGCGTTCTTATCCCTCGGACACATGTGCGACTAATTGACGGAGATGCTCTCCCACGAGAGAGGCGCGGAGGAGTGCGCGAATCTTGTGCCCCCACTCGATCGTCGGCGATTTGATTGATTAGACGGCTATACAAAGTTGCTTGGCCCTCGTCAGCTTTTATTACATAAACCTCGTGCGACTCTTCCGCTCGAGCAAGTCGAAATGTAGAAATCAGTGAGATGAAAGAGTATGATCGAGTGTTGGGTCAAACTGCCATCTCCATCTTGATGGTCGGATGAGGATCGTAGCCCACAAGTTTGAAATGCTCCGCTTTCAACTCCCAGAACGGAAGCGTCTTCGATGCCGAAATTTCCAGCTTAGGGAAGTCCCTTGGTTCACGCTCGATTTGTGCTTTTAATGGTTCTACGTGATTCAGATAGACATGGGTGTCTCCGGTGGTATGAATGAAATCTCCAGTCTTCAAATCCGTGTAGTGAGCAATGATGTGAGTGAGCAGAGCATAAGATGCAATGTTAAACGGTACTCCGAGACCGATGTCGGCGCTCCGCTGGTACAGCTGGCACGACAACTCTCCGTTGGCGACGTAGAATTGAGCAAGGCAGTGACAAGGCGGCAGAGCCATTCTCGCTATATCCTTGACATTCCAGGCAGAGAGGATCAAGCGCCGATCGTTCGGGTCTTTCCGTATCGATTCGATAAGTTAGCTTATTTGGTCGATTCCTTGTCCGGTGTAGTCTGTGTTCATGTCTACGTAGTTGGCTCCAAAATGACGCCACTGGAAGCCGTAAACGGGTCCGAGATCACCTTCTTCTCGGTCAGTGAAACCCAATTTGTCAAGAAACGCCCGGGAACCATTGGCATCCCAAATGGTTACATTCTTCGCAGACAACTCCTTAGCATTGGTCGATCCTCTGAAAAGTAAATATATCCAATGACTTGATGACCCTCGAGCATCCGTCTAACATCTAACAACTAGCATCTAACATGTTTCCATCGATTCCCGCGGAACCAACCTGAGGAACCACAGTAGTTCTTCCAGAACCCCTCTCCAGAACACCCGTTTTGTTGTCAACAGGGGCATCGTTCTGCCGCGAAGGCTGTACCGGCTCTGCGTGCCGAAAACGCTTAGCGTTCCTGTACCCGTTCGATCATCTTTGCGAGCGCCACTTTTCAATATGTGTCGGATGGTATCCAGATATTGCTGCTCTGGGTGGTTCTTCTGGGCTCTAGAAAGACGGAGACGACTCGTTTCAGGTGCTTCTGAGAAGCATCGACGCAAAAGGATAGCGAAACCGAGGTCTGAGATTCAAGCTCATCGGAAGCTGCGTATGTATTCTTTTTGACAAACCTTGAGCCATTCGGTACAGAAGAGCCTTCAATAGCACACTCGTCCACGGCCATGATCGAATCCGACAAGAGCTCCGTTTGATCTCCGCAATCGAACGGAACAATCAAGTATGAAGACTCGAACTCTGTCTTAGAAAGTTCTGATGGAAATCCGATTGAGCTGGCGCTGGCTCTTCTCACTCGTCATCCCGCCAGTGGTGCGCGGAGTTTTTGCCGCCAAAATCGTCAGGCAACACTCCTCGAAATTGAATTCCAGTTAAGGAATCTGCTTTCTTTCTTCCGGCAAGAATTTCCTCTCGCATTTATGAGGAACACCGTTACAGGGAACGGCTTGAGAGTGAGTGGAAGATGACGCTCTTTCTTCCGTGTTTCCCTCGTGAGCTCATTAGGGCCCTGATAAAGAGTTCGATGTTATTCCGCGTACCGCAAAGGTCGTCAAGGAAGTTCTTTAACTGTCGGGTTCTTGAAGCCGGTGTCACCGTGGCTTTCCCTCAAACGTCGTTCCGTATATGCTCGAGTGGTGACAAAGATTTTCATCTCGAAAATGCTCAGGGTGCTCGGAAAGGTGAGTTCAAAATCAGCAACATCCTCTTGCTTCCCTGTAGAGTCGCACAGTGCCAAACAGCGCTGCCGACGAGAATGGAACAATAGCTCTCTCTATAAAGTGAACACTTGTTGCGGATAGAGAAAGGATAGCTGAGTGCAGTAACTTGAGAAACATGGAAGGAACAACCGACATGTACTTGTTGGGACACTCTGATCAGCTTAGCAACCCTTCTCGAACCTCTAAAGCTACGAATTGGAGCTTTGGAGAGTACATCTTCACATGAAGGTTTCTGGCGCAAATTCATGTTGATCAAAAACGCGTTTCTGACAGAGTTGGGAACTGGCTGATTTATTCAATCGCAAAGGCGCTTCGCGATAATCACACTCGCTATCCATCGTTGGGTGTCTTCGAGTTCCGTACCATCGAAATCGCTTCTGGATCTCTCAATTCGAATAAAGAAATTAACGCAAACATTATACTCGAAACCACCGTAACGCTCTCAAAAAAATAAAAAATGATCACAGGGCTCAGGACGTATTAGATTCAAGGATCTTCATCTCCACGTCGAAATCGGTCCCAGACATCGACGACTCTATCCGTGTACCACTGATGGAACTTGTGGCCTAGTTTGAAGTACGCAATGCTGACGAGAACTCCAGCCAAACGAGCTGTGTGGTCGAAGACTGCCGCTTTCCTGATGATACCTGACGAGTTCAATGATAGGGATGAATTCGGTACTTCAAGTGCTCCGCGAAATCAGTCATTGGTTTCCGCTGCTCAAAATCTAGAATAGGAATCGGTGCTTGCCTATAATGTCAACAAGAACCAAGGCTTGCAGTGATTGACGTATGGAGCAGCTGAGCGGCGGTAAAAAAAATGTGGAAAGATAGATTCTTCCGTTAGGGTCCGCTAACGAAATGAGTGTCCACATGCAGAGAACCGCTCCTCCGGCTCCCATCGAGATCGTTCTGAAAGGTGAAAACTTTTCATTAAACTCATATCGCTCTCGGTTCAATCCTGTCGCGTATTCGAGCGTTCTAGCTCGATTAGCATCTCATCGTCAGACGCTCACGGATAAATGTACGGATAAGATAAGCATGGCTGTTCTCGTTGTCAACGAAGAACCTATGGTCGTCTGAGTGAGATGAGTCAGCATTTGCTGATCGAAGAACCCCCATGTTTTTTCGATGAAAGCATCATGAAAGTAAATCTCAGACTGCAATCTGGTTCAGAGTCCACAGGAGTTGGGAGGTCCTGCATGCTCCTCATTCAAACTTACGGAATTTTAAGGTAGCATTTGATAAAATGCGATGCAACGGATGAACATACTCCAGCTGTCAAGTACGTTACGAGGAATTGTTCGTCGCCAATAATTGAGGTGGCGGGACCAATGAAACTGCAAAGTCCGAGATTGTCTGCATAGTTTCTACTCGAAGCTGATTTCAAATTCAATTTCCTCGAATTATCTTCCATTATTCCGATAGAAGAAGTCGAACCATATACTCACATCTTAAGAGTGAGCATATTGAGCGATAGGTACAGGAATGAGTTATGACTAAATACTGAAAGCAACATGGGCGTCACTCGAGAAGACATCGGTGACCGTGCGAAAAATTTCGTCATGAAAGGGCTCAAACGAGGAAATTTCCACATGGCGTATACGAGCGCGTTGACACCGCAGATGACTATGAATGTTCTGTCGTACGAAGGGAGCCGATTCCACAAACTTATGGAGCGGTTCCGACGGGCCCGTTTATTTTGCTTGGGAACTTGCTGTGTGACTTCGTCTCCTCCGTCTTGTTCGGCTGCGGAGAAACCGCCCTCATACATATAGATAGCGCCGCCCGTGAAGAAGAGACAACTTGAGCCGGCCGCGAACGCGAGGTTACTAGCAACATTCGGCTTGAAAGTCGCGCGACCGGCCGCTCTGGCGGGCATCTCGCCCTGATCTGAAATGATCAATAGAAAGCTCGAAAAATGGATCTGGACAGTCACCGAGCTCAAAGAGAATCAAGCTGCGATCTCCCGAAGATA
This sequence comes from Neoseiulus cucumeris, assembly GCA_021527715.1. Lineage (NCBI taxonomy): Eukaryota > Metazoa > Arthropoda > Arachnida > Mesostigmata > Phytoseiidae > Neoseiulus > Neoseiulus cucumeris. The sequence goes on from JAJSRV010000097.1 coordinate 416,876, forward strand.
GCTTTATGGATATTGACCCAAGACAGTGTTGCATTAGAGAACAACTTTCACTCACTGCGGCGTATTTTGAATTGCCTGACGTGCCGAATAGGCCGCGCCGCGAGTGTGAGACTGCTGCGCCACATGACTCCGCGCCGTTGTGCGGATGAAGAACTCAATCAAACGTGGTGAATAGTTTCTTTGTTCGACTATTATTCGAGGAGATGCTTCAAATGTCGGAATTCGAACGCTTGTAGTGTTGTTCTCTTCCCCATCTCCGACGATTTTCGAATCGTCGGAAAGGTTGCGCTGCTCCGAACGAGTGAGGGTCGCTCTCTGTGGCCGCTGTTTCTTTCTACTCGTGTGTGAGCGACTGTCTGCCACTTGCTTCTAGACGATCGCCGCCGGCTCCACGAAAGCCGCCAATGCTGCCGGTGCTGGCGCCGAATGGGAAAGACGGAATAATTCTGCTGTGTGCGTGAGGGCTGTCTCTCTTTCTCTTTTCCTTTCAACCGTGTAACGCTTGCCCATCTTCTGCTTTCTGATGACGTTTCGTTATTAGTGTATTGATCTTCAGTAGATTCGTGAGTGAGACAACAGTGCTATCCTCTTCCTGTGAGATGTAGGTTGCCATGAACCGTCATAGGACAGAGAGTCAGCTGGAATGGAATCTTGGAACTATCTCTCAACGCAATCAGAGAACTCTATTGAACGCCGGGTGTCACAGATTCTCCAGAGTTCATTGACTTCTGTCGATCTCTTCTCCGCCGGAGTCGAACTTGTCCTAATTTTGATCTTTCAATTCAGAACATCACTGTGACATCCTTCCGCACGATGGCATCCTCGGCAGCAGATGTAAGTCTCTAACGGTTCAAATCAATACGATTCACGACACATGAAAAAACATCTGTTTTCTCTTCTGCAACGAGCTGTCGGTCGTGGAAAATACGTTAAAACATGACTTTCTGAGTTTCTCTTGCTTCGACTCTTCTCCAGCGGGTGGTGATCGTATCATACGCCAGAACTCCGATTGGGAGCTTCCGTGGAAGTCTCGCAGCGCTCAAAGCTACCGAGTTGGGATCCATTGCAATCAAAGGGGCTCTCGAGAAAGCGGGCGTGAAACCCGAACAAGTCGACGAAGTCTATATGGGTGAGTGTCATTCGGAAGTAAGAGCTGGGCGTCAAAGGAAAATCGACGAAACGTTGAGGAAAAGCAAATCTACTGCACCCGAAGGTTGACTTCCTTTAAAGCGAGCGATGACTTCCTCCTTCCTCATTCATTGATGAATCTTGTTATTGGTGTCGCTCTTATTCTGATTCTCATTCAGGACAACCGTCCTTGTACTTATCTTTGAGATGACCTCTGCCTTTACAGTCTCGAAGTCAGTCACTGATACACCTCGGCTTGATTCGAGAAGAATTCATATCAGAATAGATAGATGTCTTCTAGTCCAAAACATCCTTTGATCATGGAGAAAATGAAAGAAGGGTATTTTCCTGAAAAGTGATGCTTTTTTGGAGATACTTCCGACAAATTCTCTCCCGTCGACCTCGCGATATCGTCTCGATTAAGTCAAGAAATTCACAGACCGCGAATCAGCGTTCTCAGAACGAACCGAACGCTCCGGAAGCACGTTTGTAAAACTTCTCTCAAACAGAAACCAAATTGTCGTATTGTGCGAGTTCGAGTACATCCACTACTATCGATTTCCTCGATAAATCGTGCTATGCGCAGGAGCTTTGTTCAACCTCAACATTTGGTCTGTGAAATTTTGATTTAAATTAAGAACTTGTCGATCTTCTTCAGGCAATGTTCTTCAAGCTATGGCTGGGCAAGCTCCCGCGCGCCAGGCTAGCCTGGGAGCTGGAATTCCATCATCGGTTCCGTGCACCACAGTCAACAAAGTCTGTGCGTCCGGTATGAAAGCAATCGCATTGGCTGCTCAGAATATCCTCACGGGTGATGCCGAGATCATGGTTGCTGGCGGCATGGAGAGCATGAGTAACGCGCCCTATTATATGGCGCGAGGTGAGACACCGTATGGCGGGATTCAACTCAAGGTACGCTGCGGCAATGTACTTGAATTGCGATCGATGCATCGAAAGTCTAACCCTAGCGTCCAACGCAAACAATTTTTCTGACGGAGCTCTATCTTTCAAGGATTCAATTGTTCACGACGGTCTGTGGGATGTCTACAACCAGTTCCACATGGGCATGTGCGCCGAGAGCACAAACGAAAAGCTCAAAATAACTCGCGAGGATCAAGACACATACGCACAAAAATCCTAAAAACAAGCACAAGCGGCGGCTGAGAACGGTATCTTCAAACAAGAAATCGTCCCTGTGACGATCAAGGGAGTTCGCGGAAAACCTGACACCGTAGTCAATGATGACGAAGAGTACAAGAAAGCTGATTTTGCCAAGTTCCCAAGTCTCCGACCTGTTTTCAAGAAGGATGGTGGATCCGTAACCGCTGCCAACGCCAGTTCGCTGAATGACGGCGCGGCTGCGGTTGTGCTCATGTCTGAGAAGAAAGCCGCTGCACATGGCTTGACACCACTTGCTCGAATCTTGGCTTTTGGAGACGCTGCAACAGAGCCTGTTGACTTCCCATTGGCGCCCAACCTTGTCATGCCGAAAGTTCTGAAGAAAGCGAATTTGAGCCTCGACCAAGTTTCCATGTTTGAGGTGAATGAAGCCTTCAGTTGTGTTGCTGTTGCTGCGATAAAGACTCTGAATTTGGATCCATCCAAAGTGAACATCAACGGTGGTGGTGTTTCGATCGGGCACCCCATTGGAATGTCCGGGACTCGGATCGTCGGTCACATGGCGTTAAACTTGAAGAGTGGGCAATAAGGCTTGGCCGGTATCTGTAATGGCGGCGGTGGTGCCGGGGGAATGCTCATACAGAGGGTTTGATTCGATGGTTATAGCGAATCAACTATCGTCGGAACTTCGAGGCTTTGGGAGACAGCCTTTCCGGAGACCTCCCCGATCACGCCGGAGCAGGAATTTCATGAGCGACGCTGCAAGCTCGAGAGCATTCCTATGTTTTAGGAACTTCCTCACTTTCATCGATAATGTACTCGGGAATAGGGCCTCTGTATAGTTGTATCTCGATCTATTGGGGCCTCGACAATAAAGGACGATTTGTATTTTCTCATCACACTGAAATTTTCACTCGGTTATGGATGACATCGAGAACATGCTACTAAACACCCAGCAATTTATTGTAGCATCGAAACTAGCGACTTTATTGCTCATTCTTGTGAGTTGGCAACAGAAGAGTTCGATGCTTGTTTCCGTCTCTCTTTTCCTCTGAGAATAGCTTTTTTGAACAGGTCGAGATAGTATAGGAGGGTTTCGGCTGTATCGTCATTTCCAGGCACAGGATATGTGACAAGTCTTGGATCCGAATCGGTATCCACGATTCCTACCGTCGGTATCAGGAGTCTGGCGAACTCATTTACAGCAGTATCCGATCCTGGAATGTGAGATAGAAGAGCTCAGGATACTTTTTCCTCCAAGGATGAAATTCCAATTTCTCCCAAGATGAAATAAGCGCGTAAGCCATCGCTACTCACCGCGAGTTGTAAGGAATATACCACAGTCCGGCAGTCTGATCTCGCTCTTGAACGCATTTCCAGAGTTTGTTAAAACTCCCTGAGGCCAGCTCCGTACATGTGCGAACTCCCTGCACTCCTTGGCACAGACCTCCACCTTTCATGCGGAAAATGGAGGAGAATTAGAAAAAGGGAATCCAAGGTCGAAGAAAAGAGGATCGTTCTGTTTTGCGATGTCGTCGAAGTATGGGTACGTTTCTTCGAGAACGCTTCTCAGATTGATAGGATTTTGGAGCTCACCTGGTGCGCTGTTTCGTAATGCCGGCTGATGAAGAGGATGATGCCGTCATTGTACGCAATATGGGCGACAAAATTCAATGCTCTAACCAAGTGTTCATGACTCTTTTCGAGGTCTATAATCACTTGATCGAAGCGACTGCCATATAAGAAAGGTGTCATGTATGGATTGAGTAGCGTCTTCTTGTGGCCTAGATGCATTCTCTTCTCCATCATTTCACGCAACGACACGAGTTCCCTGACGTTGAAAGCATCGGGTTCCAGCAACAGGGGGTCTGAGGGAAATTGAAGATATCATGAGTTTACTACAACTCCATGTGTTTTGATTGAGTTCCGAGAAAGCTGCGAGGTGGAATCTGTGGGCAACAAACCTTTTCGAAGTTGGCTGTCGTCGGCGGCGGCGGCGGCGCTCGCCTCAGTGGCAAGAAATCGGGGAGCATTCAACTTCAAAGTCTGCCGGAATATCGACTCGAGTGCGCGAAAGCCTCGCATCGTGACCGCTCGCGAACTGGGATGCAGAGCGCCTCTTCTGTTTTGGTCCGTTTCTACCGATAGCCCACACACGCTAAACTGCTTCGAATCTAGACACGCGAGGGAAAAGTGTTCCTGTCAGCTGATGAATGACAAGTATCCTCCCGGCTGTCGAATTTCTCGGATTGTAGTCCCCGAATCAATTTGAAATGAGTCGAGAAAGTGTGCTGTTCTTCAGTGGAAGAGTGCCCCGTGAAGTTCTGTCTTTGGGAGCTGCACTCCAGAGCGTCGACAGAGCAACCTTTCGCGGCATGGTGAAAGGTGAATAACGCCAGGAGGGGTGATGTCTCTGAAAGGAGAATTCGAGGATTCCAAGAGACTGAGTAGAATTCCCTGAACTTATCCTGAAACACAGAACTTTCTTTGAGCTCGTAGTCCTAACGAATAGATCCACTCAATGAGGTGTTTTCTTCCAGTCTTAGTCACGGAGTTTGAAGGGAGGGATCTAAGCAATCAACGAAAAGCAGTATCTCGGCTAAGACATGGTGGCGGCGTCAAAGACCCATTGGCCTTTGATAGAGCATTCTCCGGACTTCATCGATTGATTCGCTCAGTGCTGGCTCGCGACCCCATCGAACTAACAGCTGAGGTAGAAGCCTTAAAGCATTCGCTCAGTTTGCACTTTTATTGAAGGGAGGTTTCTCAGTCGTCTCATTTCTTACTTTTCTTGGTTTCCAGGAGCTCATGGATGATCTGCGACAGCTGAAAATTTCAGACGACTTCGCCTCCGACCTGTGCAATGCCCTCTTTGGATCTCGTAGGAAGGAAATGGAACGAACGAATACTTCACTCCGGTTTGAGGGTCTGGAGAAGCTTGACTACAAAATCGATGTCACCGTGGCTACCGATAAGTGAGTATATACCTATTGTCCACCCAAGTATCGTTTCAAGTATCCCATCATTTGGTTCGAGGGTGTTATTAAGTCGTGATAACACAGGGCGCGGCAAGATATTCTCCTTCTTCTCACACATCTCGCGAATCTCAAGGAACTGAAATGTCGGAGTTCTGTTTGTGTCAGGCGTCGCGTCTTGATCTGCCACTTCGAGTCAAAACCTAACTATCCTGAGGGAATTTATTCCGAAAAAAAGGCGAAAATCAATGCTGATCTATAGGCCGCAAACACGCATTCCTGGCCAGTAGCCTCATGGTGATTTTTTCTTCGGGAACCCTGACGGGTGTGGAACACGAAACTGCCGAGTTCGGAACCGAGTGTCCTGAGATAACAAGCCAAAACACAACTGTTGTTTAAAGCAGAACTCCAGGGATTTGCTAAACATATCTTAACAGGGAGGATATCTAGCCTCACCCTATCTGTACACCAGATGGAAGAACCTCGTTATTACTCTATCGCATTATCGCAGCGTTCTTCATTAGAGTCGTGCCGAACTATTCAGTGACTTAAATGAACCTCGTGGTTATCACAGAGCGTGACGTCTTCGATTTCATTACAGGGCGGGCGTCAAGAAATGGACTCCGTGTGTACTGGTTTCGCTCAAGACGACGACGGGTGAAATTCTTAGTGGAGAGCTCCGAATGGAGGATTTTCACAAGATGCGGCACAGCGTCGCACAAGCGTTGAAACAGATCGACATCATGGAAAATCGTCTGGAGGGACGGTAGCTTAGAGCTCTGAGACCTCTGACCTCTTTGCGAAGCTGCACATGAATGATTGACGAGTTCATGGATGGAATGTCGGAATATCATGGAGGAGACAACGACCACATTGCCCGAACAAAGCGTGTTAGGTTGGCGTGAATGATCGATTATGTCGTGGCTGACGGATTATCATAGTTATCCTTCTAATTTATGGCGACACCGACAAGAGAGTCACTATATCCATGGATGGAATTATATAATTATATATGTATTATATTATGTTATATAGTTATAGCCCCAACAGTAAAGAAAGTGGCTCGCGAGCTGGGAACAGTTGCAATCCACGCCCTGGCCTCTCATTTGGGTTTATAGCCGAACAACACTGACGAGCAGCGCACCGATAACTCATGCCTGCACGCCGCTTTTTGACTACCGGCACTTTTTCCCGAGGGACTGCATAGCAACGCGACGCATATTCCGCGCTTGAGGACAAAGGAGGTCGTGACATTGGAAGGGAGGTTCCAGTCATGCTTCTCGATGTCCCGTCAAAACGGATTTACCCATTCACCGATAAGAATTTCCTGGAATAACTGGGTTTCAGGATGGTTTCCGATGCGGCATGGAGCCGTGAAAGTCAATCTCGATGTACGCCCCATTCCACCTCGCTCTCAGAAACTCCTCCTCGCTTGAGATGCCCAATTTCGACATATTTTCGCAGAGAAGTCAGTATGGAAAAGACTTCTATGCGTCTCACTCTTCATGGATGAGCTTGATCTAGGGACGGGAGTCTTTTGTCTTCGAACATTTTTGTTCCAGCTTGCTCGTACCTTGCAACCAGACATATATCCCCGAAGTTCGGAAATCAATCTCCTTAGACTTACCCATTCTATTTACTCCAATTCCACTCGTTGTTCTGCAACTCTCGAGAAGGTCGACAAGCAAGAATTTTAGCTAACAGGGAAGACGGAATCATAACTAATAGGGCTGGGATGAGCAAAACACGCAAAAGATAGGAGTCTGTGGGGTTCTTGTTAAGAATGCGCCCGGCCGAATTGTCACCATATGTCTGAGCATTGAGGAGACGCTCGCAACCCGTCGCACTGGCGGCCAACCACGGTGACTTCACGACAAGATTTGAATGATCGACGCGGGCTGAGATCTTTACGTTCCTGTAATCCATGGCATTCCCGGTAATTCAAGGTCTCCCCAGCTAAACGCAATCAAAATCGGAGCGCAGTCATTTTCGCCGATGCGCAATAAATCCACTAAGTTACTGATTTTGGTGTTGCATCATAATTCCACTACAGTTCAGCGAATCTTAGGCGGTTGTCCTTCTTCAGCAGAAAGAAGTGTTGCTAATCCTCCTCAAGTGTGAACAGGGGCACGAGATGAGCCTCAGTTTGACTAGTAAATCTTATCAAGCAGCAGTGCTTAACGAGGTTTTCGAATAGATTCCTGCTCTCTGCCTATTTATGCCCAAAATTACCCATGTGAAAACAATGAACTTCGAATTTTGAATTGAAATAGGAGGCTTGAATATCCGAATGATGTTTGATGAGCGGAGCTGTGTTGTGTCTCCCCACAGAGAGAGGGAGATAAAACGTCAAATATAATCATCTCACATCTAACGCGCAGATTCTGTTCCGCGAAACTCATCGATGATTGACCGGCCGCATTCTCAATGAATTTGATGATGGTTTGGGAATCGGAAATGTCATAACTTGATATGTTCGCGCATCTATTCCTTCTACGAATGAGGGAAGCATAGCGCGTCATTCTGACGGAAGGAAACATGGGTTGTACAAGGATGGAAGTTTCTTCGCGGGCCAGAGCGAACGGGTGGGCACAGCAGGAGAACTGTGACGCTCCGAGGGGGCCTGCATTTCCCGAGATTCAGAGTTCCGCGGCGGGCGGCCTGTTGGCATGGGACGTGCCTGGAGATGGAGTAAAGGGTTTCAGCGAAATATAAGAAATTCCGCAAATTTTCACGCGTTTTCATCGAAACGACGCAGCTCCATCGCGAGCCGCCTGGATTGTCTTTAAGACCCTAACACTAAGAGTAAGACCCTACCCCCTGTAAGTCTCACCCCCCAAATCGTTGGCTGGAGTTGTAACCCTGCTAAGCAGGATCGAACAATAGCCAACCTACGATTATTATAGTTCGAGTATTTATGCAAATTATGCTATACTTCAATCTTCGTGGTAAATGGTGGCAGCGGGGGGGGGAAGGACTCATTACTCAGCCTCAACCTGAATTCTTCTGTCGAGAAGTGGTCTGATGAGGGCGGGAAATGTATGTTTTGTCGAAGCAATCAGTCCATCGACAGGACAACTTCATCGACGGATTGAGCATTCCATTGAGAACTCGTCAATCAGGGATAATATGCCCTGACCGGCATTTTGTAAGAACGTAAGACCGGTAAACAAATTACATGACTACGCATCAAAACTTCAAGACTCCACATTAGGATTCCAAGAGATGGCTCCAGTTCAGCTCCGATTATGGCAGCAGAGAAAGATTTTGTCGAAAGCTGCTATCCATACCATATTCAGATCCTTAATCCGAAATCTACAATCGGCAAGTGGGACTCGCCTTCATCAGGATCATAATAAATTGCTCCCCACCCATGTTCCCCTGAGATTGGGAGATTTATTCAATCTTGTTCCCTCGCTACGAGCATTCCAATTAAATTCATAATTTTTTGCAACTGAAAGCTTCAAGGGTTTCGAAAGATTTTCCGCTTGCATCAAACTCGAACCTTCGAGTCCAAGAATGCAAGAGACTCTGCGCACAAGCTGACTCATGAAGTTGCAGAGCGGATAGCAAGTTTTCTCTGGAAAAAAATATCAGCATCTTCGAGACACAGTTGGCATTCGGGAATCACAGCTCATCTTCTTCGCCTTCTGACTTGAACAGTGATTCGGTCCGGGGATTCTAAGCGCGCTGTCAGGAAGAGAACCGCACACCACCTTGTTCCGTGAATTTACATGTGTTAAAGTGCATTCACTGCATTGAATAACGTACATAGCGGAAAAAAGTGTAGCTTGTGCTCTTGCTCTTTTTGGCACACCTGTAGGCAATCGGCTTAAGCGATCCTCCGGGATGTTCGGGATTTGCAATTCTAAGGACAACGCAGCTCCGGTCGTTCTCTGAGGGCTTGCCCGCACTCGGAGCACGGTTGTTGAGGTTCCGATGTAGCTTCATACTATTCGGTCAACAGAGATTTTTAAGCCCTGAACGATCATAGATCCACTAGATTCCCTAAAATATCAGCTCGTGAGCGGAGCAATCAAATAATTGAAGAAGATATCACCTGCAGCTCGAAAAGCAGAACCGGTTGGAATCGAAAGTAGACCGAGTACGAATCTAAAATTCAAAGGAAACGGCAAGCAGCACTCGGTGAGCTCGTTTCGGTGTTCGGTAGGCTCTCGATTGACTCTTTACCCTTTCTTGGCCTTTTGCTCCCTAGAACTTCGCCCCTCGTAGTTTTTTCTTCCGAACTCAAGAAAAAGACGATGATTTGCTCCGTGGTTTGGGAGCCTCTGAGACTTGCTTCCGAAACCGAGCATCCGAGTTCGAGAGCAACACAGATGATGCTCAAAAAAAAAGCGGTCCTCGCTGGAAGTTCGGGAAAATCTCGGTTTGTCGAAAAACCGAGCGTTTTCAACCAAAGAGCATAATATAATCGCATTGTACAACTTGTAAACGGTCGGTTGCTCATCTTATGACTCGAGACTAATTTCCGTTCGAATATTCATTGAGTCAAGTGGAGGATCTCAGCATTTTCTGGATTTCTCTTCGAAATATTTTGCAGATGTTCACTCTCTAGCATTGAGCCCATTGAGGATTATTCCGGTACCGTGAAAGCAATTCGATCAACAACTTCTCAACTCACGATTCTCGCAACAATCTCACTGAAAACGGAATCCAGGGTATCTCTCGCGTTTTTCCCGAGCCAGGCGAAACCCTGTCGTTTTGAAGGCAGTAGATCTATCCCCTGAAAGCGGTACTCAATTCGGCGTTGTGTACTTCTAATAAAATGAATAAATCTCACGATAATTAATCAGTCGATTGCGATCTTGGAAAAAAAGTTGGAGAGAAACCGGGTCTTCGAATCCAAAACGTTCGTAGTAATATTTCGAGCTTCTCGAGAATATCGACCGAATATCCGAAACCGTCGAATGTGGACCGCAGCTAGCACACCACTTATCATTTTTGTCATTATCGCACTTTCGAGTTCTAAGCTGGCAGTCACACCCAACCCTCATTCTGAGGGTCGAAGTAATCCTGCTCGTTACCTCTTCTCATCTCATTCTAATCGAGCAGTCAGTGGGTCCACGAGGCTCATTATCCTTTTTTGCGGTCGGACCAAAACTAGGATGTCGTAACTTCGATAGATAGGCGAAGATCATATTCTGCTATCCATAATCTTCAAAAGCAGACAGCCCCTGGTTCCTCAAAGTGGCGCTCGTTCTCCATCAGGAGGGCATGGAGAATTCAAAGTGGGTTATGGCGTACAGAGTCGAATCGTACAGCCACACTTGACCGCTCGAGTCTTTCACTGAAATTCACTTGCTGCAGAAACAGCTGCAAATCTAGATAAATTAGAGGCTAGCCTATCCTCAAAGGAACTCCTGTCTGGCTAGAGTTAGTTGATAGTGCCGAGATCAAAAACTGAAATCCGAGAGACTCTGAAATGTGAATTGGTTCGAGTCAGAGGAGAATCTATCTCTCAAGGGTGAGGTTTGAAAATCACAATCAAAGTTCGCACGCATTTGTGGCGAAGGGCATTTTCTTTTCGAAAATAGTCGAACGAGAGCACTCGAAAGCATCGCCCTCTGCTTTGACAAAGATCTTGAAAGCGAGTACCTTGACCGCGATGACTCGACTCGGAAGAATTTCGAGCTTGAATTTCAGACGCCCAGTTATGACATTTTGAAAAAAACCGCGAAATAGAGAAACAAACATCTGGAAAAATATCTGGATGGTACTCGGGAGCAGTTTTCTCTGAGTTGTATCAGAATTGCAGCCATATCCCTCGTCAAAACGTAAGCCACGTCGATGTTCCGCCGTCAAAAATGAAACTCTTTGGTCATCGCCCTCTGAGAGATCGTTCTCTCCGGTGTCGGTGGGTGGTGGCCTTCAAGGCAAAGCCTATTTACAGCGTCTTTCTCGACAATCTCACTGAGACTTTCACTTGAGCTGCTGTGAACTCGTCAGGTTCGTTGGTTCGTTCAGTGTCTCTGTGGAAAAATTCGAAAACGATCCATGGACGCTTCGGAATAGTTCGAGGTAAACAATTCCTCGTTGTGATGTCGGCTAACGGTTACGCTTCGACCGGGTTTCAGAACGAAGATGACGACATTCACCCCCATCGACCGACGTCCGAAATCCACGTTGATCACGTCCGTGTACGATCTGGCTGCCGGAGTTGCCCCACACACGAACCTCGCGAGGAATATTCAACGACACTGTGATTTGGAATTCCATCGCAAATACAACGCTCAATGTGAGATGCCGGACACCAAGTTCACCTACTGGAGGAAGGATGCCATGCGTGGAAAACAAGTTTACGATCAATATCCGTTGACGGCCTGGAGGTGAGACATGACTTCAGCGTTTGGTTTTCAAGCAAAATCGTGTGAATCACTGACATCGTCCGATTATTTCGCCTTCCCTCTGACTCGCTACCCTTGATTCTGCAGATACGACTTCTTGATGCCACGCACTCCTATCCGACGCAAGAAGCCTCAAGTATGGTACAAGCATTACCGCAGAGGAGTTGATAATATCTTCGATATCAAACATTGAGCATGACTACGGCTTAAACAATGCCCCTACTTTGGATACTGTATATAATATGCGATTGCATAAAGAGCTTTCGTGTGAGTGATCACAAGAATACATCTCAATACAGACTTTCGTCTCAACATCAGAAACTGTGTGTGTGTGACTTTCGGGAAATCGTTCACAACTGAAATTGCAGCTTCAGAGAAGCTCCGAACGCTTTGAAGTCGGAGTGGCTTTTCGGGAGGTTCCCTTGTATGTAACTATGGCGAAATCGCGCCATTTAGGCCTTATTCCCCCCTCTCAGAGACACGAGGCAGCGGTCGTTTGACCATAAACTTCTCGAAATCTTCCATCATCGAGGGTCTGTGGCAAAGTGCTCCCGCCTACCGCATTCTGGATAGCTGACTGGGTAGTCGGCTCACTTGCTGGTCGCCCGCCAGCTCGGGCGGCGACTCGGTCTCCTAATGTTCCTCTTCCGCGGCCATATGATCACATTTTTAGCAGCTTCTCTGCTGCTGCCGCCCCCACAGCAGTCGAAAGGCCCAGCCTCCAGCGTCTGATCTCCCTGCGGAAGAATCATTAGAGCCACCAGTAGGAGTACACATTACAGTTCGTTCATACTTTGAAATGGACGGAAGAGATAGTGACGACGTCTTCTATCGATTGCGACGACTCGGTCTCGCCTCTCCCCACCATCCACCGTGTCAATTTCAAGAGAGTATGTCCATCGTTCCTGGCGAGACAGGTTTTCATGTTCTGGAGGTCGGGTCGTGTTTGTCTGGAGTCTAGACTCTAGAGATTAACCCTCAAATCATCATTCCATAGCGTCGATTCCGGATCTGAACTTTCCATCGACTTAGAAGGAATTGATAGGAATACGAATCGTTCCAAGGGCAAGAAAATCCTTTCGCTCGAAGCTCGAACTCTTACACCTCAAAGTCGGAACTATTCGACATCGGTCGAATTTCTCACTGGGCTGCGTCAAATAGAATCAATAATGAGGAGAAATTTTTGTGATGACCTAAAAAAAGATAAGTGTCGCGAAAGGGAAGAAATGTCACCTTCAGGAATTTCCAGACAAACGATCCGTGCCGGAGAGACTCGCCGTTTCCTCCTCGAGAACATCCAAGAGCACCAAGAGGAAGTTCGCTTCCGGAACTGAGAAACCAAAATTTTCGACTTTAGAGGCAGGTCGACACAATGTCTACACTCGAGTTGCATCAACGCGAGTTCCGGATCACTTGTGTACGTGTACATGTACATTTACAAGCCGTTCCGCACTACTCGCGACAGCATTCCATTCTTCTGCGGCATAGTATGCGTGTTTGTTCAAAAGCCCGAGATTCCGCTGATGTTCGCATATGGTCACCGTGGAGAATGAAAACCTGGAAACTTGGGAGCACATGTTTTCCGGAATTCTCTTGGGATTATTCCCAGTCAGTTTGAGTCAGGTTTCGGGGTAATCGAGGGATCGGCATCTCGCGACTACAATTCATGTCGTTGCACGTTCGTGGAGTGTCCGCTAAGTGTATTGTGGGTAGCCAATGAGCTTTGACCCTGAAGACGGTATAATTTTCGCCATTGAATGGCAAAAAAGCTTGAGGAGATAGAACAGAATTGAGATCGAATTGGGCGTATTCTGAATCATGTTTCATCGAATTACTACATCGAGATCTGACCGAGCTGCAAAGTGAGATCACACTCTTGAGTGAACGCGAGCCAGGCAGTTCCGAGCTGTTTGGACCAGTCGCTAGATGGCGTCACCTGTTCCAAAACGAGAATTGCTAGTGTTCCTGGTCAAGTAAGTAAACGGAAGAGATGGATTGTCTTCCGTTTTCTATTCTTCGAATGAGGTTGAGAAAATTCAAACAAAAGAAATCAATCTGCGGTCTGCTCGCTGGCTGACTGAGCGAGCGAGCGAGCGTCAGTCAGTCAGTCAGTTGGATGGACCTACCGACCGACTGGCGGAGCGACTGGTTGACGAATGGCGCGGCATTCAGTTACAATGTTGATTTCTCAAGACGTCCGCGCCAGCCTCCGTTTGAATCATTGACTCGAGGTGATTAACGACAACCACTTCGATGACCGTGTGGACCACGACCGAGTCAACCGACCGTGCATCTTATTTGCCTTTTCTTTCACGTGAATCCGTGTTTGCTCCTCCAGTCCACCTGTTTGGCCGTCGGTCTGGCTGACTTCCCAACTGCGGGACGGACCGACTTGCTTTTTGTGTGTTTTGTGAGTGAATCGCACATTTGCAACAAAGTTTATAAACAGCAACAATGTAGCACCGCATGTTGGACAGCAGCTGAGTGTGCCAACCCACCGGCCAAACAGAGTGGCCGTGCATCCGTCAGGCATCCGTCGCTTCGACCATCTATCTGTCTGCTCGTCAGCGCAAAAGCAAACAAGAACGAAATTCTTTTTTATTCATCTATCCAACACTAGAAATGTATTTATCAATCTCTCTATCCACCTTGCAAACGATGTATCTTTTTAAATAAATAATGACGACACACCGCCAACAAGTTCAACGAATGGAAGGCGCAGGAGAGACGAAGACGAATTTCAACGGACAAGACGTCGAGGTCAAAATTTGCAAGTTCTGTCTCTACCTGACGCAGACTTCAGCATAGTAGTCGCGCACATTGCTCGATCGCTGCGTCATGATATTCTACGGAAACTCAAACAGCCCGACAGATGAATATCTCCTCAGCAACAGACAGACAGAGTGACTGACTGAGTGAGTAATTGACCGGCCGGCAAAGCCGACGACTTCGACGGATCGGATGATTCGACCAATGATCTGAATCATTCTTGACCACAGCCGCAAATCTCAAGAAGATCTTCAGGGCTCTATACTGCTCTGTTCAGTCCTTAAGAAGCTAAAGGAATAGTTCAGCACCTCACCCGGAAGCCATAGAGCTTTTCAGGCTCTTTTCAATCATTTCATTCGTCAAAAACTGGTGGTCGAATAACCGAGAACGGTGGTCTGAACTGGAATTCAAACCTGCGGACCTCGACCTTGGCGAATCTCTCGGATTCTCGACGAATCTCTCCGTTGGAAAAATCTCACTATACAATGGGGTTTCAATGTATTGTACACATATGCACACTTATGGGGGTGATGCAATCATGAGACAAAAACGCAAGAGTAGCTGGAGTTGACTTCAGTCATGGAGCGGAGACGATTCGAATCTTTCCCAAACTGATTTCAGGGAGAGAATTCATCTGCCGAAGAGAATCGTTTCATCGGCGAACAGAAAGCTGGATGGATCGGAATCGTAGGATGGCTACTGACATTTCTCTCGAATCGAGGATCGAATTGAGATCAATTATAAACTGTTTATCAAGACTTGGTGAAGCTCTTTCCTTGCTTGCGTCTTGGTTGGTACTGTCGTCCTTCCTGGCCGTGTCCGACTGAGCCACCGAGGAGCTGAGCAGGTCCCATCAGCAGTTGCCTGGCATCGCTGACAGTAGCGGCACAGAAAAGGAGAAAAAGGAAGACGCTCTCTTCTTCTCCTACTCCTTGTCGTCTCGGAGTATCTTGTCGACTTTGCTTTCTTCTTTCCTCGTCCTCAGATGGTAGGTTGCTCGCCTGCTGCCTGACTGGTTGGCAGGCAGGCAGGCACACTCATCTCGTCGCTGTCTATGTATCTATCTCTCTGTCTCTCGGTGATGTTCAATATTATCTCGCTGCTGCCGCTACTACTGCCGCACGAACTGCCGTTGGTGGTGGCTCTGGTGGTGATAGCAGTGGCTTGCTGGCTGCCCGCCCGCCCGCCCGCTCGCTCGCTCGCCCGCCTGCAACGACGGCTATCTCTCGTTGTCGTCTCGGAGGGGCACCGAGGGGGTTTTAGGGTGGGTGCTGTGAAGGGGGAGTTGGCTGAGTGTCTGAATGTGTGTGTGTGTGTGTGCCGCTGTCTGTTTCTATCCCTCCCATCCGTTCTCCTTGGTTGGAGTCCTACGGCCTCCGTTCTGCAGAGTTCCTTCTTGGCGGCGGTAGCAGCAGCAGCAGCAGCGGCGGCGGCAGCAGCAGTGGTGGTGGTGCCTCTTTTCTCACTCGTTCTCCTTCTTTCGTGTGTTCTCCTTTTAGGTCGCTCTTTCTCTCTCTTCCGCGCTCCTACTCGCTGTCGGGAGAATGTGAGCGAGTGTGTGGCCGTGGTGGTGTGTTAGCGAGTGTCTGTCTCTCAGTGAGCGGCTGGCGAGCTTCAATGGCCCGCCTCCGGTACCGCCCATCGGTGACGTTGGCTCAGGGTCTACCAATGAGCACCGCAGCAAAACTGGCGGCCCCTAGTGGCGATCACGCACGAGTCGAAATGAAACCGACTGGCAACGATAGTGATGTCGAAGCTTCGCTGCGGATCGCGTCGGCTCATCAGAAGCAGCAGCAACAGCAGCACACAAGTGACTGTTTGTCAGTCATTCAGTCAGTGAACTAGCAAGGCAGGCAAGCAGGTACTAACCCAAGCTGCCAGCTAGGCTGCCGCCATCCGCAACCCCCCACGAGCGGTTCAGGAAAAAAAGACAGAAAAACAGCACAAACACCCAACAAATCAAACAAGCAACAACATCTGTCGGTGATACTTCAGTGTTTGTGTGTGGAAGTTTGTGTTTATGTGTGAATCGACATCTCGCCACCATCAGCGTATCGAGGATCCAAGTATCGAACCACGAACGAATCAGCTAATCTGACAGAAGTGAAACTCTGAAGTGCGCCACGGAGGAACTCCAATCGGAATCTTCAAACTCGAAACTTTTTTGTGCCCACCGCTGTGATGACGACTACTGCCGTGTTACTTCTCGTCGCAGAAGCTAGAGAGGTGTGGACAAGTGCAGGAGAGTGACTTTTATCCAGCGTCGTTGTTGATTCATCAATCCAATCACTCATTCAGTCGATCGATCGGTCAACCCATCCCTCGATCCATCTACCGGGTGATTGATTGGTCGGTCGTTTGACCCCAGTGGGCCTGATTGTGCGTTCAAGCTGACCGCCAAACCGGCCGAGACATAGACGCATCCTCAGACTTCTGGAGAATCAGTTTCTTGTGTGTTGGAACTGATAACAATGAACTCTTGAGAGTAGAGAACAACACCCGTGCCAAGTTCTACCACGGACATCAAAGTGCGCGCGTCGTCGTCGTCGACGCCTAGTAGTAGTGGTGCAGGTGGAGTGACGGCGACGCATTCGTCGTTGGTTGTTGTTATTCTGGTAGTCTTCGGTTCGTTCTGATAATTCTGTTATTGTGTGTCTTCGAAATTCGTTCATTCGACTTCAATCTACGCCTTGAAATCCGGTGACCGTTCAGACCTGACTCCAGACAACCAGCCAATAAGCCCGCCAAGCAGCTGAGTACGTGCGACGCGACGTGCCTTCGAGAGCATCGATCATTCGTTTGTCAAGTGTGCAGCACGGAACAATCGACAAAGGTGGCCGCCGATCGTGGTCTTCTGTTCAGCGGTTTGTTTCGTTGTTGTCGTCGTCGTCGTCGTCGTGGACGTCGTCATCATCGAACGGCTCGTAGTCAACGTGAACGTTGTTGCGGGTTGGTGTCGATCGAAGGTGTCTCCTCCTCGACTAGATCCCCCAATCTGTCGCCACGTTGGAGTTAGATTGGTGGAAAAACAGCGGCGGCGGCGTTGGTGGTGCAGTCGAAGTTAAGACGGAACGCGACAGCGAGGACGCCGCCGATCAGATGGCGACCGGATCAAATCCGTACTTGGCCACTAGCGCCGTTTCGAGTCTATCGCACTTCTCAAACATGGCTCAGGCGCAAAGTTACGGCCGAGAACCTCCAGAGTTGAAGTACATGCCGCCGCAACAGCACCACCAGTGGGCCATGGAGTCGATGTGGGGGCCCGCCATTCAGGATATCAAGCCCCCCGCAGGTCAAATGGACATGCCGACATCACTCGCGCACCACCGTCAACAAGCTCAGGCACAAGCGATGGCCGGTTGGCACATGGCGGCAGCTGCCGCAGCCGGTCATTCGCCGCCACCTGCATTCCATCATCACCATCAGCAGGCCGCCGCGGTCGCGCAACAAAACGCTGTGGCCGCCGGAGTTTACGGCATGTTGGGTGTTGGAGGCGGCGGCGGTGGTAACCTTGGCGGCGGCGGCGGCGGTGGTGGCCATCTCGGTGGCCACATGAGCGGTCGTGAATCGGTCCCATCTCATTCCGACCAGGTGACTTCGCAGCTGAGCGGGGGCGGTGCGTTGTCATCGCCAACACCGACATCAATTCACAACGATTTGTCCCCGCTCCCTTCAAGGCTATTGGGTGATCCCCGTGGTCCTGAGAGCGGCGAAGAGGAAGCTCCAGACGACCTGGAACAATTTGCGAAACAGTTCAAACAACGACGGATAAAGCTCGGATTCACTCAGGCCGACGTTGGCTTGGCCCTAGGAACCCTATACGGTAACGTGTTCAGTCAAACAACGATTTGTCGCTTCGAAGCGCTACAGTTAAGCTTCAAGAATATGTGCAAGCTCAAGCCTCTGCTTGCTAAGTGGCTTGAGGAGGCGGACAGCACAACCGGATCGCCGACCAGCATCGACAAGATTGCTGCCCAGGGTCGCAAGCGGAAAAAAAGGACAAGCATCGAGGTTTCGGTTAAGGGCGCTCTTGAGTCGCATTTCCACAAGCAGCCCAAGCCGTCTGCCCAGGAGATAGCGAGTCTGGCCGACAGCCTGCAGTTGGAGAAGGAGGTGGTTAGAGTGTGGTTCTGCAATCGTCGTCAAAAGGAGAAGCGTATGACGCCTCCTATTAACGGTGGTCCCGGTTCTACGGGTACTCCTGACCATTTGCTTATGTCAACTTCCCCCTGCTCGCCGGCCAGCTCCGACCACCACCTGCCGATGCAGCACCACCACCTGAACCATCCTTCGCCCCCCCCATCCCACCACCATCATCACCACAGTCCCCACAGTGCAGCAGCAGCCCATGCGGCAATGGCTTTGCACCATCAGAGTCATCTACACTCGCTGGGCCCACACCAATCGCTGGCTGCCCACTGACCTCCGCTCTACCCCGGTGGCCCATTCTTTAATCATCATCATCACCATCATCACGAGGTTCTCCACCAGCAAGCAACGAGCCAACCTACGCCTCCTGCTCAGTCAACTAGTCCCTTGGATCCGTCGTCGTCATCGTCGGAAAGACAGTCGAGTCTATAAAAAAAAAATATCAAACCAGGTCGGACGAAGCTGAAATCAGTCGTCCGACCGAGGACACGATGACCGACAGACAGACAGATCGATCGATCGTATCAACGACTTTTGTTCTCAACATTCAACAAAGTCGCGATCGTTCTGTACCAATGGAATGCACAACTTTTCCAACCATTGAAAGAAATCCAAGACGCAACAAGAGCAGGACAAAACTAGACAGGCGTAGCAGCAACAGAACCCAAACATCGACTTGAAGGTGGAAAACCTCGTGGCCGCCGGGGTGCGAGCCCTCTCAACCCTCCTGGCAGACCGAGACCTCGGGATTGGAAACGCCAACAACAGTGAACTTAAAATCGTCGGACAGGAAGCTAAAATTCAACACTCGTAGATGCAATGCAAATGTCAGTCGAGCGAGCAGGCGAGCAGGCTCCTACATTCAACCAACTTACCAACCAACCAACCAACCAAACAATCGACCGACGGACTCGTTGAATCACGCAAACGATTAATTGATTGATGAGTGAATGGCAGCGATTTGATTCACCCATTCGCTCATCGGTCAGTCAGTCGAACAGCAAGCAAGCAAGCAAGCCAGCCAGCCAACCATCCAAGCAACCGTCAATCTCGACAGCTTGCCCGATAGCCCGCCCGCTTGCCCGACCAGAGTTCAACAAACACCAGCGTGGTTTGTCGCTTTTTCGACTCATACGAACCCTGTAGGTGAAAAGTACGAGCTGAACACGAACGCGGCATATCGACAGTTTTTCGACTCAATGCCACTTCACGCTCGTAGTTAGCCTTGCGGGAAAGTTTCAGCCAACAACAGCGTGCTGTTCAAACTCGCCGATCATCAAGAAGCAGAAGACTGCGGCAGATCTTTGAACGAGTTCTGTGAAAACCGATCCAAGTGTCGTTCGCCTCCAGCCTGGTATAGCAGCAGCAGCCTGGCCCTTACAACTTCTTACTCAAAGGATTCATCAACACATGACCGATGTCCGATTGTGAACACCTGCGTCATCGGAACAAGTGCGAATCCTCAATCTGATTGAAATCAGAGCTAACAGGAAGCGACATGAAAGCGACAGCGCAAATCGAAGCCGACAACCTACAAATACGAAGTAAAGAACACCGTTACCGATTCAAATGTGAACGACAACAGCAACGTTGCCAAATCAGACTTTGACGACGTCAACACCACCAACGACAGCAACAACCGAAGACGCTACGAAAAGCGTCTCAGCTAAACGAATGCGTTACGATGATTCAGTTCTATTCAAAGTGTTCCTGAGGAGCTTCCGTCTCGTGCCGAGGGACCAAACTCGGAGAGGTGCGCGCAGCAGTATCTCAAACTGCGACAACAAATGCAGCGACTATAAGGAGTCAGAAAAGAAGAATAAGAAGAAGAACTTCGACAATAGCACTTGACGCTATTGCTAAAACTACAACAAGTTCCACAACTACCTACCGCTGAATGAATACAAGTGCTACAGACACGCTGTGCTGTACAAAGCCCATGTGTATAAATGTCAAAATAGAGCAACGGAAGCTAAATGATGCTCTGCTATGGTAGACGTCCTCAAAAGGAATCAACTTTTCCGAACACGTCGATACAATAAGCAGAGGAGTTAATACGGAGGACGCCGGACGTTGAAGAGGAGGAGGAGGAGTGTAGATACAGAAGACGGAGAGGAACAGAGCGAACCCGTGTATCCGTCACCGTCATGTTTCTAACGAGTGAATGGTGAAGACTAGTCCACTACTTGCCGGATCATCACACCAGCGTCGGAGTCGACTCCAAGTGTCTCTGCTTACTTCTCCGAAGGTCACGGAATCGGACAGATTCCGCGGGACCAGTTCACAAAACGCGGAAAGTTTTCTACGGTTCCAGAGGAGTGCAGAGTCTTGACGGGGCGTGAATCGTTCGTTTCTCCTCCTGAACCCAACTCCTCCACAATGCTGCAAGTTGTACTTTCCTCCGAACTGATGATATCCTTGTATATTACGTCAGATGAATTTTTCTTGAGTGCAATATGGCAGACAAACAAACAAACGGACAGACAGACGGACCGGCCGAGCAACCTAAGCCTAAATCCGAAGATATGAGCAATCCCGCGAAGGATGATGAATTCAGCAAACCAACCAACCAACCAACCAACCCAGCCATCCATCCAACCATCCATCCATCCAGCCACCCACCAATCCATCCACCAATTCAACTCATTCTTCGAGTCGGTGTCGATTCGGGGACGCGGGATTTGCCGAGGAAAGGCTGCCGCGTCTGCCGGCGTGACGACCGAATGAAACCCACAAGAAAACAGAGATAGTCTTAAAATCGGTTGATGATGTACGTAGACAGTTAAATTTTTTCAATTGTAGCCTCAACAGTGGCCGACTCGTTCTTACGGACGTGTCCTCGCGGATGAGTCGGAATTCGTGCAGCAGCGTTCGGCACACCCTCAGAAGAACCAAAAAGGAAAAACAAGCAAACAAACAAACAAACAAACTACATTCATCTCTCCGACCTGAGCCTCAGATCTCATCGCGAAGGCTCAGGAGTTCAGGTTCCTTCAGCGCTCCTTTTTTTTTGTAATGGAGCGCTCCATTCATGTGATCTTTGGCGCGCCGTTCATACCAAAGACGGCCACCAGGAGCCCGCTGGTGGTATTTCTTTCTATTGCCTTCGCTGTCGCTTGGTAGGATGGCTGACTGGCTGGCTGGATAGTTGGTTTGCCCGTCGTTCGTACCTTTCAGCCGCCGACAACGACGTCGAAAATTTTCCTCTTCTTGTTCTATCAGTTTTCGGCTTTATTTCCAAACACACACCACCGCAAGGCAGTCAGTCAGTCAGTCAGTCAGTCAGCCGAGCGAGCAACCAACCAACTAAAATAGTACGTGATCTACCGCATGCTTCGAAGATTCGTCGAAGGCAGGCAGAGACTTGTTCATCGCGCGCGCCAACGTCGCCGTCGACGATGCTGCGCTGCGTTCTCGGCCAACTACTTCAGCTTTCTGTTGCACGGGTTGTGAACGGCGCGCCCCGACGGTACTCGTTTTGGGTGCTTCTGTTGTACAATGCGATAGAGAAAAGAGAATGTAATAACAAAAACAGATACACCGACAGACACGTGGCGCGATTGAAGACAGAGAAACAGTGGATACACACAGACACACACACACACACACACACACACACAGCGAGCGAGCAAACAGTCGCGATGAGAATGCGGGAGAAGATTCTCTGATCAGGATTCTGTAGCGAGCAGCGGAAGTGGAACCCATGACTGAAAAAAGTATGCTCTACACAAAATGTAAATACTGAAAATGGACTTGAGGTGACCTCCGCTGCTACCGCCGCCACCAACCACGACACCGACATCCACTGAAAAACATAAACAGACAAATTGCTGAGACAAAACCATACGGCACATTCCACGGCCTCAGTTCGGCCCTCTACTATTACTCTGCTCCTTCTGCTGAAGTTTCGTACGCCAGGCAGGCCGGCCGGCAAACAGAGAGACAGACAGACAGAAGGACCGACCGACCGACCGACTTGCAAACGGTGAAAATTTCAATTAGCTACCATTTTAATGATCGATGCGACTAAGTAAGATCTAGATGCGAATGAGTGTCGACTTGATTCCTAATCAAAAGAGCTTTTTGAAAAGCGCAATGCGAAAGTGGAAGAGTTGTGTATCATCGTTAAGTCCCGGGCCTTTAATTTGAGAGAGAGAGAGAGAGAGAAAAACTTACCGTGTTGAACATTCGTGCGAGATGTTGAGTGATCTATCGACTGCCCGAGAAAGAGAGAGAGTCCAACGATGAAATTTCGACGTAATTATAACTCGTTCGTTCGTTTGTTTGTTCGTTCATGAGTGCCGTGCTGCACAGAAAACCCACACAGTGAAGTGTCGAGCACGCGTGCGGCATTTGTCGAGTCGTGCGGTCGTCGGTAGGTTTACCAATTTGTGGATTTGTCTCGAAGATGATAACTAAAAACAAGGAAAGAGAAAGCATCGAGCTCGGATAAAAAAACTAATAATAATGATGATGATGACGAAGTTGGTGGAACAATGGACAAGGAGAGGCAAGAAAGCGAGGAAGGAAGAAAGTAATTTCAGCTAGACTGTATAGGTACAATTATTATTATTATAATGTACGCGAAATATTATTAATATTATTACAACAAATCCTCTGTCGTCTGTAAATAGCAAACCATTGACGAAGAAACTGAGAGATGGAGTTCGTTCGGTGCAACATAATAAATCTGAAACCAAAAAATAAACTTTCAGCCCGCATGATGGGCTATACACAAAAATACTATGCCTGTTCCTTTTCCCTCTTAGGAAGTTTGAATTCGCGTCCCGATTCCGGTGATTTTCAAGACGCCCTGGAATTTTCTGATCTTTCATCAGTGTTCTGAATCCTTTGACATCTTTCCGAACTTGCTGCAGTTCTGCGGTGATTCCTCTCCAATAATTTGTCTTTGATAAATTTTGTCTGTGTGTGTTTCCCTCAAAACTCTTCCTCCACTTTTCCTTCTCGTCTTATCGAGCTACGCTTTCGGCTGCAGCCAAATCGAATCAACGGGAGCCCCGGATAAGACTCGTGCTGGCTGATTGCGACTGTTTTCAGATTCCACCAGATATTGCAAGACAAGAGGTCTCGCTTTGAAAAAACGAAGTTTTTTGTACTTCTAGTGACCTTTGATTTTCTTTTTTTTTCTCTCCTCTTGTGAACTCGGACATAGCGCTCAAACAACATCGCCGACAATGTCTATTGGCTGGGCTGGATGTCACAGGTGGTGCTTTCGGCGGAACGGAGGACTGTATCCATGCCGTTTGTGAATCCATTTCGAAGGTGATCTCAAGGTGAAACGAGTGTGCCAGCCTGATGATAGAATGACTTTCACCAACTGACGAGGCATTTCGACGGCACGGCTCTTCCGCCCAGCAACGTTTGACGAATGATTTCAGGAGTTTTTTTTTCTCTCCGGATCCAGAGCAATCCCGCAGTTAACATCATCGCAAACGTGGTCTTCGTACAGACCGACGATAAACGAACAAACCACCGCCGCCGCCGCCGCATGGACAGATAGGCGAGCGAAGGGACGCACAGATCGACTGGATTCGTGTTAAGAAGCATCCACGGCGGTTATTGCGGCTCTGCGGGAGCTGTCCTTGCGGGAGCCGATTGCCGGTGGTGCGGGTGGTGGACACCGAGGCAAAACACGGTTCAAGGAGTTTTCGTATGTGCCAACCAAGGAAAAACAGGCAGTCTATCGACGAGAATACGCTTTGTATGTTCTGCCAATCTGTCGGTGTGTCCACTAGGCTGTATGTCGGTCGGTCGGTCGGTCGGTTGCTTGGTTCATTCATTCGTTCTGTGTCTATGTGAGTTCTTCTCGTATTTCTTTTCTGCTAATCCGTCCTTACAAGCTACTTGTCTAACCGACGGGACAACGCGGACTGACTGGGAGAAACGAAACGTGATATACACGCAGCCGCTTCGTGACTGGGAATACATTCCACGGCACGCTGTCAGAAATGACGAGTCATGCTGAACCTGGCCAGGATCTATCGAGGATAAGAACAAGAGGGGAAGCAGCACTACAGGCAGCACAGAAGTTGATACCTGACTGAATATAGACGCAACGCCCGCGCGCCCCGATTCCGCGTTCGACCATAAGGACTACTTTTCGGGATGGAGCGCAAGTGCAGTCGTCGGAGCTGTTTCACACTCCCCGAACTCGAAAGAAAATCACTCCATTCCTGAGGCTCGCTCTCGTACCTCGGTGTTGACGACTCGTTGGTAGCCAAACGGTTTTTCAGAGGAGAGAAAAGTGTGATTTCTTTGTGGAGATTTCATAATTCGAGTTCAATCAAGCTGGTTGCATAATTCTAACAGCTTGTGTTGCAATCATCAGAGCCTATTGGAATTCAGAGACAGCTGTTCGAGTTGATACATTTTTGACCTTTATTCATGAAACGCCGGATGCTGATTGTATTATGCCACAGAAGACGCTTTGGGAAATCCGCATCTAAATTGTTGACAATGTAGCTCATGGTTTTATGACCGCGCATGAAAGGAGGGGAAACGTCGGAGGATGGACTCGAGGACGAAAAACGCCCGAACGAGAACATATCTCATTTCAGAAATAGGGCGAACAGGGTCCAGAACTCGGTGCTGTGGAGAGGATTTACGCGGACAGGTGGTGGCGGTGGTGGTGGAAGCCGTGTTGAGGGAGACCGAGTGACAAGTGCATTTACGGTTCGTCTGATGCACTAATTGCACCTCCGACGCTTGACAGCTTGACGAGTCGTGCACATCTGCGTCATCATGTTTTGTTTCTTACATCAAAAACACTTCTATATCAGGTTCGTCTTGTCTCAGTCTTGTCGCCTTGTTAACACATGTCACAGAAACTTTTGAGATTCTCGAGAACTTTGATCAGTGCCTCGAGTGAACAATCTGAAAGACGTCAACAGCGGCCAAGTTCGCGACCCGACGACGCGACGCACGCTCAGACGCGACACCGACAAAGCTATCTTGGAACGGGCTTCGATCTTCCTGTTGCAAAGAAGAAGAAGGGTGCATCGCCGATCCGGCCGCGTGACAAACAAGTCAACGAAGCGAACGAGCCAGCCTCGGCCAATAAAGTTCACTGTGTAGGAATGAGCAGTCAAGTGACGACGCCTGCGGCCAAATTGAAGGCCGTCCCAGAATTCAGTGAAATGGCAATTCGACGGATTTCAACGCGATCTGCTCCTAGTGGACTTTTTCAAAAGATTTCTCTCCGACCGTCTTCTTGCATTCACAGTCATGGGATCAGTCAGTGGGATGCGAATCGTCGTTTCAGCAGACAGGTGGAACTGGACCTTGCAAAAAGTAAGCGCGCTCATACGATTCTACGAGACTAGCCGAGAAGACAAGAGAGCTAACGACAATAATTTCCCTACGCAGTCATAAACACGAACATAGCTTGGGAGCTATATGAGCTACGGGGTCGCCTGAGTTTCTGATCGTCTCGTGCTATCGGTTTGTATACAGCCGCCGCCGCCGCCGCCGTTGTCGTCGTCGCTGCAGCTAGACATTCGTAGAAATGCTTTCGTGACCACAAAGTCCGACTCATTTGGCCTGTTGGTCGCAACCTACAATTACGTTTTAGGGATGCCGCCCGCCCGCCCGCTTGCTTGCTGCCCGTTCGCCGACCTACCTCGAGTTAACCCATTCACTCTTATTACATCAGAGAGTCATTTCTGCTTTCTTCGAAGCGATGATAAACTGAGAGACAGGTGACCGCTGCCGCAAGAAACTGGTGACCAAGATGCATAAGGTCGACAAGAGCGACAATCGCAGCAGCATCGATAATTACGACGATGACAACAACAACAACAAGGACGATGACGTTGTTGTCGCAGCTCGTTGAAGACCGAAAGTCGGAGGAACGAAGTTCGTTGTCGTTTGAGAGGGAGGCCGTACAGGAACACGGAGTTGGACTACACAGCGTCGGTTGAGTCGGTCAGTGAGCGTCTTCGCGCAGGGTGCAATCGGTTAGAAGTCGCAACGGCGGAGCAGCATCTCCAGGACCTGCAGCAGCGTTTAGCTCGTCAGTGTCCAGTGAAGCGTGAAACAGTTCCCACTCATAGTATGAGGAGGCTGTTATGATGTTGGCCACATGGTCGAAGCCGCCAACACCACGGACACAGCCATAACTAAGGGCACAGCATTCAAGAACAACTTTGGTATCGTCGATAGCGGCGAGAAGCGACAGTCTATCCGTGTATCTGTTTGTCTGGTGGATGCAAATGCTTTTGTTGCAACCACAGTAGTCGAATCGAAGCCAGAAGCAGTGACAGAAGGAGCAGCAACACAGCAGGAACGATAGCGACCGCCACCACAGCTACAGCAGGAACAGCAGCGATCGCGATTTGGTGCTCCTGCAATCCTCAATTTTCGGCGACCAACTCCTGGAAACCGATGAACGCTTCCATCATATTTGGGCTGATGTGCCGCCGGTCTCGAGCGAACTCGAAAAAAAACACATTTTTCGGATTTTGTTTCTTAACTTGACTTTCGGAGTCTATGGGGCTCCACCTCTGGTTTGTATTCGCTTTCGTGATACTGTTGGATGCTTGCTACTGAGTTACAATCGGTATACACACCTCTGGTAGGTGAACGGGTGGCGGCTGGGTTTCACTTTGCTGAGTGGACGCTCGACCGTTTGTATGGAAGGCTGGTTAGTTGGTTGACTGGTCGCCTGAATCGCTCTCTTGCTTAGTTGGCTGTAGCGAAGCTTTATCGGTTAACGTTTAATTGGCATCAACGGAAGAAGCGAGCATCTGCTCCATTTGTTTTTTCCGCTGTTTGTCATTGAGTGCATTCGTCGTTTTGCTCTGTGCTCGCTTATAGTTTGCCATCGGTGCGACCACCACGAACACCTCCGAGCTTCGAGTGCGGAAAAATATTTGATTGAACGACGCTCCTCGTGAAATGTCGAAACAATAACGGCGTCCGATCTGCGGAATCGCGTACACCTCTCACGTGCTCAGCCTCGAAATCGACCTAGATCGCTGCTGCCGCCGTCGTCGTCGTTGTTCTCGACCAACATGTGCTGCTCCAGCTGCAGACAGAACGCAGAGCATCGCAGAGGAAACGAATTTATCCGAGTGCCTATCTGCCTGCTAGCCCAACTGCCAGCGTACTGGACGGCTTAAGTGGCTTGTCCGCTTGCCCGATCGTTCGCCGACATAGTTGGTAACTTGCGCGGCATACGCTCGAGGCTCACAGTTGAGTTGATATCAGAGAGTCTCCTGTGAGTTGACACCTGTTGTGTCCTCGAAATTCTGAAATGACCTCGTTTCATCCGTTTCCAGCGGAATTAGCTGTTGCCATCCAGAGCGACGGCGCCGCCGGCGTCGGCTCGAGATCCGTCAGAACTTCTATCATCAAAGACCTTGAGAGGTTCAAAGTAGTTAGGGGAACTCGTCGATGTCACTCCATGCACTACATATTTCGAGCGAAAGCAGTGCAGGCCCGACAAAGCATGTAGATCATTCCTCTCACAAATTCGTGGCTGAACATACAAAGATTCTTTCAATACGTCAAACGGGAACCTGATTCCATGAGGCTGTCTGTTGGCTTTTTCGGTGCCGGTGAATGCTGGTAGCCGAAGGCACGCGATTCTGGACTCGAGCCTTCGTCGTTCGGACGGGTCCGAGTGAGTCGACATTCCGTCACCGGTGCGAAATTGGCCAAGACTCATCCGATTGTCTGTCTGATTCCTCAGCGGGGCTAATTCGACCTGACATCGAACACATTCGAGGTTTAGCGCTTAGTAAGCGATCGGGCTTTCAAGTGTTGCTTCATTATACATATGTTCGTGAAATTATAGGATGCGAGAAACAGGTCCCATCCGACGAATACTTCGGATTTCTCGGACTTGGGGACAATCACTGAGCCACTTGAGCTTTCACGTGGGTCAGTGACGGTCCGAAGTCGTCTGAGATTCGACTGGTGAGTGGACATGAATTCACTCGAATCAACATTCGTTTGGAGCTTTCTACCACGTTCGTTGTTTGGTTCGCTTGGACTGAACTGACAAACGAGCTGACGGACTGACTGACTGACTGACTGACTGACTGGCAGTCAGTCCGTCGGTCGTTCCACAGCTTGCGTGTGCTGCTACCTCACCAAGCCTGGATAAGCTTCTAGATATGATCTCGCGTGAGAACTTCTATCCAGTTGAGTGGCACACATTTTTCGGAGAGAGCTTCCTCCTGTGCCTGGTTGACGGGCGAACCGACGGACGGATGGATGGATGGACCGACAGACGGACAAACTGACGGACGAACGGACGGACGGACTGTGAGCCAGTCTGTCACCGGGCTGGTTTCGTTCAGTGGGAAGCAACTCGCTCGTGATCTTCGATGGTTTTTCTTTTGGGGAAATCTCATTGATTGACAAGCTGTGAACTTTTGAAAACGATTCATTCAAGAGGACATGAAGCTGAACGTGCAGAGTTCGACCGAAGCGCGAATGTCATTTGGGAATTCGAGCGTTTGTTATGAAAGTGACAACGATGAAGTATCGCTCAGAGGTGGCAGGGGAGGGGCTTTTTCGATGAAGTATTTTAGATGTGGCGACGCAATGCCCGCCTCTCTGACGATAGCTTGTTGTGATTGTTGACCGCCACGCGGTGCCATTGTGTGAAAGGGGCTGCCCAGATCACGATTGCTACCGTTTCAGTTCGTCCGTCCGTCCGCCCGCCCGCCCGTCCGTCCTTTGGATTGTTTGTCCATAGTATCGTCCGCTCCGTCGTCTCTTTGTGTCGCCGCGGCAGCCGTGGAGTCAGCGGCGCGGCGTCAAACGCGGTGATCCCGTGCCCATGGAACCGAAAGCATTGGAAGTAGTAGCCCAGTTCCTAGGGAGCCGGAAGCGCTGAACGCTATAGCGAACAGGGTGAAATCTTTTTGACGATCGAATTCTCCTTTTCTCCTGCGCGCGGCGATACTAACAGAGCCTATCTTCTGTTGTTGACGTTCGGCGGATTTTGCGTAGAAATCTAACTTCTGCCACCACCACCACCACCATCTCTAGCGCCAGCAGCACCGATCGCTCCGGCCGGGGCCGAGTGGTAGAGTTCCAGAGCCGTGGCTTCAAAATCTGAATCAAAGAAAGGACTCGGATCGGTTTTGCTGAACTTCAAGAGAGGAACCTGAGTGAGTCTGGAGCAGAAAAAGCGACTGCTGGCTTTGATCAATGGCTGCTGACGCCATCCGAACGACAATCTCATGAATTCGGCGTCGGTCATTCATAATCTCCTAAATAAATAGAAGAAATTTCATAACGGTCATTTTGAGCATTTGTCTCGGGCCCACACCACCCCCGCCCGCTTCGCCGTTCAACAACCACGGCACCCTTCCCTGCCACCCTCTAAGCACTATCTGACATTCGTTCTAAACAATATCTGGAAGTGTTTGGGACACAACCGCACTATCGAGTCCTTGCTCATCGGTTCTGCGACACAGACGTTCGGTGAGCAACTCTTTCGCTTTGACGAAATTTTTCACGAGAAGAGGCGTCGTCTCAACAGATTTCGAGAGCGACAAAAAAATCGAACGAACGAGTCGCACGAAAACCGCGTCGGAAGCTTCTCTCACAGAACGCGGAGCCGCACTGCGATTCCTGATCAAGGACAGAAGCAGCCAAGAGGATTGCAGAAGATACGAACGAGAAGACGACGCGACGGCCCTCGCTGCACGATGCCGTCCCACGAACAGTCGCGCAGACACACACACACACACACACACACACACACAGGGACAGACGCAGTGAAACACGGACGAAACTCAAGAAACACATGGGGAAATATTTTACGGCAGTTGTACTACGATTTTCCCCGAGAAACATTTTACTTTCGCGGAGTGTTTTTTTTTTTTCTCTTTCGCTCCCAACATTCGTCGTTGGTTCCGTTGCTGCGTAAGGCCTCAGTGCATCGCTTTGGACGACTCTGCTCCGCCGCCGCAGTAAACCTCAAGAACAACTCCCACCAGCCAAGTCAACCGGCCGGTAAGCCAGTCGAGCGACAGCCAGACCGACCGACCGACCGACCGGCCAATCTGCCACTCAGCCAGCCAGCTTCAACGTCAGCCATTAGTCGAATCGACAAAATGCACCGGTTGAGGAAGACTTTACGATGTTCAAATTTTGCAGCCAGAACAAATTTTCCGTTCCGACGTCATGCCAGCGTTTAGCGTCGCGCTTCTTGCACCATTGTTTCAAGCGATTGCTTCGAAAAGGATTCATCGTCATCTTGAGATCGGCTCGATGTTGACATTTCTGTAGATTCCCGACCCACTGTCCTCGTCTTCGTCAACTTTCCACCGACAGCACCCGAAATCAACGATCCTCACGAAGCCCTCCCTCCACGTTTCCGGATTTGTTCATTCGAGTGTTGATTCCCGATCGATCATAGCGTGTGTTTCAGTTGTTGTTTTCCTCTAACCCCTGCTGTCTTTGGATTCTCGCGCCAGTCGACGAGAATTCGTTCGGATCGTAGTTTCGGTATTCTCCTATCTGTCTATCTATCTGTGTATATCGCGGCCAATTAGAATTGCCACTCGATCGGAACTAAATACCCTGAAAAGACGAAGACGGCAGAAATGTTTGAAGGCCGAAAGGAATCTTCTCCTTTTTCTTCTACTCTTTCTCCTTCTGTCAAAGTCAATGCTACCGTGGCTCGGTGTTCTCAGTCACTAGTCGATTGCCTAATTAGCAATCGGCAGCAGCAGCAGCAGCAGCAGCAATACTGTGACAATGGACGCCGATCCAGGGTGACGGCAACGTTCGTTGCTGTTCGTCGGCAGAAGCATCGGTCACAGCATCATCATCATCATCACAAACAGAACAGGTCCCCCGAAGCAAAGGTCTCCGTAAGCCGAAGGTTCACCAGATAGACTGGAAACTCAATCACATTCTGTGTGATATATTGTGGCTGCTCGCCGGTTAACAGCCGCCGCCGCCGCGACTAATTCTGTTGCTGGTGGTTCAGAGGAAAACCACAACAGTTTAAGAGAAGGATTCAAAAACGTGACGAAAGCTGATGGGACCGATTTAGATTCACTATTGGTACTTTTCGTTTGCGTGGATGTTCAGTCGGCGAACGCTGAGGAGCGTGCCAATGAAGCAATCAAGCAATGAACTCCTCGCCACTCATTAACTCTCGTATTGCTTTCACGCACTCGTCATTTTTTTTTCCTCGAGAATCGTACGGAACCGAAGAACCAGCCCCGGTCTGACACCGCTTCGAAAGAAGTTCCTCATCGAGTTTAGAAGTTTTGACGAGCTCAGGATCTCGAACGAGCGGAATTTCGTGATTTCAACTCGATTCCCTCGCGCCACACATTCTGGGCTGAGAAGTCGAAACGGCTGCGTAAAGATGAGCGTCAGGTGGTTGTTTCCTCCTCTTTTCGCTATCGGATCCCTATCAATGCAAGCCTCTCCTCAATGGACCCGATTCTCTCTTGGTTAATTGATTCTTCCAAATAGCACGAGAAGAAGACGAAGAAGAGCCCTCTTCCCGGTGGTGTGATAATGTCAGGTGAGCTTACCACTTGTCCGATGGCGGAAATTGCCAACCGAACAGAATGACAAATTGCTCACTCGGAGCACTTTCTGACAGTTCCAATCAACACGACTCGAAGCTGCTTCACGAATGAGATTAAGTTCGTCTTTAGCGAATTTAGTTTCGACGTTCCCACGTTTCGACAATTAGACCATTCGAGAAGGCTATGGATTTTCGGAAGTTTTTTTCAAATGTTTTCGTTCGCACTAAAATACATTTCATTTGAAAAGGAGTCGCCGACGACGACAATATCGTATCGGCCGCAGTAAGTGCTGGCAGCCGACGACGGCGCGGCGAAGAAGTCCCGATGTCGGTGTAGTGTTTTCGGGCGTCTCTCGGCCACGATCATTTCACACGATGTCTCTATGCAAGTGTGCGTTCACGAACAGCCAGCCTGGTTGCCTCCAGTTCATGCACAGTTGTCGTGGCAGTTAGGCTAGGCGACTCGCACCTGCCAGGTCAAAGGGTCAGAGTTGAGGCGCCCTGAAATACGAACAGATTTCCAACGAAACTTTTTCCAAAACTCTCGCTCAAGACTTTTTCCCCATCGATTTGAATCTCTGTCTTCGGGATCTCCGACCTAGAGCTAGGAATCCGGACACGGCTCGGGTTCCGTTAGGCCGGCAGACTCAATCGTGGGGTTTGGGCTCGGATTCACTCGAAACAAAGCCTGGTCGAGATAGTTCCGGGGCCAACGAGTGGGAATCGGGACGGACGATGGCAGCGCAGCATCCGTGGCTGTTGGTTGGTGCTTCTGATGCGTATGCTAACAAGCGGCATGCAGAGCGAGTGACCGAATGAGATGGATAGATAGAAAGAGGAAAACAAACGCACGCGTAATGATATCCGACGTGTTAGATGTCTCATTTAAATTTTCAGTTCCGCCTGATAAAAGAAAGAGGCAGTCACTAAATCGGATGATAACTCCGTTTGTCCAATTAGTTTTTCGTTTTGTAGAATTAGCCGTTCGTTCGTTCGTTTGTTCCTTTTGGCAAATTCGTAGACAGCGAACCCTGTTGTCTTCTCAACACGGAGCGAAATACTTCCACAATTCTTCGTTTGACCCTCCGAGAGATCAGTTCGTACGCTTCCTTAGCACACAATCTACGGATTTTCAGTTTGATCGACTTCGTCTCCTCCGACGATACACATCAAACGTTTTCCGCCAATCATTTTGTTTCCTTCTGTTTGGCAGTACTATACCGCTCGAGTGTAGCTAGCTGACGATCCGAACGCTACCGGAGCGGAATTCGCGGCATCTGGTGTGCACAATGAACTATTAATTTGAACAAGCTCTTCAGTCAATATTTGCTAATTACAGAGATTATTCGCTCGGACAGACAAAGGCATCGGTTCGTGCGTCCTTTCGATCCATGACTGAAGGTGTTCGAGTTCCGTGATGTTGTTGTCTTCTTTAAGCATGCGCCTTGAGGTCGCCGGACTGGTTCAATGGTCGTCGACGTAGACGCTGTTCGTTAAAAGAATCTCCTCTTTACGTCGTCGTTGTGATTTCTTGTCTCGTTCGCCCGAGATTCTCGTTCGAATAATCCTTCGTTCGAGGTAAGCAGCCGAAAGAGCGGGCGGGCAACCAGGCTGGCCGACGGATGGATGGATGGACCGAACGAACGGCCAGAAATTTTTCTGCAATGGTCCGACGACGGCCACGACGATGGCGACTATGGCGACGACCGGCGCACAAGAGAAAACGAAGCGGCAGTCCAAGAAGAAGAAGAACAAGCCGCCGGCACCGCGCGCGTACCTCACGAAAAGTTATTAGCAAAGAAATAGCTGAACGAAGACCAGCAGCAGCAACGGCGGCGGCGGCGGCGGCGGCGGCAGCACTAGAAGAGAAACAAACCTCTTGTAGTAGAAGACGTTGGAACTTGATGGAGTGGATGAGCAGATGGACTCAAAGAAACGACGACAACGAAGGAACGATCCGCCACCAACGAAAGGATGCAGAGACCCGAGAAGAAATGCCTCGAAGATGTTTCAAATGTTCCACGAGACTCTCTGTCTTTTAGGATTCTGGAAGAGAGAAAAATATTTCCGCCCCCCCCCCCCCCCCCCCCCCCCCAACCATCCGACATATGACAACTCTGTCGTGGTCTTGAGTTCCCGGGGATCTGGAGAGGAAGCAAGTCGATATAACCTTCTAAGAGCTCTAGAAGCCGCAATTATTTGAATGAGACGGTTTCTGAAGAAACAACAACAACAACAACTTCGTAGAGTATGACGACGACGACTGAGTGAGACGAGCTTTATTTTCATTAAGAGCAACACTATGGAACATCTCGATCTCACTTAGCACGTCTGAAATTTGCTACTTAAGTGTTCCTTCGCAAATTACACGTCGGTGATTTACTCTTCGTCGCCGCCGCCGTCATCTCAACGGCTGGAGAAAAGACGAAATATAAATCCAAAGCCAAATCGCGGCGTCAGTTCGCTCCCCGTCCGAAAGTGAGCGTGTCGAATTGAAATCTGACCTAATGAAACATTTTCTGATGAAGTCAAAACTTTATCATCGGGATCATGAGTCCGTGCGTGCGGACCGCGATTCGCTCTACGCGAAGTTGCGATGTTACTCGAACGATAAGCGAGATTCGAGCAACTTGTTCTGTTTGCTTGCCAACAGCTTCGTCACTTGGCTTGTCGATCGCGTCCGTTCGTTCATTCATTCATCCGTCCGTCGATCCGTCTATTGCTTAGCTACTGTCAGGCCACGTGTGAGTGTAAGTAGTGGTGTGTGTGTCTAATATAGACGCTTTCATTGTTGTGTGAACTTCACCTTGACTTCATGTGCCGCCCGAACGCTCGTGAAGGTGACATTGCACTAATTGCATGATGTCGCTAGATTTGTGCTAGAAACATATCCCTGATGCCGCGGCGGCGGCGCCCCTCGCTGCAGGACGCGTTGATGAAGTCCTTATTCCCGGATCGAGTCCTTCTTCGAGAATCTGCGAATCTTCCGTCTGGAACAAACGCCGTCGGGCGCGAAAACAAAGCGATTTGCTGTCCATTTCGCGCAGCGGACGGATTCACCATCCGCTCTGTGTAACTTATAACCAACGTACTCCCACTCCACCCGCAAAGACAGAAGATCCAAGGAGTCTTTGCTCCGCAAGGCCAACGCCGCTCCGTAGAGTTCCGTAGATTGCGTCGCTGTGTTAGTGCCCACTTCACAAAGCAGCAACACTCTTTTATATCGTCGTATTCATCCAACACAAACTGAAGCAGACACCCAAAGCTCGTTCTTCCAGCGATCGGCTTCGCCTCATCCGACGTTCGTTTCAAGAGTTTCCGACGAACGAAGCTGATTTCCAGAGATGGGGCCAAGTGGAAATTAGTGGAATTCAAGGGAAAAAGATCAAAAGAGAGAACATCCCTCTTGACAGCAACACAGAAAGAGGTTCCCCCTCTCGTTGCCGTGAGGAAGGAAGAAAAGAGAAGAAAAAAAAAACTCGACTCGGCGCAGGAAGGGTGTCCTTCTCGGATCGATAGGACGTGATCGCAATGCCAGCCGAACTGAGGGCGCCCTGGCTCATGGCTTGCTTGGTCGAAGCGAGTTGAGCGGCAACGGCCACGAACAGCTTACCCCGCCCGCTCCAAGTTTGTTTTCAGAGGGAAACGGACAGCCAGTCATGGCATCGTATCGGAAGGCCAACAATATCAGTCCGAAGGGGTCCAGAGAAAATATCTCGAAACGAATTCGGACAAAAATAACGGCCCAGAGCAATGCCCTCGATGGCGGTCCGCTTAAAATGCTTCACTTTTGGCAGCTCTGATGAACAATTTCGGGTAGTAGTATGTACACATACATATTGTATCTAGCAAAATCGAGGAGCGATCGATCCGACGCCACCCGACCGACCGAGCGGCTGTCGTTGGATCCTCTGCGATGCGATGACTATGGGCAGCTAGTGAAGCAGTAAGCCATCGCTCGCTGCTTAGTATGCGTCCGGCAATTTCAGGCAACAACGTCAAAGTATGTATGGGCGGGAGCCTGTCGTTTCGACGGCACCGCGAGAGGTCGTCGTTTTGGCTCGTACTTTTTTTAGTTCATAATAACAAATGTCCACTACGCTATGATTCATCCTCCCTCTATCTCTCCGGTATTCCGGCTCGTTCCGGTAGAACGAGTCGAGTGTTGCTGCCGTGACAGTCTGCTCTCTCGACCAATAACTGAGTATGGGTACTCTGCGCAAACCGTTCAAGTGCATCGAACACTTTTGCTGCCGACTCGCATCGAGCCATTTTCACGGCTCAAATCCGCGCCCCGTACTCCTGACCCTACTTGCAAGCCAACGAGGGCTCCGCGCGGACCCCTCGCGCGTTTAGGGAACCGCTGCCGCTGCTGCTGACGCCGAGAGAATGAAAATTGAAAGAGCGCTTCGCAGCGTTCCATATCGCGATCTGCGAATTTATATGAGCCACAAGCGGACGTTCTAAAAGTGAGACGAGCCGACGTAGTGACCACCGAAAGGTCACTTCAGCAAATCACTGACCGCCGATGCGTTTTCGTTCGTTCGTTGCTTCGTTCGCTCGCTCGCTCAGAACTCGGTTCGGCTTCTCTTGGCCCTCTTGGCTTGCTATCGGTGGAGTCGTGCGGTACCAGACGATCTCTTCGGGTCGTGAGGTCACCATTAACTCGATTAATTTTATAAAATATAATAATAACAACAACAGCAACAATATTTAACCCTCTTTACGTTGGTCCGTCCATCCGTCCGTCCGTCCGTCCATCAGTCCGAGCGGCCGTCAATCCAACCCGTGTTCGTTTGGCGGTCCTTCTGTCGATCGGTGCTTTGGGTATTATCGCAGTTTGCCGATTTTTCGTTGGGGTTTAAGGTATCTGACCATGTGGTGTGATGTATCTCGCTTTGACGGCAGAAAACAGTAAAACGAGAAAAAGAAGAACAGGAAAAAGAGAAACAACTCTCTCTCTCTCTCCCTCCCTCGTTGTTATCAAGGCTGCCGTACGAACCTCTGGTGGAGTGAACGACATCTTCTGTTGACTCATTTCGAGCCAATTAGTGGTCCAACGTGTGAAGTCGCTGAGGACGGCGCTGAACGAAACGGAAAACCATCGAGAAAGCTCCTCGTGACGCTTTCAGAAATCATCGATTTGAATCGCGCGTTTGTGGATCAACAGTTCGGATCGTCGGCCGCTAGTTTCGAACTGTGCGCATGCTAATTAGAGTCAACAAAACTTGTCACCGCCCCGTCATCGTGTACAAAATGGCTCGATGCCTTTGCGGCTGTAGGGGTGGACGCAGAGGTGGAACGGATCCGATGCCGATTCGCCGTCGTTGTATACAGGAAAAGAAAATTAGCATTTTACAACACGTTGAGACCTCGGAGTTTGTTTGTTGATAAACTCGAAAGCTTCTGATTGACTGACTGACTGACTGACTGAGCGGGAAGTGCTCGTGGTCGAGAATCGGGTGAATCATGAGCCATTCATCATTTACGACATCGTTCGTGCGTCCAATTCGCGTCAATCGTGATCGTGTTGATCGAATCTAACAACGTCCGACAATCTAACGGAAGCTCGCTCCGATCGAGCGGTAGTCGAGAAGAAACCAGAAGCTTCGACGAGGAGTTTAAAGAGAGCTCAAGGAGAAACCGAAACTGGAACACGATGGAGAAGAGTTGCTTCGCGAGTTCAAATTAGTTCGTTGTCGTCGTTGCCGCCGCCGCCGCCATCATCATCATCAATCGGTAAAGTACGACTCCGGTGCGATCCCTGTCTGCAAACGAGTTTGGTTCCTCATGGCTGACCAATAGCGAACTGAATTCAGATCACATCTTCAGATCGTCTTCGGCATCTTCTGCATATATGTGTTCCGGCCGAGTTGACGTCTTCGGCCGAATAGCAGAAACCTCTTTGAATCACAAAGGGGAAACTGGGTCCAAAGAAAAAGTTCCACGAACGAACATCCGCCGCCACCGCCGCCGCCGCGGCTCACCGTCAACGAAAGCTCTAGCTCTAGAAGCAACAGTAATTCTCTCCTCGGTTCCAATCTGGCAACTCCTGCTGCCGTCGGCGAAATGTATTCCAACCTGGGATACGTAGCGGCGGCTACAAACCAGTGAGCGAGCGAGCGAGCAAGAAACTAAACCACAGGCTGGCTAGCAAGTAGGCAGGCTCGCTGGCAAGAAAGCGTTCTGCATCGGAAACTGCTGATCTTCCTTCCAACTGACCGCACCCATCTGCAAGTAAAATGTTTTTTCTCTTCTTTTCCGAACATGTAACCACAGCATAAGCAGAAGATCTCACTGACGATTCGCTCGGCGGAGAATCTCATCGAGAGTTGCCTTCTGGCTCGTTGTAGTCGTCGTCGCCGCTTCGGTGGCATCTGAGCCGCGAAGAAAGAAAGAAAAATGTCAGAAGAAACAAACCTCGCAGAGGTAGCATCGCGATAGCATCTCCCGTTTTTCCGTTCGCGGTTGTACGACACGGGAGGATCTCATAGACAATCAGCGGACGAGCGAGCGGACGAGCGAGCGAGAAAGTCAATGCCGGAGGAACAGTACCGAAATGCGACAGACCGATGAGCAGAGGGTGAATCAACTTATGTCGAATAAATTGTTCTCGCTGCCGCTAGTCGACCTGGACCTGTTCGACGGAAAGCGTCACGAAACGAGGAGGAACGAAGGAGCTCGCACAACGCGTGTCTAGACACTTATCTTGACGAAATTTCATCTCGAAACGGTAAATTTCAGAACCAGCGAGATAAAGTGGTGGTCTTGAATTCGAACAGGAAACCCCTCGATGCCCGAGAAGACTTTCGACGTGCATGTCTGCATACCGGCCTACATGCTCACATAAATTAATACATAATGGACTTTGGAGTTTCTTTCCTCCCAGAGAGGAAAGGGAAATCGAGACCGAGGGATTTTGAGGCGTCGCAATCTACAGATGATCTGTTCAAAGTTCAGATATGAGAAAAATGTCCACAGTTTCACAGTGCAGAGAATCTCGCTGACTGGCTGAGATTTTTATGACGTCTACCTGAGGCCATTGTTTGTTTGTTCATTCCAAGAGGTCGACGTTCATCTCGCGCGGATCCGCCCCAAGAAAGTTTGCGATTTATGCGCTTCATTTCGAATCGAACTGAAGATCCTCTGGATTCGACGATGAGGCTCGGCAGTGGCCGCCGCAGCTGACGGCGCTGGTGGCACATTGGGAGACGCCCACCACCTTCACAGCCAGTGGCGCGTGGAGAGCGTGCGCGATCTCGTTAGCAACAGCGAACTTCACGGCCGACGGATGCGATGCCTCGACTCCGAGCGGGAATTCGGCTCTTCCTCTGCTCGGGTGCTCTATCAGAACGTCGCGGCTGTTATTGAAATCAGCAACGAAATCCAAATGCTCCACACCCCGAACCCACAGACACATTCACATATGCTTCGTCATGAACATCATGGGTCTACATTGAGTGTACATTTTTCCACATTCATGACGTGTCTCCGCTGTTTCTTCCCGCAGCCGCAAGTTCGAGGACGATGATCTCGGATTTGAGTTTTTGGGAAACGTGAATCAGTTTGTTGTTGGATTCTGTTGGATCTCCAACGTCAACTCTACGGTTCAGTTGACGATGGTTCTTCTGAAATGATCACAACGGACTCTCATCTTGCTTGTCGGTGCTTGTTCAGTGGGATTGATTGATTGTTCAGCAATCCTTCCAGGCATCGGGCGTTATTGATCCCGCCCGATTCGTGGAGAGCAACCCTTGCGTGCTCTGTGTGACCAGCTGAAATCGCTGCATTGGACCACAACATAATCATGCCACAGCATATCAGCCACACACAAAGCAAACTAACGGAAAGAGGGCGGTCTGTGCGGATCACGCGAACCATTTTCACGTTGAGTTGACGCGATCGACTACTTTCCTCTCGTTTTGACCATCGCTGTCCTCGACATCGATACCGTCTTCGGTGGTGGTGATTCGTTTCGCTTCGACGTGGATCGGTTTTCTTTTTCTGCATTTTGTTACGCTCAGCGAATTCCGAACGCTGTTTGTTTCGCCGCCTCAAATTGAAACCTCGTCGACTCTAATCCATTTTTCCTCTCTTGACGGAGACGCAAGCGATCGCTCAGACCGCTGTTCACTCTGACATCTAAAGTAAACAATCAACACACGCAGACAGTGAGCGCTCGACGCAAACTGAAATATCAAACCAAAGCGAAGAAACCAACCCCCCGGGGCAGATTCAGGTGATCCAGCCAAGAAGAAGATGATCCAAAATGTTCAATGTCAAAAATTGAGCCAGAGCAATCCTCTCAGTGCGAGTGACGCGCAGCTTGAGGCGAGAGAACAAGCAGCCGCATGTACGTCCATCCGTTCGAGTAGTGAACAGAGGAGCACGACATCCAAACTGACTGACTGACTGACTGACTGAGTGCCTACTTTGGCAACAGAGTAACACGAGGATAAGGAAATAATAAAAAGCGAGGGAGCCCTGATTGATTGACTCCCCGCTTTCCCGCTGCTGTGGAATCCCAATTCGTCAGAAGCGCCTTTCGAGACAAAACCGCTCGCTGTCAAGCCACATGTCACGAACGGAAGCAGCCGAATCTCTTCACGAATTTTGTTTCCATTCGAGTAGAGAGCACCTCCTTCAAATGTTGCGTCGGCTCGAAAGGTTCACCGAAAAAAAGAACAATTTCAATTAGAACAACGATTCGTTCCACAAATCATATGTCAGTAGTCATCCGTCAAGGTCGAACACGTATCAATCGCTTCCTTCGAAATGAACGGGACGCAGTGGCCATTAAAGAGGATTATGCAAATATTTTTCACCTCGTAAACGATATGACGCTCGATGGAAGGGTCCGCTATTCCGTCTTCTTGCGCAGCATTCATCCAGCTGTGCCCGCGGAAAAGTACTGTCGCCCGTCTTTCTGTTTTCTGAAACGAACGAACAAGGCAGTGTTCGAGATGTTTGTGGACCTTATCAGATATCCTGTTACACTGGCGGTGGCAACGATAGCGTCGGCATAAACTCAAAAATGCTGCTTCCACTAACGAGGAGAAGTTGCTTCTTTTGATTCGTCAGATTCGCAAAAACTTTATTGCCCTTAACGAAGACAGATATCATAAAAAGATATTTGAATATCTTCCCATCGGACGGCAGAAGTGCGAAGTACATCGCCAGTTGAACGCTCTGCGCACTTC